>QJPP01001935.1:0-415756 GCA_003996215.1 Jaltomata sinuosa | reverse complement strand
TCATCCGGGCAAGGCAAACGTGGTAGCGGATGCCTTGAGCCGGAAGGCAGTGAGTATGGGTAGCCTAGCTTCTCTTTCGGTTTCAGAGCGACCATTGGCCTTGGATATCCAGTCCTTGGCTAACCGTCTGGTTAGGCTTGACTTGTCGGATCCTAGCAGAGTTCTCGCCAGTGTTGAGGTTCGTTCTACTTTGATTAATCAGATTCAGAGCCGTCAGTTTGAGGATCAGCAGTTGTGTGACCTTCGTGATCGGGTTGTTCAGGGTGAGACCAGTCGGGCTACTCTAGATTCAGATGAGGTGCTGAGGTTTGATAGTCGCCTTTGTGTTCCGAGGATTAGTGATTTGATTCAGTTGATACTTCATGAGGCACATTGTACTAGATACTCCATTCACCCTGGCACAGCAAAGATGTATAGAGACTTGAGACAGCTTTACTGGTGGAGTGGTACGAAGCAGGATATAGCAGATTTAGTATCTCGGTGCTTGAACTGTCAGCAGGTTAAGTTCGAGCACATGAGACCTGGTGGTTTGATGCAGCGACTTCCCATTCCTGAGTGGAAGTCGGAAGGGATTACTATGGACTTTGTTGTTTGTTTGCCTCGTACTTCTCATGGGTTTGATTCCATATGGGTGATTGTTGATAGGCTGACTAAGTCAGCACATTTCTTGCCGGTTCAGACTTCTTATGGCGCAGAGAGGTTAGCTCAGATCTACCTTCGTGAGATTGTTCGGTTGCACGGGGTCCCAGCTTCTATCATTTCAGACCGCGACACTCAGTTCACATCTCAGTTCTGGAGGGCTATTCAGCGAGATTTGGGTACAGAGGTTCATCTTAGTACCTCTTTCCACCCTCAGACAGATGGTCAGTCTGAGAGGACCATTCAGATTCTGGAGGACATGCTTCGGGCGTGTGTTCTTGACTTTGAAGGTTCATGGGATCAGTTTGTTCCCTTAGCAGAGTTTGCTTATAATAACAGTTTCCATTCGAGTATCGGCATGGCACCTTTTGAGGCTTTGTATGGCAGGCGTTGCAGATCACCGGTAGGTTGGTTTGATGGTTTTAGTGCTGGTCCACAGAGCACAGATCTGCTTCGAGATTCCTTAGACCGAGTCCGAGTGATTCAGGATAGACTTCGGGCAGCTCAGAGCAGGCAGAAGAGTTATGCTGATCGTAGGCTCCGTGCCCTGGAGTTTAGTGTTGGTGACTTGGTGTTTCTCCGTGTATCGCCCATTAAAGGGCGTGATGAGATTTGGTAGGCGGGGCAAGCTTAGCCCCAGGTACATCGGGCCGGTTGAGATTCTTCAGAGGGTTGGTAGCGTTGCCTATCAGTTAGCCTTGCCTCCGTTGTTTTCAGCTATACATCCTGTATTTCATGTTTCGATGTTGCGTCGGTATGTCCCAGATGAGTCTCATATGTTGCGGTGGGATTCAGTTCAGTTGGGTGAGGGTTTAGCCTTTGTTGAGGAGCCGACAACTATTTTGGCCAGAGATGTCAAGAGATTGAGGTCTCGAGAGATCCCGGTTATTAAGGTTCACTGGAGGCACCGTCCAGTCGAGGAGGCTACCTGGGAGACCGAGAGAGATATGCGGGCTCAGTATCCGCAGTTGTTTGAGCCTTCAGGTACCCCCTTGACCTTGACTTTTGAGGACGAAAGTCCTTATTAGTAGTGGATGATGTAATGACCCTTCTGGTTATTTCCACGTATACATTTTTCTTGAACCGTTAGAGCTTGTTTGTAGAGGCCCCAAGTCATTTAAGGCTTGTCGGGACCGGTATTTCGGTGCCGGGTCTATTTGTTTGGTCGTATGATAAGTTTTGTAGACAAGTAAGTCGGCAAAAGTTATCGTAATTTTCTTTAATAAATTTTCTGAACTTTGGGTCAAATGTGTCAGGGATTTTCTCCCAGTATATAAAGCATTAGAGGTCCCCCGAAGTACCAAATCGAAGGTCTACGAGTCTAGTTTCCAACGCATAAAACATCATGTCCAACTGATCTCGGAGTAAAAAGTTATCACTGTTTTACCGCGGACTGTCTGGCAGAAACCGGGTTGCGAACCGGATCGCGAACCGGGTCGGGTCAAAATCGATTTAAAACATCAACTTTACGTTTTAAAACGCCATTTCAGTTCTGAAACAGTGAGAAAACATAAGGGAGTATTCCAAGAGAGTTCTTGAGTATCAAAATCGTGCGTTGGTGAATTGCGAGCCTAAGTTTGAGGATTTATTAACATCGCGTGTATTCGAAAATTATTTTATTTGAAAGTTGAATTTGGTAAAAAGTTATATTATTATTACCTTTTTAAAATATTTTAAAGGTTTATAAAAAATATTTTTGTTACGATATAATTGTATATGTATTTATTTTATAAGGTTTTATACATTGTAATATTTTAACGGAGATAGTAAATTTAGTTATGTTAAAAATTATTATTATAATATAGTGGCCTTTATTTGAAATGATTTTCTATTAATTATGGTATATTTAAAAAGCTATATTTATTTTACCACGAACCTATGCAATACCCGAGTATATACTTAACGGGACGAATTGGTTGCCACCTCCACTTCCACGTGGAAGTGGAGGCATTGTACAACAAGGTTGGCAGTATGTGGTAGTTTCTATATGCACATCATTACCCAGCATAGCCACTAACTTCTGTACTTAATATTCTCTTAATATTTTAATTGTTCACATACATGCTATGCTTAGGCGGACAAGGATTTTTGGTGGAGAAAGCATTTTATTCTTTTTTTGTTCTTATATTTGATCAAGGAAAATAGAAAATCAATTATCGATGTCAAGTTATTCAAGTCCGAGTTCAAGTTTGATTTCGTTTCGGAGCTTCTTTCGGAGAGGTTCGAGCTTGTCATCGGACAACAGGTAGGTTACGGTTTATTTTCCCTAGACTCCGCATATATAGGATAAAATTATATTAATGGGCATCCTTGGGTTGGTTTATTAGGTTGGTACCACAGACCTTGATCGCTTTATTCATGTCCGCCTACTTTTGTTCCTCCGTTGCTTGTAGTATTTGCCAATATATTTTATTTACCCTTGTGGTCCTGTGAGGCCTTGTTGACTCTGGAACATAGAAGGTGGGATTTTGGGAATGTCCGCGAGTCCCGAGCATAGAATTATCCTTCGAGGCTGGTTATGCTTGCTGAGTAGCTGTGGGCCTGTGCTAGGTCGATAGGTTGATTGTGAGCTGCTGGGCAGCTATTGTGTTTGATCATACCATTTTCATGCATATAAAAGGGTTTTATACATGTTTTACTATGGTTTGGACTTCGGGCCCACGGACACTATTTTCTAAACCTTGCATGGCCCGGGGGGCCCATTTTTGATGGAAATAATTTGGAAATGGTTTGATTTAACTTGTGAATATTCTTGGGTAAAAGAAAGTAAAATTATGTTTTAAAAACACCAGTTTTACGATTAACGCTAGACTCGGCAGGGCCGGGGTGCTAGTTGAGTTTTCTTGCTACTTGAGATGATTTTTAGCCTCGGTCGGACCGAGCACCTGAGATGACTTTCTACTGTTTAGACCCGGTTATGCCCGGGCACCCTTGGAGGGGTTTTTGAGATATTTTCCTACTACTTTAGTCCTGGACAGGGTCTGGGCATGCATATTCGAGACTGGGTCTCTATCTTGAACCGGACTTGCTTCCGGACGACATGTTTTGATACTGAGTTTTAGTATGGGGTCTGGGACCTCCATGGACCTTGCCATCCGGGCCAGGGGATGCGGGCTGCGTGTGCCGGAGGAAGGGTATACGGTGGAGTAGAGGTATACGGGCAGTGTCCTTCCATGGAACCTACCTGCTGGGCCCGATCCGGCACCGGAGGAGGTACATACAGAGATACCATTTCACTTGAGATCTTCATGCATCATATCATTCATTGTTTGAGGCTCCACCTTTCTTTGTTGTTTGTTGATTGTACGCTCCGGTAGTATGGGATGCCGGAGGGTTTGTTTTCACTTTTTTGTGTTCCTCGGTTGTATGGGCGGCCGGGGGACTGTAGGTAGACTTTTGCTATTTACTTACAGAATTGTTCCCTGTTACGGTTAAGTATGAAATTGGTTACTGCTAGACTGTTAGTTTCTGGATTTGAGATTGATTTGATTAGTTGAGTTTGATTCATGTCTCTGAGCATGCCTATCATTACTCTTTCTCTCTTCTTCTTACACTTGAGGTTACCGGTATACCGTCCATTTCGTAAACTTATTTTGTATACATTGTTATTGCAAGGACCCCAGGTGCGTTACTTATTACTTCCACCTGTGCCTATGGTGTGTATATTCTTCTTACTGGCCTCACATGTGGTTCTGTTGATTTTCCTCTGGACTAGTTCCTGTGTACCTTTCATTGATTTTTGTGACTGCTTGCTTCTATTTTGTCTGTTACTACGCTTTTATCTTACATATGCCCAGTCGGCCTATGATACCTACTTGGTACCTTATGCTTCGCATTTGGTGCTCACCCTAAACCCCTGCATCTTTGGGTGCAGATTCTAGCGTGGGCCATCGCCGTTAGATCGTTGTGATTCGTGCTTGGAGATCTGTTGGGGACTACTTCAGACTGAGGGTGAGCTCTTGGAGATCGGAGCTTAGCTTTAGTTTATCTTTTGCTTTATGTACTCTATTACCATTCAGAGACATCTGTATATATTGTTTTGGATCGTTTGCACTCCATGTATGTAGTTTTGGCTCTATACTATGATACCAGGTCTTGGGGTTTGGTTTAGTTTCCGCTTATTTATATATTTATATCCCTGTTATCTATTCTCTTCGTCTTGTTCCCTTATTTGTTAGATAGTAGCCCATTTCTAACTGTCATAGGCTACGGGAATTGGTTCGCCTACTAGGGGGTTGTAGGTGCCATCATGACCGAGAAATCGGGTTGTGACATCCTATCTTATTGAGGCACTTTTGTGTGGCCTTCTTAGCAGAGTGTGAGATTCTGGTTCTATTCTTGTGGGAAGTTGAGTGATATCTTTTGATTATTGTGGTGTAGTGATTTTATCATAGGGTTGTACTTGTGAGGTGATCCCCTGGTTATTCTATCATGTGATTGGATTGGTGTTATTATTCCCTTATACTTGTTGATTCCATTTTGAGTATGTTAGATTGATTTCTGTCTTTTCCTTTTACTTGAGGTTACCGGTACACTGCCATTTTCTCAACTCTCTCTTTCTACTTACTTATATTATTGTGCAAGGGCTCCATGTGCATTCTTCTTTCCTTCACCTGTGATTCTGTGTAATTATACTTTTTGTACTAGCATGTTTTACTTGTAGCTTTTGGTTGTCTACCCTCGGTGCTAGCTCCTTGTGCTTCCTTTATTGCTTCAATGACTGCTTTCTTGCTATCTATTACTTACTACTTTTATATCTTATATGCGCTCAGTCGGCCGATGCTGCCTACTAAGTACCCATTGTTTTGGTGCTCATACTACACTTCTGCACTTTCTGTGTAGATATTAGTTGAGTTCTCACCGTTGATTACATTGGAGACTCGTTCAGATTTTATGGATGTTCGAGACTAGGGTGAGCGCCTGACGGTCGGGGCTTGACCACATCTCATCTTTTATACTGTTACTCTTTGTATATTTAGAGACAGTTGTACTTATCATTTTGTTACTTTTAGCACTTGTATTCTATTAGAAGCTTCTATACTGTCGATACCAAGTCTTGGGGTTGGTGTAAATTCATTATATATATATTCGAGTAAATTTCTTCCGCATTGTCTTATCTTTATATTCTGCTTTCGCTTACTTTCTGCTTATTGTGCGTATTGGTTTGGTAGTAGCCCATTACTAACCATTTCGGGCTACGAGAATTGGTTCGCATACTGGGGGATTGTAGGTGCCATCATAACCTAAGAAATTGAGTCGTGACACTTCAACACTTAGCATATAATCAGTCAACAGATAGTCTTTTCAAGTCAATTCAATAACAACAATCTCAACCTCATAAGTCACCAAAATATCACCATAAAGTCAAAGGAATAATCACTTCCTAGAATCATCTCAACATCATTATTCCCATCAACTTTCACTCATATCACCTGTACTTCTAGTCCCATCTCATTCACAATTCGTTCACTATGGAAAATAATATAATAATACAATACTGAATAAAAAAGTATACACATATGATGTGAGTCTTATTTCTGTCCACTAGTCATGACCTACAGGGGATCCTAGGTGTCCATGTATCATACCAGCGTGATAACCGATCCATAACAATTGTATTAATATCAATATCTATATAATCAGACTCTTCGACCTATCCCTCATGAATGTGCATAGTGCCCAAGGCACAATCACACATAGCCCTTCCAACTCATTTATCACTTCCTGTTCATCTAGCCTATTCATACAAGCATAATAGAAAAATACATACAATTCAATCATGTCCAAAGATCAATCACAAGTAATATATTCCACCATATAGCATATAATAAAATGAGTCTTAACTCCAATTGAAAATCATAACCTACTTCAAGTGAAGAATACCACTCCGTAAGCTAACTCACAATAGCCTTGCCCTTCCTTAACACCTTGAAACGTTCAAGGTCTATAAACAACAATAGTATAAGAGTAATTAATTATTTACTCTTAATTTTAGGCTTTGAAAATTTAACCAATTAATTTTACCTTTTAAACGAGGTTTATAGCATTCTCCAAGGGTTAATTAATCACTAACTAGTCTCATTGAATTCATAGAATTAATATTCAAAGGTTTCTAATCAAGTTCATACCTTCATAGTCATTTTTATGCCTAAAGATTTTACCTTTATGGAACCCAAGGTTCCCCATTAATCTTAATCAAGTTAAAAATAACTAATTTCATGCTAGGAATCAAAAATATACATCCTACGATCAATTCTAGGTGATTTCACACCTACCCATAGGGTTCTTCCCCAAGTTCATACTTCAAGGGCTTAAACTCAAGACTTTCACCACTAATCCTTCCCCCAGGGTCTAAGGAAGATTAATAATTAAGAAGATTTACGGATTGCTTACCTCGAATGATGAAGATTGTCTTAATTTTCTTAGAGAAACTGCTTTATAGAGCTCTAGAACGAAGTGGAATTATGAGAGGAATAACTCAGAAAAATAGACTAAATGCAGGTATTCTGCCTCACTTCCTCGTCACGATGGGCCATCCTGATGAGGATCATTCATCGTGACGGACCATCACGATGAGGCGTCCTCTCGTCATGGTGATCGTCAAATTATAGAACGCCATTTTCCCCTCATTTCACAACACCATTTTATGGACCACACAGATTATCCCCGATGCGGCAGCTATCATATTCAGAGTTCTATAAACCCCAATTCAATCCTGAAACTTTTGACGAAACTCTACGATACTTGAATATCCAAATATGAATACCACACTATCACACGATATCACACAAAATATAAATTATTTTTAAGGCATAACACACTATATTTTTATCTAGGCTCACCCTAGCTTGAGATTTTCAAACTCTCACTTTAGGGACTTTTTTAGTCGAATACTTATGCCTTACTTTACTATAATGATGAAATAATTCATTACTTGATAATAGATAAAAGTTCGCATGTGTACTCGACCTTTCAGTTAGTCTAAAATCAACTTGCAAAATAAATAAACTAAGGCCAATCTATGGATAAATATGATAATAAATAAATAAAATTAGGCGACTTACCACTATTCAAACATTGTAATACTATTTATTACATTTTATGAGATTTTTCATCCAATTGGTGACATGATAAAAGTAATTTTAGGACAAGTAATAGTCCTACAAGCACTAATATATGACAAAAAATGACAATAATTAAATAAATTAAATTAGGGGACTTACCCCTATTAAAATATTATAAAACTACTTTATTACATCATATGAGAGTC
Source organism: Jaltomata sinuosa (assembly GCA_003996215.1). Taxonomy (NCBI): domain Eukaryota; kingdom Viridiplantae; phylum Streptophyta; class Magnoliopsida; order Solanales; family Solanaceae; genus Jaltomata; species Jaltomata sinuosa. Next base: position 407,847 of record QJPP01001935.1, on the reverse strand, counting down.
TCCATCAATTGGACACATGATCCAAAAGATTTTAAAATGAGTAATAAAAATATCTTTGTTGCGTTGGCTAGCTCAAATGCCTAATTTTCTATTGCGAAAATTACGTGGATGAGTACTTTTTAATAAATAATTACAATTTATAGTGATACTTTTATTTATTACCATCTATAGCAATGCATAGCAATACTATGATAAATCTGCATTATGTATTAAAAGTGAATTATGCATGCAATATATATGTGTTATAAGTGTTTTAAAATGCATTATCTTTGTTTGATAAGAAATTGGCACAATGTATAATAAGTGTCTTAAAGTATGTGATAAATATATTGTTCATGAATAAAATTTGTATTATATGTGTTTTATAAATTATTCTCTGCAATATGTATTAAAGTTGTATTATAAATATATTATAAGTGTCCATTATGCTATTGCTATAGATGGTAAATATTTTCTTAATATAGTATATCTATGTAAGTTTCCCTTTTCTATTTATAGAATTAGATCTAAAATCTCCAATTTCACTCGCTTAAATATTGTATTTCTATCATAGAAATTTGATAATAATCATAAATAATACTCAAAATGTATAGAATAATTTCCTTAATGATATACGATCATCTCCACTAAAAAAGCAGCACAGACCATGAGTCTTCAAGCTCAAATAAATATCAAAAAAATTATTTGTTGTTCATCAAACACTGCACCATTTATACTCATGTATTTTCTCTCACAATCGTAGAAGGGATGTTGTGATCGCAGACCTAGGCTGGGTCATCCCTTCATGTTTATGACTCACGAGGGTCAACTGGTTTGGTCAACTCTCCCTTCAATTTATGCAGTCACGACTCCCTTTATTGTGATCGCATAAGTAAGTGCACCAAATAGACGTTCGTGATTCTGTCTTGATTGTCGCATTTTCAAAGGACATTTATTTTTTTCTTGCAATCATGGACCTCTTTTTCATGATCATGATGCACCAATAACTATATCAATCTTCAAACTAGTTTGAAATATGTCCGAACCTATCCAGTTTCAACCCAAACCATACCTATAAATCATAATGATTATATTAACATATGTACATGTTTAAAACATTAAAAAGAGCATGACTATGCAAAACAAAGAATCGGGTTGTGACATCTTAATATTTTGATGTAAAAATATTTTACAAATTTGGACGCTAAAGCAGTTCTTTGAAAATAAGAATCCAAAATAAAAGTCATACAAGTAATATTTAGTTTGCATTTCAACTTAGAAAAAAATTCAAGTCTTTTACTGAGACATGCATAAATAATTTATCCTACACCTTGCATGAAGAAAATTTGTCAATTATGGATACAAATTCTTGAATATTTATTTATTTTTATTCTCACTCTTTATTAAAAAATTAACAATAATGTAGAAGTGTATTAAATCAGGTAACCATCATGTCTTTGGTTGAATCTATAAATTATTGTTTGGTTTTAAAAGCAAATTCTTAATTATCACATTACTTGAAATTCACATTTTTTTGTTAAAACCAACCAAATATGATAGGAGTATTGATAAATTAATGTATATAAAAAAATGTTTTATATAGATAAAAGGATAATCTGATTTAGCTTCTACTGCTCAAGATTGCAGTACAATTAGATCAACAAAATTTTGAAGTAGGGTCTTGAAATCAAGTATTAAAATAAGTATTATTAGGTTTTTATGTGGGGGAAGGCTCCGCCCCCCCTCACCCACTCCCATGAGTCCTTCCTGCCCTGCTTTGAACTAGAAAACATAAATGTTATGGCTTAATACAATTAAACTGAATAGTTGAGTAATTTTTTCAAAAAAAGCCCATTTTAAGAATTTTTACTCCACTTTACAGTCGGTTAGCCTAATGTTGTTGTTTACACAAAATAGATTGTTAAGCTTTGCATAACGAATAGCCTTAGTCCAAAACCACCAAACTCTCACCCACCCTGGCTCCTACTCACATTCTTGCTTCCGCTCCTAAACTCAACACCTCACCCTAGCCCCTTTCATTCAAACCACTATGCCCCACCACCATACCCTATCAATCTCAACCCACCCTAAAACTCCACTCAACACAATTAAAATTCTTAGATTTAACAAAAATAATAAATAAAGAGTAAAAATGTGTGTGTGAGAGAGAGAGAAAGAGAGAAAGATAGAGAGACTGGGATGGAGTGTGCACTTCATGTACATTGTAATACTCACATACTAATGTGTATTAGTATATAAACCTTTATATACTATATATAGTGTTTATTCACCTCATATACAATGTCTACATGTGTTGAATAATATGTATACAGAGTGTATAAATATTTCATGACGTGCTTACACTGTGCAAAAACATTGTATTTCATTGTACATATTATAATATGGATATAAATTATATATACATATTATACATTATTTGTATACCTTATACATTATGAATAAACACGAATAATGTGTATATATTATACTTTTGCCACACACTTTTCTCACAGAGAATTGTTCTTAGTAAATTTCACCATCTGTCACGACCTAACTACTTGGATCGTGCGGGCACCTACTCTAATCCACCTAGATAGGAGAACCCTTACCACCCATTTAAATCAATACGTGGAAGTCAATAAGAAACCATAAAATACCTTTAAAAATTACAACCAGTTTACAACCTTTAAAAACAATCAAAACTCTTCCCGAGGAACTAGTCTACAGGTACAAGAGCTACTAAGAGGAAGTGCAAATCAAAACACAGCTTTTATTGTAGGAACAAATAAGAGAAGTTGTTGGAGATCTTTACTGCGTCAAGCCTGAAACATCTACCGAATCCTGCAACCAGACTATATCTCGAAAAAGGTATAGCAAAAGTAGTATCAGTACCAAAAAAATATGTATTGGTAAGCATCATCGGTCGACCCGAATCAAATCACATAAACATCACATAAATATCCAGAAGAAAACATACAACTTAGGAGTTATTATCCAAAGGACTTTTACTAAATAATTCCTTAACAACTTAAGATATTACCAACTTTGTAGATAAGAAGGGAGACCTTCCTTGTTATTACACTCCACCCTAGTCACCAACTAACCATCACGTTGTTATATCAGACCTCATTATTTGAATACCAGTGAATTCTAATGTATTTAACCCCCACCCCCACCAAGGTACCTTACCCTTGACATCTACACCACCAAGCATACCCATGTCCTGAGTGAAAACATGAAGATTACTAGTTAACCTTATCTCACGATCATAATACTCAACCTTATGGACCCCACCGATAAGCTAACGTAGACAGCGATCCAGTCAGCATGCCCCTCCCAATAAGACTCTAAGTCAATAATCTTGACTCCACAATTATATATTCCATGTCCCAACTACACCAGTAATAGTCAACCTAGAGTTGCGTCACCACTTACAATTAGCCCGAACCACTCAAGGATTCCTAAGACAACAACTATGGCAATTTACATGCATTCCAGTTTACCTAAAGAAATCACCCTTAGCAACTAAGCACCTAACTAAGTTAACAGTTAATCCCAGTTCAACTCAAGGAACCAATATGTATATCAACTAACAGTTAAGCCCGGTTTAACTCAAGGAACCAACATGTATATCAAGTAAACAGTTAAGCCCGGTTCAACTCAAGGAACCAACATGTATATCAATTAACAGTTAAGCCCGGTTCAACTCAAGGAACCAACATGTATATCAAGTAAACAGTTAAGCTCGATTCAACTCACGGAACCAACATGTATATCAACTAACAATTAAGTCCGGTTCACTCAAGAACCAACAAGTACATCAAGTAAACAGTTAATATAAAGAAAGCACAAAATCTCCGGTGTTTTATCCCTTTTCAGAATTTTATAAAAAGAAAATTAAAAATGGTTTTGACACTTAGAAATTATTTCTAAACTTTACAAGAAATTTCAAAATAATTCTAAACAAAACAGAGTCGCCACTTAATTTTTTTATAAAGAAATTAAGAAAAGCTTTAAAATAATTTCAAAGACTTAAAACAGAAATAAATCTTTAAAATTAGAGAAAATGGGTAAGGGTTCAAGTAATGTCTTAAGAAGGGTTTTAAGGAATTTAAGAACATCTGTTTAAAAAACAGTTGACCGAAGAACAATTTTTTAACTAACTTAAAAGAACCAATTTTGAAAGAGTTGAAATTTGCATGAAAAACTTTGATTTTTTAAAGATTTAAAATCTTGCCAATTTATTTCAACAATTATTAATTAAAGAAAAAAGTTGCACATTTTGATTAAAGAAAGATTCGTTTAAACAAGACAGTTTTTAGGATAAAATATCTCATTGTGAATAAATCGAAGTCAAAAGAAGATTAAAGATCACATGAAAGGAGGCAAGAAAGCATCTTTGTTTGAAAAGGTCCATTTTTAGCAAAATCAATCAAGATCTGACTTTTACTCATTTTAACCCAACTAAATTAAGTGACAAGGTTTTGGACAAAAAAAATTACAAGAAAACTAAAATCGAGATAAAATTAAAAATGACAACCCCTTGGGGATCTATTTAGTTTAAATAAAAGAGTTAGTTACAATTAATACAAAATAATTCAAGCTAAATTAAATACAAAATAAAATAAAGAGAGGGTAGAGAAGTTGGACTTTCAGGCACGTTGTCAAATCTGTCCATATCTTGGACTTAGAATCTAATGGACTTGGTCCATTTTCCAACTTGTATATCACTTGTATACATCTTATATATCAGTTGTATACTTAATGTTTTCGACTCTCAAAATTGTATATCAGCTTCTAGTTCTGCATATTTCTCTTTGAAACTTGTATATCAGCTCTCCATGGTGTATACCACTGTATTTTATCTGTATACAGGTATATATGAGTGTATACCAGCCTGTTTCTTCGCATATTAGTCTATTTCTTGGAATTGAAGTGGGTTTTGACTCGAGATTGGGCTTCGCCCATCAGAAATGCAGGTGTGGGAGTCCAAATGGACTCGAGGAGAAGTATACATGCACAAGAAGGGGAGATAAAGATTAGTATTCTACTGATTCTAACAAAAAAGGAACAGAGGAACACTTCAATTCAAATCAAACAGTGAAGGATCTGAACAGAATTGTTACAAGAAGTTATATAACATCACAAATTCACTATAACATGTTCTTTTCTTCAAATCATACAAATGATAAAAAGGAAAACAATTCATCAGAAATAAATAAATTCTAAATAGAGTCAATAAATTGGATGCAACTAAGTTTGGATGGGGAAATGTTACTGAAGCACAAAGGCATTGAAGCCAGTGACCAGTGAATAAGGGAATAGCCCCAGATTAATAATGAGGAAAAAGATTTACTGCAAAATCATGACTCTCCTTGCTAAGTAGTATTAGGACTTGGAAATTTAAGATTCTATCTAAATAATTTAAGAGTTTCTTGTTTTAATAAAACAATTTCCTTACTTTAACATGCCAAAACAATGAAGTGAGCAAAATGAATGTACTGCAAAACTCAAACAGGGTCGAATTCGGAGGGAAAATTAAACTTTAACGTAAAATTGAGTCTTTACCTAAATCCTAGAAGAAGTTTAATTTCAAGAAGACGTTGAGAAGCAGTGAGTTGATAAAATAACCAGAAAAATAGTATGTTATGAACTTAACAGTCTATTCTTTGAATGACTACCAGCATTCGTTATCAAGAATCTCCTAGTCGTGGAAGTTTCAAGTTGAGAATGGTCTTAAACCTTCCTATGACATCATAGGTATTACAGATTTCTCGAGCATTCAAACCTCCATAGCATGTAAGGTTAGCCTCTGGAAGATCCTAAGATTAACAAAAGAAAGGTAGATTTTTCTCGCATAGACCAACAGAAAAAACACCAAGAGGATATTTATACATTCTTTTGACATGCTTTTAGTGAATTAAACGAAAGGTTTAAGAGAAATTCAGCATTTATTAAGGGCTATTTTGATCATTACTTTACCAGGAACAAGAGAAGCACACCTAAACAAATGAAGAGATAACAGTGAACTAACTAGAAGTTATTGAGAACACCATGCTTATCAACAAACAGAAAACTAATGATTGACAATTTGTACAAACCAACTTAATAGAAACTTCACATGTTTCTTGCTATCCCAATCAGACCAGAGCTATTCGTTCAAGATTGAGGGTAACCAAATAGAGAATTAAATCGCATAAATTATCAGTAAGATCTCACACAAGGCCAAGCTAACAACAAACACATCGACGAACAAGAGAATAAAGCAAGCAGTGGAATTTCATCCTCCATTCCCCATCATAATAGGAAATAATTTCAACCAAGACCAGCTAAAACCATCCTAAAATCATATGCTACTAATGATAAGAGAAAAAACAAAGGGAGAGTGGAAGATTTACCTTTTTCTGGGAAGCAACTGGGACAAACGAGTCAAATTTTTCTATCGACTTTCTGACGAATTCAACTTTCGAGATGCAACGAGCAAACCCAGAAAAATCTCAAAGAACAGTAGTATTTTTCTTACTTTCCTTCACCTTGAATTCTCAGATTTACCCAAAAATCAGAGAAAAAGACTCTCCAGGATTTTTTCTATCTGAAAACTCACCCCTTCACAATGAGAGTGAGAGGTTTATATAGGTGAATTTCTGGGTGCCAACGGGTGGAAGAATGGGGGGGAATTTTGGGAATTTCGAATAAGATTTTTGAGGGATTTTGAATTTCAAAACCAAAAATCCTTCTGATAATGCCACATTTGTACCTAGGGGGTACGATTTTGATCAATGGCCACTCATTTGAGAGATTTTCATCGCATGCATCTCACGGAAGGAGAATGTTGGAGGCGCCATCTATCGATTTCCAGGTTCTTCTAGAACCTGGACAACTCGACCTTTGTACGAACAGACGGAGGGGTAATGATTTTAGAAAAATTTGGAGTCGTTTGGAGGGTTTATGGTTGTCGTCTGGTAGCTGAGTTGACGGAGGAGGTACTGGGTTTGATGTTGTCGTCGAAGAAAAGGAATAGGCAAAGGGGTCGTTTGCTTCTGTTGTGTTAGAGTTAGGAAAAGAAGAGTAATGGGCGGATTGGGCCGGGTCATGTGAATCCTTTGAATATCTACTAAAATTCTTGAAACAATGTACATCTATATATATATTATGAATATATGTAGACGTATTTTTATTCATGAAGATTATAGAATACTCTCCAAAATAAATTTTGAAAAATTCTGTTAATTAATTATTTAAAATTATTCAAAATCTAAAAGCTCGATAATTAATCAAATAGTGGAGAGTAAAAATTAGGTGTCAACAACTGCCCCTCCATTTGGGTAGGGTGAGTGTAAGGAACCCTGGGCAAAGGGAATTGACGATCTCAATTATGTCCGACCACTAGTTCATCTCTTGGAAGCGATTGGTTTTAGCATGAATTTTAAGGAATCATGGTCGAACTCCAGTATCGATTTTCCTACATATCTCAGGTTACATCAGAACTCAGGCCACTTGTAGTTCAAGACATTTGATTTTATGCACGATTTTTAAGAAATTCAACAGTTATTCTGACCTCGGATTAAGGAAAGACTAGAAAGCTGGGGAGTACAAGGATTGGAGGGAGTTTGGAATGCAGTCGAGTTTTCAACACAGAGCCCGCCTACATATCCCAGGACTCAGGGAATCAGGTTGCTTGTAGTTTGACTCAATCGGTGGAAAAGGTAATATTTATGTTAAGACAAACTTTGGCTCGGGATGAGTGACAAATGAATCGAGCTATAGAAAAGTGGCTTGTAACCTCTTAACTATGAATGTGGTGCACTTCACACCCATAAATAAGATTTTACCTAGACATAATTTCCAAAGCTCGAGGCATATTATCACCCAGATTTGAAAAGAAGGAAAGTTGCTTCCAAAGTGAGTTCAGAAAATACCCTGGATGCGAAACTAAGACTCCAACGATAGGAAATACCCACATGCCTTCTGATAGGGGTGTGGTTTGATTAAAGCGGAAGTCGGTTCTCAACTCGCGTTCAGAAAGTTTGAAATTCCTTTCTAGACTATGTCCCAGTTTGCTGCTAAGAAAAAGTTCCACGTTGTGATGCGTCCTTTTTGGTGTAGTCCGCACCTGTGGTTTTGTTTTGAGAATTTCATCTTTCTCGGATGCTCTTGACTACATCTCAAAATAAAATGGTTAGTGGTAAAGTAATTCTATTTGGAGAGATGGTTTCTTTACCATACCTCATCCTTGAATTACGTTCGAATCCCGTGTGGTGACATCTTTTTGACGTATTTCGTACCTGTTGTTCTCATTTTTCCGCATTTGTTGCTTCTTGAAGAAGATGTTGTTCTTTCCCTGTCTTCTATGTTAGGAAATAGCAATTTCTATGACAATTAAACATGACAGCCTTCTTGGCCATCAAATAGGATTGCCTGTGTGGCAAATTTTGAGTATGACGACCTTCGTGGCCGTTTGATATGACGGTCCTTACAACCATTTTTGGCATTCTCTTAAATGTGATAGCCTTCTTGTCTACCGGTAGTATTCTTTTGCATATGCCTTTGGGGTGAATCTTGCGTATCATCCGTATTGATACGACTAACAGATATTCCCTGCATTATCAGGCTTTGGGTAATCTAGCACATCATTCGATTTTAGATAGAGACGGTTTACAGATGCCCTTGATTAGTTAACTTCGAGTAGTCTTGCACATCATCCGACTTTGGATAGAGGCGGCTTACAGATGTCCTTCGAATTGCCAGTTTTTGGGTAATCCTATATTTTTATCCGATATTAGATGTAAAGCGACTTACAGATTTCCCTTGGATTGCTAGCCTTTGGGTAGTCCTGCACAATATCAACGTGGATATGTCGTGGCTTATAGATAACCCTTGGACTATCAATTTTATGATAGTCTTGCACTTCTAATCTAATTTTGGATATTATTGCGACTTACACATTACCCTTGAACTGTCAATCTTCAGGTGATCTTGCACACTATCCAGTTTCAGTTATCGCTGTGACTTATAGACGACCTTTGGCCCTCCAATGTTGAGGAAATCTAATTCATCGTCTGATATGGATGGTGTCTTACAGATATCCCTCGGACTATATTCTTTCAACCTCAATGGCAAGCGTTATCTGATCATCGAAGAGACAAGACTTTTGCCACATGATCAAATATAGATGCGTCTTCTGGCGATTGATGCTTTCGAATAGGGGTGCATAAATATCCTCAATGTCATACTCCTTCATCTTATGCGATATTAGACATGATTATACTGGATGCCAGACTTGGAATAATAAAAGAGCAAATATACCCTCAATGTTAGACTCCTCTATCTTACATGATATCGGATATAAATTTGCCAGACTTGGCATAATAAAGATGCATGAATATCTGTGGCATAAATATGCAAAATGCAAATATCCTCAATGTTAGACTCCTCCGTTTTACGTGATCTTGGATATAAATATGTTGGATGCCAGATTTGGCATAATAATGATGAAGCAAAGATATCCTCAATGTCAGACTCCTCCGTATCACGCGATATCGGATATGGCTATGCTATTGGGTCGATCTTGCGCAGCAAGTGCTACTTAGAGATGCCTCTAAATGTCATCCTCTTTGAAACTGATTGGTAGAGGTAAATGATCTTCGCAGCAAATGTGTGTCTGTGGTATTTGATGATGATGGTCCTCTCGACATGCAAATATGATATGACCCTCTTGGCATGGTCCTCTTGACATACAAATATGACATGGCCCTCTTGGCATGGTCCTCTTGACATGCAAATATGACATGGCCCTCTTGGCATGGTCCTCTTGACATGCAAATATGACATTTCCCTCTTTTCATGGTCCTATTGACATACAAATATGACATGGCCCTCTTGGCATGGTCCTCTTGACATGATTCCTGCGATATGATGCCATACAATATGATGAAACATAATATAATATGATGCAATGCGATATGACATAATATGATGCAATATAATGATATGCCATGCAATTCAGTATGATGCAATGCAACATGATGCAATGTGACATGGTGCAATATGAATGCAAATGTGATGCAATGTAGTGCCTTATGATGCAATGGCCCATAGAGGAGTTGTAGAAAATATCACTTTTGGTCTTTATTTTGTCACGTCGACTCCTTTGTGGGTACATGTGCTCAAGGCAAACGGTTAGTAGACACGGTGTCGCTCTTACTAGCGACCATAGTCAAACTTGAAAACCTTCAAAGACAACATTTATAATGCTAATCAAAACAACTTTCATTTCAAATGTGAATGAAATGGTTGTGTCCATCTCTGGGGACAGCCATAAATACTATTTTTGAACATCGTATGTTCGTGGTAATTTCTGACTTGCTGGGGATTGGCGGAGAACATCATCGATCTCTTATTTAGTGTCTCAATTCTAAACTGACCAAAATGTCCTGATCCATTTGGGGACTTGAGGACATTGTCAGTCTCTCTTTACCTGGTAGTTTCTGTGATCTACAAAAAGATTCGCCCGTTCTAGGGACTTTTGCCTTTTTGGCTTCTTCCCGCTGCTTTGGCTTTTCTCGCCAAATTTTGGGGCATCTGGTATCATTGCGTTTCTTTGAACGCGTTGGATAATGAGGGGATGCTTTCCAACATACTTTTGGGGACAACCTGCATCCACAGAAAAATTATTAGTTTTTTGTAGAAACTGGTATGTGTTGACCTCTTTCGATCCTCTGCTCCTTGTTTTGTCTTCTACAGATGCTTTTCCAATCTCGAGTACTGTCGCCCTCGACTCTCTCCGGGCCACGGTAAATATAAGACAAAACACATTATAAGAAGTAAAACTAGTTTTTGTAACGATTTTCAAACCAGCTCTTTGAAAAACAAAGATTTTGAAAAAGGATAGTTTGGAAAGGTCTCTACCCTTCATGTCATGTGCTAGCTCAACGAATGTCCTTTACTAGAGGCTTTGACATTTTCTGACATACTGCTGGTGGACTCTGGAGATCCTTTGTCATCCTGGCTAAGGAGTTCGAAAATGTCTTTTCAAAGAAATTTGTCATAGATGGGAATCAATCTGCCTCAGACTTGCTACAACTAGGGGTTTCTTGAAGCAGACTATGATCTCTCAGTGTTGGGGAACTTTTCGAAGTTTAATTCTGAATTACCGAATGAAGCTTGGTGGAAATTTTGAGGTCCTCCTCAAAATTTCTTCCCCGGTTAAAGGTTTTGCGATGAATCTCATTCCATTGGCAAGGGAATTGAGACTCTGTAGGGATCAAGAGATTATTTCTCGATATTCATTTGGGTTGCTCTTTGGCACATTATGTATTCCAATTTCTTGGAGGACAATCTTCGCCTTATGAATTTTTGAGATTCCTTTCTCAAAAATTTTGCCCCGTTTCTATTTACTGGGTGATATGACCGAGCCGTTATGGCGCCTACGTATCCCGTTAAGGTAGGAATGAGTTCAAACGTAGTTCCCACACTCGAAGTGAGAGAATGTTGGAAATAAATAAAGGGGTGACCGAAGCCGATAAAGGCCGCCTACGTATCTCATTCTTGAGAATTCAGGTCAAACGTAGTTCAGAAAAGGGAAAGATTGATTTTTCCTAAGGGGTTGAACGAAGCTGACACAGGCCGCCTACATATCTCATTCTTGAGAATTCAGGTCAAACGTAGTTCGTACAAAGAGGATAGGGAATTTTGAGCTATTACAAAGCATAAAAGCGACTACAATTAGGAAATGCGATTACAGGGAAAGAAAATAAAAGAAGAACCATCCTTAGGCTTAGTATCTCTTCATAACATCGAAGTTGATTGGCTTGGGCCACACTTAGCCATCCATTTCGGACTGAATCAAAGCTCCTCCAGATAGCACTTTTCGGATGATGTACGGACCTTGCCAATTAGGTGCAAATTTTTCTTTGTATTCTTTCGGTGCAGAAAAGTACGCGTAAGGACTAATTGTCCTATGGCAAACATACGAGGTCTTACTCACTTGTTGAATGCATGAACCATTCGTTGCTGGTATAGTTGTCCATGGCATACGACACTCATCCTTTTCTCATCAATCAACATGAGTTGTTCATGATGAGCGCGAACCCATTCCTCATTGCTCAGTTTGGCTTCTTGAATGATCCTAAGGGATGGTATTTCAACCTCAGCGGGTATCACTGATTCCAAAACATACACCAACACATAGGGAGTTACCCCAGTTGAAGTCCTAACGGTCTTCCAATTTCCCAACATAGCATAAGGCAACATCTCATACCAGGATCGGTGATTATCAACCATCTTTCTTAAAATCTTCTGGATGTTCTTGTTGGCAGCTTCCACAGCTCCATTCATTTGTGGACAGTATGTAGTTGAATTTCGGTGAGTGATTTTGAATTACTCACATATTTCTCTCATCAAGTGACTATTCAGATTTGCTCCATGTCCGTGATGATTGACTCGGGGATTTTGAATTGGCAAATCATATTGTTCTTGACAAGGTCAGCTACAACCTTCTTAGTTACGGATTTGTAAGAAGCAACTTCCACCCATTTGGTGAAATAATCAATGGCTACCAAGATAAATCTGTGTCCATTTGAGGTGGATGGTTCGATGGGACCAATGAAGTCCATGCCCCAGGCTACAAAAGGCCAAGGTGCTCCCATAGCATGAAGTTCGCTAGGTGGCACTCGAATCAAATCTTCGTGGATCTGGCACTTGTGACATTTCTGCAAGAACTTGCTACAGTCATTTTCCATGGTCATCCAAAAGAATCCAACTCGTAAGATCTTCTTGGCCAGGGTGAAGCCATTCATATGAGGCCCATATACTCCAGCATATACTTCTTCTAGCAACCTTGTGGCTTCAGCTGAGTCAACACATCTTAAGAATCTGAGATCTGGAGTCCTCTTATACAAGTTTTCTCCATTTAGGAAAAAGTTATTGGCCATTCGGCGGATGATTTTCTTTTGATTGGCGGTCACATCCTCGGGATAGGCTCCTCCTTCTAGATACCTCTTGATATCATAATACCATGGTTTTCCATCTGATTTTGCTTCAACTTGAGCACAATGTGCAGGTTGCTCTTTCAAACCTATCACCAACGGATCAATGTAATTCTGATCGGGGTGCTGAATCATGGAAAATATGGTTGCCAAAGCATCAGCAAATAAATTGATCGTTCCTTCTTTCTGCTTTTATCATGTTGCCCCAGGACGCAACCAAAGGCATTTTTTGAGACTGACAGATACAGCAACAATGGACTCCCTTCTCTTGGAGGGACCAATACTGGTGGACTGGACAAGTAGTTCTTGATATGATCAAAAGCTTGTTGGAACTCTTCGATCCAGCTATTTGGCATATCTTTTTTCAGCAACTTGAAGATAGGTTTGTAAATAACCGTTGGCTGGGCTATGAACCGGCTAATATAATTCAGCCTTCCTAAAAAACTCATGACTTCTTTCTTGGTCTTTGGGGGAGGCAACTCCTGAATTGCCTTGGTTTTTGAGGGATCGAGCTCGATGCCCCTTCTACTGACTATGAAGCCCAACATCTTGCCAGTTGTCACCCCAAAAGCACACTTGGCGGGGTTTAACTTTAGATTGTACTTTCTTAGCCGATCAAAGAACCTCCTTTAATGGGTCAGGTGATCTGAACTCTCGCGGGACTTAATAATCACATCATCCACATACACTTCGATTTCTTTGTGAATCATGTCATGGAGTATGGTCATTATGGCTCGCATATAAGTAGCACCTGCATTCTTAAGGCCGAATGGCATCACTCGATAACGATAAACACACCAAGGTATGATGAAAGCCATTTTCTCTGCATCTTCTTCGTCCATTAAAATCTGGTGATACCCAGCAAAACAATCCACGAATGACCGCATTTCATACTTTGCGCCGTTATCGATAAGGATGTGGATATTGGGCAATGGAAAGTTATCCTTGGGACTGGCCTTGTTCGAATCCCGATAGTCGACATAAATTCTTATTTTCCCATCTTTCTTGGGAATTGGGACAATGTTAGCTAACTAAGTTGGATACTTTATGACCTCTACTATCCCGGACTATATTTGTTTGGTGACTTCTTCTTTGATTCTCAATCTTAGCTCTGGCGTGAATTTTCGAGTCTTTTGCTTGATCGGATCAAACCCTGGATTGATGGGCAACTTGGGAGAGACTATGTATGTGCTCAGTCCCGGCATGTCACTGTAGGCCTAAGCAAATATGTCGATGTACTCTCGGAGTAATTTGATGAGTTCTCTTTTATGTGCTTCTGTCAAATGGACACTGATTCTAGTTTCTTTGACCTCTTGGTCATCTCCCAGATTGACCATCTCAGTTTCCTCTAGGTTGGGCCTTTCTCGATTTTCAAAGTCTTTTAATTCTTTTGTCAATTCTTCAGGAACCATAGTTTTTTCGTCATATTCCTCGAAATCATCGTCATCTAGCTCGGTTTGTTCGTTAAGCTCTTGACATGACATGATAGTGGCAGGTTTTAACTTATTATTACTGAAACCAAAACAAAATGGGTAGATAATAACAAGTAAATATAAACAAATTTTGAATAGTAAATATTTTTAAAATAAGGGGGCTTTCATTGAAATTCAGAAATATTTACAAACTATGGCTACAACCCACATGAATGTAGGTTCATGCCTTTTGGAAAGTAGTAAATAGTAAGAGGAATATTAAAACATAAAGGGTGGGTCGCGGAGCCTCATCCGAACCATCACCAATTTTTCGTAAAACAGAATCTTTGTCTACCCAGCTAAGCGGAGAGTCCCAAGGGGAGTTGCGACCCAATTCTATATATTTTCACCGAGCCTGGCATCCCTAATCATGGGTGCCTCAGGGGTTTCTTCTATTATAGTATTATATTCCAAGAAAAAATCTCCTATTCCATCCTCTAACCTGTCACTTGGGGGACCGATACAAATCGGGAATAACTGATATAAGTGAGGTAGTGGCTTAGGCAGTCCTAACTGCTTCTTCTCTTTGACTCCGCCTTGTCCTCTTGGGCCACATACCCTAGTCCATGCCTGGTCATTTGTCCAGGGATGTTTAAAGGCTATATTATACCATCGGAATTCATTCCCAGCCCAAAACCTGGCTCGCATCCACTCCGTAACATCGTAGTCGTGAGCATTTTATAAACAAGCGAAATGGGAATTTGAGGAGCAATATCTTCTCCAGTGGCATTGACGACCTCTATGGTGTAGTAAATGCTTCCCCTTGGGACTTCATCGATCACAGGGATGCAACCATTAGGGTGGCTCAAGTGACTTCCTTCTCCGTGGATCACCACTTCATGTTCCTCCCAAATAAACTTTACCATCTGGTGCAAAGTTGACGGTACGGCTCCGGCTATATGGATCCATGGTATTTCCAGAAGTAAGTTATAACTGGTGGTAATATCCATGACTTGGAACTCTGTACGGAACTCAGTGGGTCCCATCTGTATATATAGGATAACTTCTCCAATGGTGTCTTTTTGACCTCCGTCAAAAGCTCTTACGTTGACCCTGCTCTGGAAAACCTTCCCTAGGTCGTACTCCAACTGGGTCAGTGTGGATAATAAATAGATGTTAAGCCCCGATCCATCATCGATCAATACCCTGTTCATAATCTTTTCCTGACTCGTGATAGTGACGTGCAAGGATTTTTGTGCATCATGCCTTCAAAAGGCAACTCATCGTTACCAAAGCAGATGCGGTGGCCCCCAAGGACTCGGCTTACCATGGCGGTCAGATTTTCTGCGCTAGTACCTGTTGGCACATAAGCTTCATTTAGGACTTTAAGTAATGCTTGCCTATGGTACTGGGAACTCATGAGTATCGCCCAAATAGAAATCTGGGCGGGAGTCTTCTCCAAATGCTTCACAATAGAGTACTCCTTTGACTACATTCTTCTCCAGAATTCTTCCGATTCACCTTCAGTGATTGGTCTCTTCTTTTGGTCCTTTTTGTAAGCATCATTCGCCAGGTCGTCGGGGATATAACATATTCCTAACCTTGTTATACCATGGGATGTGGTGACCTCAACTATGAATTCTTTTTCTACTGGTACTAAAGCGAAAGCTTGCTGAGGTGCTGCCGACACAATAAATTGTGGCTTCTCTGCGATACTCAAAGCAGCCACAGACTTCTCCAACTCTTCTGGATTTTTAGGACTAGCTAGCACTATGGACTTACTCACGACCCAGTCCTCATCTATCTCGATCATATTCACAGTGGCTCTTCCATGATTTGGGAGCAAATTGTTGTTCACATTTGGTGGCGCTGTCTGCAATATGACTACCCTTTGATCAATCAAATCCTGAATCTTATGCTTCAGGTTGATGCAGTCTTTGGTACTGTGTCCGGCGTCTCCAGAATGGTAAGCACAATACCGATCTGCTTTGTAAAAGTGATTATTTGTGTTGCCTGGTTTGTGCGGAATTTGCTGGATAAATCCAACAACCTTCAATCTCTCATACAACTGAGTTCTGGTCTCAGCTATCTAGGTGAAAGTTCGAGGAACTTTCCTTTCTAGATTTGGATGAGAGAGATTGGCATCGGCAGGGGGCAGAACTTGGCGATTATTCTTGTTCTTGGGAGCCTTCTGATACACTTAGAAGTTTTAGGGAGGAGCTTGGTAGATGGGTTGCATATTCAATTATGGAGCTTGGTAAATAGGCTGAGTATATAAATTCGATTGAGGGTTTTGTGGAGCTGAGGGAGGGGTTGTTAGAACAAGTGATTTTTTTATGGTTGGCTCCAAAGGGTTTCTTTGGTTCCATGCTGGGACTAGAAGATACCGAAGACACTTCTTCCCTCTTCTTCCTAGGAAGTCCTGCCAACCCTGAGGACGCTGGGGCCTTGGCGATCTTGCCACTACGAAGACCTTCTTCTACGATTTCACCGATCTTGACTAGGTCGGCAAACTTGGCTTTAACCACTGATATCATCTTGTCATAAAATTCTGACTCTTGAGCGCGCATAAACACACGCTTATCTCTTCTTCTGTCATAAAAGGCCAAACTCTCGCCACCTCCTTCCTCCATCGGTAGGCATAGTCTCTGAAGTCTTTATTTGACTTTTATCTGATGCGTCCCAGAGAGTATCGATCTGGGATTACTTCTACATTATATGCAAATCTTTAGGCAAAATCTCGAGATTGATCACTCCATCTAGACCATTTTTTCAGTTCCTGAGAGGTGAACTATTCTAAAGCCTCTCCACTTAGACTTCGGTTGAAAAGCCTTATTAACAGAGTGTCATTCTTTTGGGCGCCAACTATTTGGTCGCAGTAGCTTCTTAAATGGGCTTCAGGATTTCCAACACCGTTGAATCTCTCAAACTTGGGAATTTTGAACCCTTCTGGCAGGTCTATTTTGGGATGGATACAGAGATTATAATAGTCATAGCCATTCTCGTAAGACGAGCCTCAAAATTCCTTGATCCTGTCTATATCTTCCTTTATTTGTGCCATGTCATACGTATGCTTCTTCTCTGTGGCCCTCAACTCTTTATCTTTCTCCTTGTAGTGATCCAGCTCAGGGCTTTCTTGAAGAGTTTTGTATGGTTCTACCATAGCATGGAAAGCAGGAGGTGGCGGGTTCTGGAAAGGTAGAGGCTGGACATGGGGGATGGCATTTGAGTATGTGGGGTATAGTTGTGCGGGTTGGTAATATCAGGACGATTACTCTGAGAGTTGTAGGTATTTGGTGGCGTATATTGATAGTTTGGAGGGAGGTTTTGTGGAAGGTAGGCATTTGGGTTGTTACTCTGGTTAGTGTGCTGGACAGAAGGAATATGGATTTGGTATGAAGAGGGTTATTGGAGAGGGGTTCATTGGAAGATCTAGGCGCGGAGGCAGGAGGGATATTTCTTGGTTGATTTTCAGTCAATGGAGAGTTGAGTGAAGGAATCTGGAAAGGGGGCTGAGAGTTGCCCAGAGCTGGAGTGTTGGCAACGAGAGCCAAGCTAGCCATGTCTTTGGCTTTCTGTACTTCTTCTTGCATCTTTTCCAATTTTCTTGCAAGTTCGGCAATCATTTCACTCTGTTCAGCAATAACTTTGTCTCTCACAGCCAAAGCATTCTCCTCTTCACTATCAGTCATTTTCCATTAAGAAAAGTGGAGGTCAGAGGATGAATCTAGGTGTGCCTTTGAGCGGGTGAAGTAAGGATGTTCGGCCAGTTTTGTCGACACAGATCATTTTTTATTACCTGTTAAAGCAAAACAACTCAAAGGCTGATGTGTTAGATCCCATTAGTGATGAATAATGCAAGATACCTGACTGGAAATAAACACATATAAATTGTATTAAACACATAAATTTACTTTTCATTAAGGCAAATTGATCCACAGGTATGTATTGAACGAGGATTAATGGACATGAGTTTGCCCATTGATTTTGGATAAGTAAATTTTAACAAGAAAGTTGACTTGTCGAGTCTTCATCTTCTGATACTCGTATTGTGTCTTCTAAATTTCCATGCAAGTGGGGAGATGAAAATTTCTTAAGGATAGGGGCCGAGCCTTGAAGGCTGCCTACGTATCTTATGAAGGAGAATTCAGGCCCTACGTAGTTTGAATAGGTAAAAGGGATATATTTTCATTTCATTTCTTCCACTATCTTTTGATTACAAAGGAGAAAGTAAAAATGACAAAAGGAAATAACTACAATAACTTTGCTACTTTTAAAGCTTCTTTTGGATAGTGGCGGGTCTTCTGGACTCTTCTTGATCTTCTTCCTCACGGTTAATATGGTGGAAACTCAAACTGGATCTTCCTGCATCTATGAGATCTTCAAGGTCAATCCTGAAAGTGTGATAATTCTCTATATCGTGCCCTCCAGGTCCCGCATGGTAGAGGCATATTTCCTTACAATTGCGCCAAGCTCGGGACATCTTCCCCGCCTTTTTTTCAATTGGCTCAATGATACAATCATGGACCAGTTTGAAGTAGATGTTGAGGTACGTGTCATAAAAGACAGTGAAGTTATATTGGCGAATCAGGGTATTCTGAGTAATTGGCATTCTTGGCCTTACTCTGTCACAAATCAGTAAGGTGTGAAGTCCCCACATGTGATTGATTTGTCCACTGTTGATCATTTCATGGATCCTAACCCTCAGCATGGTGCATTCATTGGTGGTATGCCTCCTTTGGCGTGGGTGGTAAGCGCACCTCTTTTTTTCATCCTTGGGGTTACACCAAAAACTCGGGGTTTGATCAGGCTGCATGATTCCCTTCGTTTCTAGAGCTAGGAAGATGACAGAGCATGTAACAATTCTGGGCCTCCAGCAATTTGCCCGTACGTGAACTTGAGAATGATCTTTCCTTTTCCTGTCCTGAACCTAATTGGCCAAACAAGATCATCCCTAATGTTAGCCCAGTAATTTGAGATTCAGTTGAAAGGCTGGACTTGTTCATAGTTTTCTCCCACAGACTCCTCATCATTCCCTATGAGTGATGTTGACCTCTTAAGCGCCAATTGATACTTTCGATCCGTGTGATTGAGCATTTCTTCTATCTGGGATATCCTTATGTCGATGTTGGCTATCTTTTCTTTCATAAGGACTATCTCTTTGTCCACTTTCGCGGACCTGACTATCAATTTTCCATTCATTTCCTTAGCTTCCTTGATTTATTCCTTCATTCCATTGATTTCCTAATCGATCTCTTCCATCCTTTTGCGCGTCTTTTCTTGAGTGTCCATGACAAGTCAACCTTCCTGAGATATAGGAGAGAAGTCTTGTAGGACTTTTTGAAGGGATTTTAGATTTTCTGGGAAACTTGAGAAACTCGAGGAGTAATTTTGGTCGGACTTTTGTGCTTGTGGGTTTATTTTACTTATGGTGATCTAAATAAAATTGGTATGGAGTGGATCAATTTTTCTTGATTCAAGCAACACACATAGCACATAAAGAAGTCTTATATCACAATAATATCACAATAAGTATCGCGTCCTAACTGGGTGACCCTTTTATGCCAATGGTAGGCCTAGCGTATTTAAAAGAGATATATGCCTTTAAGTCGATCCATTATCTCCAAAATATGCTTTCATTAATAATAAAAGAGACGAGGTTTTTACAACTAAATAGCAAATGGGGATACAATTTTTAGGGAATGAGAAAATGTAAGAAATAAATGGTCCTACGCAGGGGGTGAAAATAAGCAGTCCCACACAGGGGTGGTGATAAATAACTCTAACTCCCGAAAGGTCCTGCATCAGTCCTTGCTCTCTTGTCTTTGTCTACCTCGTGCCACATGAAGTACCTATCCATAACCAAATGAGCCCCGGCCATCAAGGCCCTACTCCCGGAGTCCATCTCTCATATGCTCTCAATTTATCGATCCATGCGGTCATCTAACTCAATCAAACAATGCCTAGCATCGCCCAATTCTTGCCTAGTCCGCTTCAATTCTTCTTTCAGATATTGTATGGTCATATCATCTTCCCTGTGTCATAGGTGATGTGCCACCTCACTCCTTGTACATTGTTCTTGAAGCCTATGAAGTCGGATTTGGTGCTCGAACTCAATATCAACCACTTGATAAGGCACATTCGAACCTGGTTCAATAGTTCCAATAAGGTTCTTCTTCATCCACTCCTTATATGTGTCACTACATGGTGGTTCCAGCCTATCTTTGGCCTTAGGTTCCTCAACCTTTTTTCGCTTTCATTCTTTATGAGTCATTTCCTTGAACGCTACCACACCACCCTCGTGAACGGTTATGAACTTAGCCATTTCGCCTACTTGGGGTGTTTCGTGCTTTAAACCAAATTGCCTACGAACCCTAGCGGGGACATAAGGACGGGTTCCCCTAAGACCTAAAATCACCAAGAAAGGTAGTGTCTCACCTCGAGATTACCCATTGAATGTTATCATCCCTCAAGCCACGAAACTGAGTGAACCAAAATCCTTGGTTGGGTCTCCACTTGTATTTGTTTATAGTGAGCCACATGCCATGGGATGCAAAATTATCCAACCTCATAGAATGGTCCAACTCCTCGGTGTAAGAAAATTTGAGTAGATGCTTGATCATCCACCATTGTAGAATTAAATTGCATCCTTGAAAGAATCACTCCCCTTCTTGGCATTTACCCAAAGCTCGATAAATATCCGCAAGTATCATGGGAGCTAGTGTGTGAAACTTGACGGATGTCCCATACTTGATCCCATAAAAGATAGAGTGTGTGACCATGACTACATTCGGATGGATAGTACCTTTCGCCCCTGAGGAAATATCATAGTTCCAAGAAGGCATACGGCAAATGCGAAGGCTCTTTTACTTTTCCACTCTTCTTCGGATTCAAACTCATGGCCAAACTTTTTGAAGGCACTGTAGCATCCAAACCTATAGTATAACTTCCGAAAAGGTATGTTTGGTCCATCAATATTCCCAAGTCAACTATCATCCTTGATAAAAAATGCTTCCTTGATTTGTTGTCGGTTCCACTCTTTTGGAAAAGAGAAAATCCTTATCTGGTGATCTTCTTCTTCTTTGACACATGCCTATACTTTCATAGCTTTAAACTATCTCTTCGATGGTCGGGGTCAATTCCTGTAATGACCCTTCCGGTCATTTCCACGTATAAGTTTTGAAGTCAAGCAAATCGACAAAAGTTATCGTAAGTTCTTTAACAAATTTTCTGAACTTTGGGTCAAATGTCTCAGGGCTTTTCTCTCAATATATAAATAGTTAGAAGTACCCCGAAATACCAAATCGAAGGTCTACGAGTCTAGTTTCCAACGCACAAAACCTCATGTCCAACTGATCTCGGAGTAAAACGTTATGACTGTTTTACCGCGGACTGTCTGGCAAAAAACGGGTTGCGAACCGGGTCGCGAACCGGGTCGGGTTAAACCCGATTTAAGACTCAACTTCACGTTTTAAAATGCCATTTCAGTTCCCGAGAGAATTCTTGAGTATCGAAATCGTGCGTATTTGAAAATATTTTATTTAAAAGTTGAATTTGGTAAAAATTATATTATTATTGCCTTTTCAAAATATTTAAAAGGTTTATGAAGAATATTTTGTTACGATATAATTGTATATGTATTTATTTTATAAGATTTTTATACACCGTAATATTTTAACGGAGATAGTAAATTTAATTATGTTGAAAATTATTATTATAATATAGTAGGTTTTATTTGAAATAATTTTCTATGAATTATGGTATATTTAAAAAGTTATATCTATTATACCACGAATTTATGTAATACCCGAATATATATATAACGGGATAAGAATTTCTTTTTCCTTTGTAATTGCCACCTCCACTCCACGTGTAGGTGGAGGAGTGGCCAGCAAATGATTGCTAAAGGTGGCAGCATGTTGAGATTACTTTGAAGTGGTTGCTTCCTAACTTACATTTACTTTTCATTATATAATTAAGGATTGATCATGATCACTGAAAGCATTTGAACAAATTGCTATGTAAGTTGCTGCCAACATTGCTTAATACTTCTTTGAAATATAATTGTGGTGCAAAAATTACCACAGTACATAATTCACTTGTCACGTTAAAAGTTGATTTCAAGAAGCAAGATCTTGATAATTTATTGGATCACCGAAAAGAAAATCAATTATCTACGTCAAGTTATTCCATCCCAAATCCGATTTCGATTTAGTTTTGGATTTTCTTGGAGTGGTTCGAGCTTGGACATCATCTTAGCAGCTTGTCATCGAACGACAGGTAGGTTACGGTTTATTTTCCCTAGACTCCGCATATATAGAATAAAATTGTATTAATGGGCATCCTTGGGTTGGTTTATTAGGTTGGTACCACAGACCTCGACCGCTTTATTCATGTCCGCCTACTTTTGTTCCTCCGTTGTTTGTAGTACTTGCCGATATATTTTATTTACCCTTGTGGTCCTGTGAGACCTTGTTGACTCTGGAACATAGAAGGTTGGATTTTGGGAATGTCCGCGAGTCCCGGGCATAGAATTATCCTTCTAGGCTGGTTATGCTTGCTGAGTAGCTGTGGGCCTGTGCAGGGTCGATAGGTTGATAGTGAGCTGCTGGGCAGCTATTGTGTGTGATCATACCATTTCCATGCATATAAAGAGGTTTTATCCATGTTTTACTATGGTTTTGGCTTCGGGCCTACTGGCACCATTTTCTAAACCTTGCATGGCCCGGGGGCCCGTTTTTGATAGAAATAATTTGGAAATGGTTTGATTTAACTTGTGAATATTTTTGGGCAAGAAAGTAAAATTATTGTTTAAAATCATCAGTTATACGATTATCGCTAGACTCGGCAGGGCCCGGGTGCTAGTTGAGTTTTCTTGTTACTTGAGATGATTTTTAGCCTCGGTCGGACCGAGCACCTGAGATGACTTTTTACTGTTTAGACCCGGTTATGCCCGGGCACCCTTGGATGGGTTTTTGAGACATTTTCCTACTACTTTAGTCCTGGACAGGCTCTGGGCATTGCATATTCGAGACTGGATCTCTATCCTGATACCGGACTTGCTTCCGGACGACATGTTCTGATACTGAGTTTTAGTATGGGGTCTGGGACCTCCATGGACCTTGCCATCCGGGCCAGGGGCTACGGGCTGCGTGTGCCGGAGGAGGGGTATATGGTGGAGTAGAGGTATACGAGCTGTGTCCTTCCATGGAACCTACCTTTTGGGCCGGATCGGCGCCGGAGGAGGTACATACAGAGATACCATTTCACTTGAGATCTTCATGCATCATATCATTCATTGTTTGAGGCTCCACCCTTGTTTGTTGTTTGCTGATTGTACGCTCCAGTAGTATGGGATGCCGGAGGGTTTGTTTTCACTTGTTTGTGTTCCTTGGTTGTATGGGCGGCCGGGGGACTGTAGGTAGACTTTTTGCTATTTACTTACGGAATTGTTCTCTATTATGGATAAGTATGAGATTGGTTACTGCTAGGCTGTTAGTTTCTGGATTTGAGATTGATATGATTAGTTGAGTCTGATTCATGTCTCTGAGCATGCCTATTATTACCCTTTCTCTCTTCTTCTTACACTTGAGGTTATCGGTATACCGTCTATTTCGTAAACTTATTTTATATATACACTGTTATTGCAAGGACCCCAGGTGCGTTGTTTCTTACTTTTACCTGTGCCTATGGTGTGTATATTCTGCTTACTAGCCTCACATGTGGTTCTGTTGATTTCCCTCTGGGCTAGATCCTGTGTACCTTTCATTGATTTCTGTGACTGCTTGCTTCTATTCTGTCTATTACTATGCTTTTATCTTATATGTGCCCAGTCGGCCTATGATACCTACTGGGTACCTTATGCTTCGCATTTGGTGCTCACCCCTACCCTCTGCATCTTTGGGTGCAGATCCTAGCGTGGGCCATCGCCGTTAGATCGCTGTGATTCGTGCTTGGAGATCTGTGGAGACTACTTCAGGCTGAGGGTGAGCTCTTGGCGATCGGAGCTTAGCTTTAGTTTATCTTTTGCTTTATGTACTCTATTACCATTCAGAGACATCTGTATATATTCTTTTGGATAGTTTGCACTCCATGTATGTAGTTTTGGCTCTGTACTATGATACCAGGTCTTGGGGTTTGGTTTAGTTTCCGCATAGGTATATATTTATAGTCCTCTTATCTGTTCTCTTCGTCTTGTTCTCTTATTTGTTAGATAGTAGCCCATTACTAACTGTTCTGGGCTACGGGGATTGGTTCACCTACCGGGGGTTGTAGGTGCCATCATGACCGAGAAATTGGGTCATGACAACTTGGTATCAGAGCTTTAGGTTCACCGGTGTCATCGGTATAGGAGCCAATGTCTAGTAGAGTCCTACGGATCAGGGCGGAGACGTCCGTACTCAATCTTTGGGAGGCTACAGTGGCATTTTAGGAAATTCGACTCTTTTATTGCTTCTGTGTCGTGCATACAACCCTTGAAGTTTCTAGAGATCTCATTTGTTCTACTTCATTCTTCCGTAGATGGTTCGTACGAGATCATCGGCATCACGCAAAGATGAGCCTCCCACTCCAGCTAAGGGCCGAGGACGCCCTCGATCAGTAGCACCTGCTAGAGCTGCTAGAGTGGAGATAGATCCCGAGCGGCATGTGGATCAGGGGGCATCCCAGGTACCACCAACTCTAGTGCCAGCTCTACTACCAGCTCCAGTGCCCACTTCTGTGCCAGGTCCAGCCGCAGCTCAGTCTCCAGATTTTCGGGGATTACTATTACAGCTCTTGGGTGTGATTGGAGAGCGGCCTTCTGAGGTAGCGCAGACATCCGCTCAGGGGGCAGCCCTAGGTGCACAGAGCTCAGGAGCGCAGCCGGATACTATGGCTCCCCGTGCGGAGGTCATTCCGGTCCCATATGTTGCACAGCCTCTTGCTCCTCGCCCAGTTATGACAGAGATAGAGCAGAAGGCGTTGGGTAGGTTTTTGAGGTTAGCACCTCCGAGGTTTGCTGGTACTTCTGGACAGGATCCACATGACTTTATTACTACCTGTGAGGAGATGTTGCATCATTTGGGTTTGTTGGAGACTCACGGGGTTGGTTGTACTACCTATCAGTTAGAGGGCCCATCAAAGTTATGGTGGAGGGCCCAGGTTGCTTGTAGACCACCATCATCACCTCATTTGACCTGGTCTGAGTTTTATGAGGCCTTTATGGCCAAGTTCCTACCTCAGAGTGATTGTGAGTGTCACAGAGAGCAGTTTACTCACCTTATGCAGGGGTCTACGACTATCTCGGAGTATGAGACCCGTTTTCATCAGCTAGCACAGTTCGGAGCTATGATCATTCCTACCGAAGCAGATAGGATTCGCAGATTTGTATGGGGTTTGAGGCCAGAGATCAGGCAGCCAGCTGAGATATTGATTGCCAGTGGTCGGTTATTCCAGGCTATTGTAGACTATGCCCGCACTGTGGAGGACTTACAGCGACATGATCAGGGTCCCAGAGATAAGAGGCCTCGATATCAGGGTATCTATAGTGGTTCCAGATATGGTGGTAGAAGTCCTGGCCAGTGGAGCCGGAGTTATTAGCCACAGCAGTACCAGGGTCAGTCTAGCCGACCGGTTCAGGCTTCCCTTCAGACTTTCGGTAGTACCCAGTTCGAGCAGGGTCAGGGCAGCCATCAGGGCTATAGCGGCCAGTCTTCGAGGGGTACAGTTTCTGGGGCATCAGGCCGTGGTGGTCATACAGAATCTGCTGGTTCATCTCGACTGAGTAGGCCATCAGGGGCTTATTTCATTTGTGGTGCGATTGGTCATTTTGCTAGAGATTGCCCTCAGCAGGGTACAGTTCAGTTGGCCGAGCCTTTACGGGCAGTTCAGCCCCCGGCTAGAGGGGTGGTCTTCAGGGTAGAGGTGGTGCTCCACGCGGCAGAGCAGGTGGTAGGGATGGCGGTCGGGCAGGTGGAGGTCGTCGTCAGTTTTACGCGGTCCCTAGGAGACCAGAGGCAGAGGCCTCAGATGCTGTGATTACAGGTACGATTTCTGTGTGCCATCAGTCTGCTATGGCTTTATTTGATCCTGGATCCACTTGTTCATATGTATCTGCCTACTTTGTGCCTTGTTTGGGGTTGGCTAGTGAGCCATTATCTGTTCCTGTTTCTGTTTCGACCCCAGTAGAAGATTCTTTAGTAGTGGATCGGATTGTGAGATCCTGTATGTTATCTATTGGTGATTCAGAGACTTGGGGTGATTTGATGATTCTTGATATGCTAGATTTTGATGTGATACTGGCATGGACTGGTTATCCCCTCACCGTGTGGTTTTGGATAGTTATGCCAAGACCATTACCATAGCTGTTCCCGGTGTATCCCCGGTTGTGTGGCAGGGTTCTGTTAGCCATGCACCATCTGGGATCATCTCTTTTCTTCGAGCTAGGAAGTTGATTTCCCGTGGGTGTTTAGCTTATCTAGCATATGTCCGAGATGTTAGTGCTGACCCTACTTCTCCTGAGTCTGTTCTGTGGTTAGAGACTTCCTCGATGTGTTTCCTACCGACCTGCCAGGCCTTCCACCTGAGAGAGATATTGATTTTGCTATTGAGTTAGAGCCGGGCACTAGGCCCATTTCTATTTCTCCTTACCGTATGGCTCCTGCTGAGTTGAGGGAGCTTAAGGAGCAGCTCCAGGATCTGTTAGCTAAGGGGTTTATTAGACCTAGTGTGTCATCGTGGGGTGCTCCTGTTCTCTTCGTGAAGAAGAAGGATGGGTCGATGCGCATGTGTATTGATTATCGACAGCTGAATAGGGTGACAGTGAAGAATGGGTATCCGATGCCGAGGATTGATGATTTGTTTGACCAGCTTCAGGGTTCAGTCGTGTTTTCGAAGATTGATTTGAGGTCCGGCTACCATCAGTTGAGGATTAGGGCGGAGGACATCCCTAAGACAGCATTCAGGACACGTTATGGCCATTATGAGTTCCTGGTGATGTCTTTTGGGTTGACTAATGCCCCCGCAGCCTTTATGAACTTGATGCACAGGGTTCTTGGCCCGTATTTGGACTCATTTGTGATAGTTTTTATAGACGACATCTTGGTATACTCGCGTAGTAGAGATGAGCATGAGCAGCACTTGAGGGTTATACTCCAGACTTTGAGAGATCATCGGCTTTATGCCAAGTTCTCAAAGTGTGAGTTTTGGATTGAGTCAGTTGCATTCCTAGGGCACGTGGTGTCTAAGGATGGGATTAGGGTTGATCCGGGAAAGATTTCAGCGGTTTGTGAGTGGCCTAGACCTACTACTGTTACTGAGGTTCACAGCTTTATTGGGTTAGCAGGTTACTACAGACGGTTCGTCGAGGGATTTTCTTCCATATCCGCACCCTTGACTATGCTGACTAGGAAGGATGTCCCATTTCAGTGGTCGGATCAGTGTGAGGATAGCTTCCACAGGCTTAAGGCCTTATTGACTTCAGCTCCAGTGTTGACTTTGCCGGTTGAGGGTCAGAGCTTCTCCGTGTATTGTGATGCTTTTGGGGTTGGTCTTGGTTGTGTGTTGATGCAGCAGGGTCGAGTAGTAGCATATGCGTCGAGGCAGCTGAAGGTTCACGAGCGCAACTACCCCACTCATGACTTAGAGTTGGCGGCAGTAGTTTTCGCGCTCAAGATCTGGAGGCATTACTTAGATGGAGTTCACTGTGAGATCTTCACCGATCACCGTAGTCTTCAGTATATCACGAGTCAGCGGGAGTTGAACTCGAGACAGAGGAGATGGGTCGAGTTACTGAAGGACTATGACTTCACTATTCTGTATCATCCGGGCAAGGCAAACGTTGTAGCGGATGCCTTGAGCCGGAAGGCAGTGAGTATGGGTAGCCTAGCTTCTCTTTCAGTTTCAGAGCGGCCGTTGGCCTTGGACATTCAGTCCTTGTCTAACCGTTTGGTTAGGCTTGACTTGTCGGATCCTAGCAGAGTTCTCGCCACTATTGAGGTTCGTTCTACTTTGATTGATCAGATTCAGAGCCGTCAGTTCGAGGATCAGCAGTTGTGTGACCTTCGTGATCGGGTTGTTCAGGGTGAGACCAGCCAGGCTACTCTAGATTCAGATGGGGTTCTGAGGTTTGATAGTCGCTTTTGTGTTCCGAGGATTAGTGATTTGATTCAGTTGATACTTCATGAGGCACATTGTACTAGATACTCTATTCACCCTGGCACAGCAAAGATGTATAGAGACTTGAAGCAGCTTTACTGGTGGAGTGGTATGAAGCGGGATATAGCGGATTTCGTATCTCGGTGCTTGAACTGTCAGCAGGTTAAGTTCGAGCATATGAGACCTGGTGGTTTGATGCAGCGACTTCCCATTCCTGAGTGGAAGTGGGAAGGGATTACTATGGACTTTGTTGTTGGGTTGCCTCGTACTTCTCATGGGTTTGATTCCATATGGGTGATTGTTGATAGGCTGACTAAGTCAGCACATTTCTTGCCGGTTCAGACTTCTTATGGCGCAGAGAGGTTGGCTCAGATCTACCTTCGTGAGATTGTTCGGTTGCACGGGGTCCCAGCTTCTATCATTTCAGACCGCGGCACTCAGTTCACATCTTAGTTCTGGAGGGCTATTCAGCGAGATTTGGGTACAGAGGTTTATCTTAGTACCGCTTTTCACCCTCAGACAGATGGCCAGTCCGAGAGGACCATTCAGATTCTGGAGGACATGCTTCGGGCCTGTGTTCTTGACTTTGGAGGTTCATGGGATCAGTTTGTCCCCTTGGCAGAGTATCAGCATGGCACCTTTTGAGGCGTTGTATGGCAGGCGTTGCAGATCACCGGTAGGTTGGTTTGATGGTTTTGGTTCTGGGCCACAGAGCACAGATTTGCTTCGAGATTCCTTAGACCGAGTCCGAGTGATTCAGGACAGACTTCGGGCAGCTCAGAGCAAGCAGAAGAGTTATGCTGATCGTAGGCTTCGTGCCTTGGAGTTTAGTGTCGGTGACTTGGTGTTTCTCCGGGTATCGCCCATGAAGGGCGTGATGAGATTTGGTAGGCGGGGAAAGCTTAGCCCCAGGTACATTGGGCCGTTTGAGATTCTGCAGAAGGTTGGTAGCATTGCCTATTTGTTAGCCTTGCCTCCGATGTTTTCAGCTATACATCCTGTATTTCATGTTTCGATGCTGCGCCGGTATGTACCAGATGAGTCTCATGTGTTGCAGTGGGATTCAGTTCAGTTGGGTGAGGATTTAGCCTTTGTTGAGGAGCCGCCAGCTATTTTGGCCAGAGATGTCAGGAGATTGAGGTCTCGAGAGATCCAGGTTGTTAAGCTTCAGTGGAGGCACCGTCCAGTCGAGGAGGCTACCTGGGAGACCGAGAGAGATATGCGGGATCAGTATCCACAGCTATTTTAGCCTCCAGGTACCCCCTTGACCTTGACTTTCGAGGACGAAAGCCCTTTTTAGTAGTGGATGATGTAATGACCCTTTCGGTCATTTCCACGTATAAGTTTTGAAGTCAAGCAAATCGACAAAAGTTATCGTAAGTTCTTTAACAAATTTTCTGAACTTTGGGTCAAATGTCTCAGGGCTTTTCTCTCAATATATAAAGAGTTAGAAGTCCCCCGAAATACCAAATCGAAGGTCTACGAGTCTAGTTTCCAACGCACAAAACCTCACGTCCAACTGATCTCGGAGTAAAAAGTTATGACTGTTTTACCGCGGACTGTCTGGCAGAAAACGGGTTGCGAATCGGGTCGCGAACCGGGTCGGGTTAAACCCGATTTAAGCCTCAACTTCATGTTTTAAAACGCCATTTCAGTTCCGAAACAGTGATAAAATATAAGGGAGGATCCCGAGAGAATTCTTGAGTATCGAAATCGAGCGTATTTGAAAATATTTTATTTAAAAGTTGAATTTGGTAAAAATTATATTATTATTGCCTTTTCAAAATATTTAAAAGGTTTATGAAGAATATTTTGTTACGATATAATTGTATATATATTTATTTTATAAGGTTTTTATACACCATAATATTTTAACGGAGATAGTAAATTTAATTATGTTGAATATTATTATTATAATATAGTAGGTTTTATTTGAAATAATTTTCTATGAATTATGATATATTTAAAAAGTTATATCTATTATACCACGAATTTATGCAATACCCGAATATATATAACGGGATAAGAATTTCTTTTTCCTTTGTAATTGCCACCTCCACTCCACGTGTAGGTGGAGGGAGTGGCCAGCAAATGATTGCTAAAGGTGGCAGCATGTTGAGATTACTTTGAAGTGGTTGCTGCCTAACTTACATTTACTTTTCATTATATAATTAAGGATTGATCATGATCACTGAAAGCATTTGAACAAATTGCTATGTAAGTTGCTGCCAACATTACTTAATACTTCTTTGAAATATAATTGTGGTGCAAAAATTACCACAGTACATCATTCACTTGTCACGTTAAAAGTTGATTTCAAGAAGCAAGATCTTGATAATTTATTGGATCACCGAAAAGAAAATCAATTATCTACGTCAAGTTATTCCATCCCAAATCCGATTTCGATTTAGTTTTGGATTTTCTTGGAGTGGTTCGAGCTTGGACATCATCTTAGCAGCTTGTCATCGGACGACAGGTAGATTACGGTTTATTTTCCCTAGACTCCGCATATATAGAATAAAATTGTATTAATGGGCATCCTTGGGTTGGTTTATTAGGTTGGTACCACAGACCTCGATCGCTTTATTCATGTCCGCCTACTTTTGTTCCTCCGTTGCTTGTAGTACTTGCCGATATATTTTATTTACCCTTGTGGTCCTGTGAGGCCTTGTTGACTCTGGAACATAGAAGGTGGGATTTTGGGAATGTCCGCGAGTCCCGGGCATAGAAATATCCTTCTAGGCTGGTTATGCTTGCTGAGTAGTTGTGGGCCTATGCAGGGTCGATAGGTTGATTGTGAGCTGCTGGGCAGCTATTGTGTTTGATCATACCATTTTCATGCATATAAAGAGGTTTTATACAGGTTTTACTATGGTTTGGGCTTCGGGCCTACTGGCACCATTTTCTAAACCTTGCATGGCCCGGGGGCCCCATTTTTTGATGGAAATAATTTGGAAATGGTTTGATTTAACTTGTGAGATATTTCTGGGCAAGAAAGTAAAATTATGTTTAAAATCATCAGTTTTATGATTATCGCTAGACTCGGCAGGGCCGGGGTGCTAGTTGAGTTTTCTTGTTACTTGAGATGATTTTTAGCCTCGATCGGACCGAGCACCTGAGATGACTTTTTACTGTTTAGACCCGGTTATGCCCGGGCACCCTTGGATGGGTTTTTGAGACATGTTCCTACTACTTTAGTCCAGGACAGGGTCTGGGCATTGCATATTCGAGACTGGGTCTCTATCCTGATACCGGACTTACTTCCGGACGACATGTTCTGATACTGAGTTTTAGTATGGGGTCTGGGACCTCCATGGACCTTGTCATCCGGGCCAGGGGCTACGGGCTGCGTGTGCCGTAGGAGGGGTATACGGTGGAGTAGAGGTATACGGGTTGTGTCCTTCCATGGAACCTACCTGCTGGGCCAGATCGGCGCCGGAGGAGGTACATACAGAGATACCATTTCACTTAAGATCTTCATGCATCATATCATTCATTGTTTGAGGCTCCACCCTTGTTTGTTGTTTGCTGATTGTACTCTCCGGTAGTATGGGATGCCGGAGGGTTTGTTTTCACTTGTTTGTGTTCCTCGGTTGTATGGGCGGCCGGGGGACTGTAGGTAGACTTTTTGCTATTTACTTACGGAATTGTTCTCTATTATGGATAAGTATGAGATTGGTTACTGCTAGGCTATTAGTTTCTGGATTTGAGATTGATATGATTAGTTGAGTCTGATTCATGTCTCTGAGCATGCCTATTATTACCCTTTCTCTCTTCTTCTTACACTTGAGGTTATCGGTATACCGTCCATTTCGTAAACTTATTTTATATATACACTGTTATTGCAAGGACCCCAGGTGCATTGTTTCTTACTTTCACCTGTGCCTATGGTGTGTATATTCTGCTTACTAGCCTCACATGTGGTTCTGTTGATTTCCCTCTGGGCTAGATCCTGTGTACCTTTCGTTAATTTCTGTGACTGCTTGCTTCTATTCTGTCTATTACTATGCTTTTATCTTATATGTGCCCAGTCGGCCGATGATACCTACTGGGTACCTTATGCTTCGCATTTGGTGCTCACCCCTACCCCCTGCATCTTTGGGTGCAGATCCTAGCGTGGGCCATCGCCGTTAGATCGTTGTGATTCGTGCTTGGAGATCTGTCGGGGACTACTTCAGGCTGAGGGTGAGCTTTTGGCGATCGGAGCTTAGCTTTAGTTTATCTTTTGCTTTATGTACTCTATTACCATTCAGAGACATCTGTATATATTCTTTTGGATAGTTTACACTCCATGTATGTAGTTTTGGCTCTGTACTATGATACCAGGTCTTGGGGTTTGGTTTAGTTTCCGCATATGTATATATTTATAGTCCTCTTATCTGTTCTCTTCATCTTGTTCTCTTATTTGTTAGATAGTAGCCCATTACTAACTGTTCTGGGCTACGGGGATTGGTTCACCTACCGGGGGTTGTAAGTGCCATCATGACCGAGAAATTGGGTCGTGACAATTCCACACTCCCAAACCGAAAAATTATATTTTTGTTATCCCAAAAGGTGATCAAAACTTGACTCATCTCGGGCCATGCCTTCATATCTATGAGGGAAGGCAAGTATCCAATGTGCTCTCAGACAATTTTCTTGTCGGCCTTGTTCATGCATTCCCACCAAACCCTTAGGAAGTCATCCGGCTTTGTTACCATTCGAAATCTTCTAGCAGTACATGGTAAAGCCATCCTACAAAATAAATAAATTAAGTAAGATTCCCCCCTCCGGGACGATAATGGATTAATTCAAATGGCATATACTCCTTCAAATTTAAACAAGCAAGCATGATCGTCTGTGATTGACTCGTGGTCAATAGACGTAAGGCGGTCTTTCTAATGGGCCCAATACCCCTAAGGTATTAGGTCGTCCTAGGCCAATGCCTAAAATTGAGTTTGAGTTTCGCTCTACCCTAGGTGTCTAGAGTGGGTTTGTTTTGAAATAAACCGGGTCCCAAGTGGACAACTTGGGTTGAAAATACGATAGTCATTGGACGCATGACATACCCGTAAACTATCGTATTTTTGAGAAAATAGTATTTATAGTGGGAGGCCATGGGATCATGAACCTCCCTAAAATATAAATAAAATCGCATGCCATGTGGCGGAATATGCTATGAGATGCAATGACAGTATATCTTGCGATAAATAAACACATAAGAAAACATCAATCAAAATTTACTAACTATTACAATATTTCGAATAGTTAGTCACATAAAGTTAGTCAAAATAGTTTAAATTTTTAGTTAGAACCTAAATAGATCCCCAGCAGAGTCGCTATTTCTGTTTTATCCCTTTTCAAAATTTTATAAAAAGGAAATTAAAAATGATTTTGACACTTAGAAATTATTTCAAAACTTTACAAGAAATTTCAAAATAATTCTAAACAAAATAGAGTCGCCACTTAATTTTTTTATAAAGAAATTAAGAAAAACTTTAAAACAATTTCAAAGAATTAAAACAAAAATAAATCTTAAAAATTAGAGAAAATGAGTAAGGGTTCAAGTAACAACTTAAGAAGGGTTTAAGGCATTTAAGAACGTCCGTTTAAAAAACGGTTGGCCAAAGAATGATTTTTTGACTAACTTAAAAGAACCAATTTTGAAAGAGTTGAAATTTGCATGAAAACTTTGATTTTTTAAAGATTTAAAATCTTTCCAATTTATTTGAATAATTATTAATTAAAGAAAAGAGTTGCACATTTTGAATAAAGAAAAATTCATTTAAACAAGACAATTTTTAGGATAAAACATCTCATTATGAATAAATCGAAGTCTAAAGAAGACTAATGATCACATGAAAGGAGGCAAGAAAGCATCTTTGTTTGAAAAGGTCCATTTTTAGCAAAATCAATCAAGATCCAACTTTTACTCATTTTAACCCAACTAAATTAAGTGACGAGGTTTTGGACAAAACAAATTACAAGAAAACTAAAACCGAGATAAAATTAAAAATGACAACGCCTTGGGGATCTATTTAGTTTAAATAAAAGAGTTAGTTACAATTAATACAAAATAATTCAAACTAAATTAAATAAAAAATAAAATAAAGAGAGGGTAGAGAAGTTGGGCTTTCAGGCCCATTGTCAAATCTGTCCATATCTTGGACTTAGAATCTAATGGACTTGGTCTATTTTTAAACTTGTATATCAGCTGTATACATCTTGTATATCAGCTGTATACTTCATGTTTTTGACTCTCAAAATTGTATATCAGCTTCTAGTTCTGCAAATATCTTGTATATCACTCCTTGAAACTTGTATATCAGCTCTCCACGATGTATACCACTGTATTTCACCTGTATACGGGTATATATGAATGTATACCAACCTGTTTCTTCGCATATTGGTCCATTCCTTGGACTTGAAGTGGGTTTTGACTCGAGATTGGGCTTTGCCCATCAGAAATGCAGGTGTGGGAGTCCAAATGGACCCGAAGAGAAGTATTCATGCACAAGAAGAGGAGATAAAGATTAGTATTCTACTGATTCTAACGAAAAAGGAACAGAGGAACACTTCAATTCAAATCAAACAGCGAATGATCTCAACAGAATTGTCACAAGAAGTTATATAACATCACAAATTCACTATAACATGTTCTTTTCTTCTAATCATACAAATGATCAAAAGGAAAATAATTCATCGGAAATAAATAAATTTCAAATAGAGTCAATAAATTGGATGCAACTAAGTTTGGATGGGGAAATGTTACTGAAACACAAAGGCATTGAAGCCAGTGACTAGTGAATAAGGGAATAGCCCCAGATTAATAATTAGGAAAAAGATTTACTGCAAAATCATGACTCTGCTTGCTAAGTAGTATTAGGACTTGGCAATTTAAGATTCTATCTAAATAATTTAAGAGTTTCTTGTCTTAATAAAACAATTTCCTTACATTTAACATGCCAAAACATTGAAGTGAGCAAAATGGATGAACTGCAAAACTCAAACAGGGTCGAATTCGGAGGGAAAATAGGACTTTAACGTAAAACTAAGTCTTTACCTAAATCCTAGAAGAAGTTTAATTTCAAGAAGAAGTTGAGAAGCAGCGAGTTGATAAAATAACCAGAAAAATAGTATGTTATGAACTTAACAGTCTATTCTTTGAATGACTACCGGCATTCGTTATCAAGAATCTCCTAGTCGTGGAAATTTCTGGTTGAGAATGGTCTTAAACGTTCCTATGACATCATAGGTATTACAGATTTCTCGAGCATTCAAAACTCCATTGCATGTAAGGGTAGCCTCTGGAAGATCCTAAGATTAACAAAAGAAAGGTAGCTTTTTCTCGCATAGACCAACAGAAAAAACACTAAGAGGATATTCATACATTCTTTTGACATGCTTTTAGTGAATTAAACGAAAGGTTTTAAGAGAAATTCAGCATTTATTAAGGGCTATTTCGATAATTACTTTACCAGGAACAAGAGAAGCACACCCAAACAAATGAAGAGATAACAGTGAACTAACTAGAAGTTATTGAGAACACCATGCTAATCAACAAACAGAAAACTAACGATCGACAATTTGTACAAACCAACTTAATAGAAACTTCACATGTTTCTTGCTATCCCAATCAGACCAGATCCATTCGTTCAAGATTGAGGGTAACCAAATAGAGAATTAAAGCACATAAATTATCAGTAAGATCTCACACAAGGCCAAGTTAACAACAAACACATCAACGAACAAGAGAATAAAACAAGCAGTGGAATTTCATCCTCCATTCTCCATCATAATAGGAAATAATTTCAAACAAGACCAGCTAAAACCATCCTAAAATCATATGCTAATAATGATAAGAGAAAAACAAAAGGGAGAGTGGAAGATTTACCTTTTTCTGGGCAGCAACTGGGACAAACGAGTTAAATTTTTCTATCAACTTTCCGACGAATTCAACTTTTGAGATGCAACAAGCAAACCCAGAAAAATCTCAAAGAACAATAGTATTTTTCTTACTTTCCTTCACCTTGAATTCTCAGATTTCCCCAAAAATCAGAGAAAAAAACTCTCCAGGATTTTTGCTATCTGAAAACTCACCCCTTCACAATGAGTGTGAGAGGTTTATATAGGGGAATTTCTGGGTTCCGACGGGTGGAAGAATGGGGGGGGATTTTGGGAATTTCGGATAAGATTTTAGAGGGATTTTGAATTTCAAAACCAAAAATCCTCCTGATAACGCCACGTTTGTACCTGGGGGGTACGATTTTGCTCAATGGCCACTCATTTGAGAGATTTCCACCGCATGCATATCAGGGAAGGAGAATGTTGGAGGCACCATCTGTCAATTTTTAGGTTCTTCTAGAACCTGGATAGCTCGACCTTTGTACGAACAGACGGAGGGGTAATGATTTTTGAAAAAATTAGAGTCGTTTAGAGGGTTTATGGTTGTCGTCTGGTAGCTGGGTTGATGGAGGAGGACTGGGTTTGATGTTGTCGTCAAAGAAAAGGAATAGGCAAAGGGGTCATTTGTTTGTGTTGTGCTAGAGTGAGGAAAAGAAGAGTAATGGGCGGATTGGGCCGGGTCATGTGAATCCTTTGAATATCTACTAAAATTCTTGAAACAATATACATCTATATTTATTATGAATATATGTAGACGTATGTTTTTTCATGAAGATTATAGAATACTCTCCAAAATAAATTTTGAAAAATTCTGTTAATTAATTATTTAAAATTATTCAAAATTTAAAAGCTCGATAATTAATCGAATAGTGGAGAGTAAAAATTGGGTGTCAACAACTGCCCCTCCATTTGGGTAGGGTGAGTGTAAGGAACCCTGGGCAAAGGGAATTGACGATCTCAATTTTTTCCGACCACTAGTTCATCTATTGGAAGCGATTGGTTTTAGCATGAATTTCAAGGAATCGTGGTCGAACTCCGGTATCGAGTTTCCTACATATCTCAGGTTACATCAGAACTCAGGCCACCTGTAGTTCAATACATTTGATTTTATGCACGATTTTTAAGAAATTCAACAGTTATTCTGACCTCGGATTAAGTAAAGTCTAGAAAGCTGGGGAGTACGAAGATTGGAGGGAGTTTGGAATGAAATCGAGTTTTCAACACAGAGCCCGCCTACATATCCCAGGACTCAGGGAATCAGGCTACTTGTACTTTGACTCAATCGATGGAAAAGGTAATCTTTATATTAAGACAAACTTTGGCTCGGGATGAGTGACAAATGAATTGAGCTATAGAAAAGTGGCTTGTAACCTCTTAACTATGAATATGGTGCACTTCACACCCATAAATAAGATTTTACCTAGACATAATTTCCAAATCTCGAGGCATATTATCACCCAAATTTGAAAAGAAGGAAAGTTGCTTCCAAAGTGAGTTCAGAAAATACCCTGGATGCGAAACTAAGACTCCAACGATAGGAAATACCCACATGCCTTCTGATAGGGGTGTGGTTTGATTAAAGCGGAAGTCAGTTCTCAACTCGCGTTCAGAAAGTTTTACATTCCTTTCAAGACTATGTCCCAGTTTGCTGCTAAGAAAAAGTTCCACGTTGTGATGTGTCCTTTTTGGTGTAGTCCGCACCTGTGGTTTTGTTTTGAGAATTTCATCTTTCTCGGATGCTCTCGACAACATCTCAAAACAAAATGGTTAGTGGTAAAGTAATTCTATTTGGAGAGATGGTTTCTTTACCATACCTCATCCTTGAATTACGTTCGAATCCCGTGTGGTGACGTCTTTTTGATATATTTCATACATGTTGATCTCATTTTTCCACATTTGTTGCTTCTTGAAGAAGATATTGTTCTTTCCCTGTCTTCTGTCTTAGGAAATAGCAATTTCCATGACAATTAAAATGACAGCCTTCTTGGCCATCAAATAGGATTGCCTGTGTGGCAAATTTTGAGTATGACGACCTTCGTGGCCATTTGATATGACGGTCCTTGAAACCGTTTGTGGCATTCTCTTGAATTTGATAGCCTTCTTGGCTATCGATAGTATTATTTTGCATATGCCTTTGGGGTGAATCTTGCGCATTATTCGTATTGATACGACTAACAAATATTCCCTGCATTATCAGGCTTTGGGTAATCTAGCACATCATCCGATTTTGGATAGAGGCGATTTACAGATGCCCTTGATTTGTCAACTTTGAGTAATCTTGCACATCATCTGACTTTAGATAGAGGTGGCTTACAAATGTCCTTCGAATTGCCAGTTTTTGGGTAATCCTATATTTTATCCCATACTGGATGTAATGCGACTTACAGATTTCCCTTGGATTGCTAGCCTTTGGGTAGTCCTGCACAATATCAACATGGATATGTCGTGGTTTATAGATAACCCTTGGACTATCAATTTTATGATAGTCTTGCACTTCTAATCTAATTTCGGATATTATTGCGACTTACGCATTATCCTTGAACTGTAAATCTTCAGGTGATCTTGCACACTATCCGGTTTCAAATATCGTTGTGACTTATAGACGACCTTTGGCCCTCCAATGTTGAGGAAATCCAGTTCATCGTTTGGTCTGGATAGCGTCTTATAGACATCCCTCAGACTATATGCTTTCAACCTCAATGGCAAGCGTTATCTGATCATCGAAGTGACAAGACTTTTGCCACATGATCAAATATAGATGCGTCTTCTGGCGATTGACGCTTTTGAATAGGGGTGCATAAATATCCTCAATGTCACACTCTTTCATCTTATGCGATATCAGACATGATTATACTGGATGCAAGACTTGGCATAATAAAAGAGAAAATATACCCTCAACGTTAGACTCATCTGTCTTACATGATATCAGATATAAATTTACCAGACTTGGCATAATAAAGATGCATGAATATTTGTGGCATAAATATGCAAAATGCAAATATCCTCAATGTTAGACTCCTCCATTTTACGTGATCTTGGATATAAATATGTTGGATGCCAGATTTGGCATGATAATGATGAAGCAAAGATATCCTCAACGTCAGATTCCTTCATCTCACGCGATATCGGATATGGCTATGCTATTGGGTCGATCTTGTGCAGCAAGTGCTACTTAGAGACGCCTCTGAATGTCATCCTCTTTGAAACCAATTGGTAGAGGGAAATGATCTTCGCAGCAAATGTGTGTCTGTGGTATTTGATGATGATGGTCCTCTCGACATGCAAATATGATATGGCCCTCTTGGCATGGTCCTCTTGACACGCAAATAAGACATGGCCCTCTTGGCATGGTCCTCTTGACATGCAAATATGACATGACCCTCTTGGCATGGTCCTCTTGACATGCAAATATGACATGGCCCTCTTGGCATGGTCCTCTTGACATACAAATATGACATGGCCCTCTTGGCATGGTCCTCTTGATATGATTCCTACGATATGATGCCATACAATACGATGCAACACAATATAATATGATCCAATGCGATATGACATAATATGATGTGATATAATGATTTGCCATGCAATGCAGTATGATGCAATGTGATGAAATGCAGCATGATGCAATGTGACATGGTGCAATATGAATGCAAATGTGATGCAATGTAGTGCCATATGATGCAATGGCCCATAGAGGAGTTGTAGAAAATATCACCTTTGGTCTTTATTTTCTCACGTCGACTACTTTGTGGGTACCTGTGCTCAAGGCAATCGGTTAGTAGACACGGTGTCGCTCTTACTACCGACCAAAGTCAAACTTGAAAACCTTCAAAGACAACATTTATGACGCTAATCAAAACAACTTTCATTTCAAATGTGAATGAAATGGTCGTGTCCATCTCTGGGGACAGCCATAAATACTATTTTTGAACATCATCTGTTTGTGGTAATTTCTGACTTGCTGGGGATTGGCGGAGAACGCTATCGATCTCTTATTTAATGTCTCAATTCTAAACTGACCAAATGTCCTGATCCATTTGGGGAATTGAGGACGTTGTCAGTCTCTCTTTACCTGGTAGTTTCTGTGATCTAGAAAAAGATTCGCCCGTTCTAGGGACTTTTGCCTTTTTGGATTCTTCCCGCTGCTTTGGCTTTTCTCGCCAAATTTTGGCTGGTCTCGTTGTGTTTCATTGAACACGTTGGATAATGAGGGGATGCTTTCCAACATACTTTTGGGGACAACCTGCATCCACAGAAAAATTATTAGTTTTTTGTAGAAACTGGTCTGTGTTGACCTCTTTCGATCCTCTGTTCCTTATTTTGTCTTCTCCAGATGCTTTTCCAATCTTGAGTACTCGTCTCCCTCGACTCTCTCCGGGCCACGGTAGACATAAGACAAAACACATTATAAGGAGTAAAACTAGTTTTTGTAACGATTTTGAAACCAGCTCTTTGAAAAACAAAGATTTTGAAAAAGGATAGTTTGGAAAGGTCTTTGCCCGTCATGTCATGTGCTAGCTCAACGAATGTCTTTTACTAGAGTCTTTGATATTTTCTGACATACTGCTGGCGGACTTTGGAGATCCTTTGTCATCCTGGCTGGGTAGTTTAGAAATGTCTTTTCAAAGAAATTTGTCATAGCTGGGAATCAATCTGCCTCAGACTTGCTACAACTGGGGGTTTCTTGAAGCAGACTCCGATCTCTCAGTGTTTGGGAACTTTTCGAAGTTTAATTCTGAACTCCCGAATGAAGCTTGGTGGAAATTTTGAGGTCCTCTTCAAAACTTCTTCCCCAGTTAAAGGTTTTTCGATGAATCTCGTTCCATTGGCAAGGGACTTGAGACTCTGTGGGGATCACGAGATTCTTTCTTGATATTCATTTCGGTTTCTCTTTGGTACATTCTGTATTCCAATTTATTGGAGGATAATCTTCGCCTTATGAATTTTTGAGATTCCTTTCTCAAAAATTCTGCCCCAGTTTCTATTTACTGGGTGATATGACCGAGCCGTTATGGCGCCTACATATCCCGTTGAGGCAAAAATGAGGTCAAACGTAGTTCCCACACTCGAAGTGGGAGAATGTTGGAAATAAATAAAGGGGTGACCGAAGCCGACAAAGGCCGCCTACGTATCTCATTCTTGAGAAATCAGGTCAAACGTAGTTCTGAAAAGGGAAAGATTGATTTTCCTAAGGGGTTGAATGAAGCCGACACAGGCCGCCTACGTATGTCATTCTTGAGAATTCAGGTCAAACGTAGTTCGTACAAAGAGGATAGGGAATTTTGAGCTATTACAAAGCATAAAAGCGACTACAATTAGGAAATGCGATTACAGGGAAAGAAAATAAAAGAACCATCCTTAGGCTTAGTAGCTCTTCACAGCATCAAATTTGATCGACTTGGGCCACACTTAGCCATCCATTTTGGACTGAATCAAAGCTCCTCCAGATAGCACTTTTCGGATGATGTAC
The DNA here is from genome assembly GCA_003996215.1 of Jaltomata sinuosa. Lineage (NCBI taxonomy): Eukaryota > Viridiplantae > Streptophyta > Magnoliopsida > Solanales > Solanaceae > Jaltomata > Jaltomata sinuosa. The sequence goes on along the minus strand of QJPP01001935.1, from coordinate 365,980 downwards.
GGACCTTGCCAATTAGGTGCAAATTTTTCTTTGTATTCTTCCGGTGCAGAAAAATACGATTAAGGACTAGTTGTACTATGGAAAACATACGAGGTCTTACTCACTTGCTGAATGCATGAACCATCCGTTGCTGGTATAGTTGTCCATGGCATACGACACTCATCCTTTTCTCATCAATCAACATGAGTTGTTCATGATGAGCACGAACACATTCCTCATTGCTCAGTTTGGCTTCTTGAATGATCCTAAGGGATGGTATTTCAACCTCAGCGGGTATCACTGCTTCCGAACCATACACCAACACATAGGGAGTTGCCCCGGTCGAAGTCCTAACGGTCTTCCGATATCCCAACAAAGTATAAGGCAATATCGCATACCAGGATCGGTGATTATCAATCATCTTTCTTAAAATCTTCTTGATGTTCTTGTTGGCAGCTTCCACAGCTCTATTCATTTGTGGACAGTATGTAGTTGAATTTCGGTGAGTGATTTTGAATTGCTCACATATTTCTCTCATCAAGTGACTATTGAGATTTGCTCCATTGTCTGTGATGATTGACTTAGGTATTTTGAATTGGCAAATCAAATTGTTCTTGACAAGGTCAGCTACAACCTTCTTGTTTACAAATTTGTAAGAAGCAACTTCCACCCATTTGGTGAAATAATCAATGGCTACCAAGATAAATTTGTGTCCATTTGAGGCAGATGGTTCGATGGGACCAATGACGTCCATGCCCCAGGCTACAAAAGGCTAAGGTGCGCTCATAGCATGAAGTTCGCTAGGTGGAACTCGAATCAAATCTTCGTGGATCTGGCACTTGTGACATTTCTGCACGAACTTGCTACAGTCATTTTCCATGGTCATCCAAAAGTATCCAACTCGTAAGATCTTCTTGGCTAGGGTGAAGCCATTCATATGAGGCACATATACTCTGGCATGTACTTCTTCTAGTAACCTTGTGGCTTCATCTGAGTCAACACATCTTAAGAATCCGAGATTTGGAGTCCTCCTATATAAGTTTTCTCCATTTAGGAAAAATTTATTGGCCATTTGGCGGATGGTTTTCTTTTGATTGGCGGTCACATCCTCGGGATAGGATCCGACTTCTAGATACCTCTTGATATCATAATACCATGGTTTTCTATCCGATTCTGCTTCTACTTGAGCACAATGTGCAGGTTGCTCTTTCAAACCTTTCACCAACGGATCGATGTAATTCTGATCGGGGTGCTGAATCATGGAAGATATGGTTGCCAAAGCATTAGAAAATAAATCGATCATTCTTTCTTTCTGCTTTTATCATGTTGCCCCAGGACGCAACCAAAGGCATTTTTTGAGATTGACAGATACAGCAACAATGGACTCCCTTCTCTTGGAGGGACCAATACTGGTGGACTGAACAAGTAGTTCTTGATATGATCAAAAGCTTGTTGGAACTCTTCGATCCATCTATTTTGCATATCTTTTTTCAGCAACTTGAAGATAGGTTTGTAAATAACCGTTGACTGGGCTATGAACCGGCTAATATAATTCAGCCTTTCTAAAAAACTCATGACTTCTTTCTTGGTCTTTGGGGGAGGCAACTCCTGAATTGCCTTGGTTTTTGAGGGATCGAGCTCGATGTCCCTTCTACTGACTATGAATCCCAACAGCTTGCCAGCTGGCATCCCGAAAGCACACTTGGCGGGGTTTAACTTTAGATTGTACTTTCTTAGCCGATCAAAGAACCTCCTTTATGGATCAGGTGATCCAAACTCTCGCGGGACTTAATAATCACATCATCCAAATACACTTCGATTTCTTTGTGAATCATGTCATGGAGTATGGTCGTCATGGCTCGCATATAAGTGGCATCTGCATTCTTAAGGCCGAATGGCATCACCCGATAACGATAAAAACCCCAAGGTATGATGAAAGCCATTTTCTCTGCATCTTCTTCGTCCATTAAAATCTGGTGATACCCAGCAAAAAAATCCACGAATGACTGTATTTCATACTTTGCGCCGTTATTGATAAGGATGTGGATATTGGGCAATGGAAAGTTATCCTTGGGACTGGCCTTGTTCAAATCCCGATAGTCGACATAAATTCTGATTTTCCCATCTTTCTTGGGAACTGGGACAATGTTAGCTAACTAAGTTGGATACTTTATGACCTCTACTATCCCGGACTATATTTGTTTGGTGACTTCTTCTTTGATTCTCAATCTTAGCTCTGGCTTGAACTTTTGAGTCTTTTGCTTGATCAGATCAAACCCTGGATTGATGGGCAACTTGTGAGAGACTATGTATGTGCTCAGTCCCGGCATGTCACTGTAGGCCTAAGCAAATATGTCAATGTACTCTCAGAGTAGTTTGATGAGTTCTCTTTTCTGTGCTTCTGTCAGATGGACACTGATTCTCGTTTCTTTGACCTCTTGGTCATCTCCCAGATTGACCATCTCGGTTTCCTCTAGGTTGGGCCTTTCACAATTTTCAAAGTCTTTTAATTCTTTTGTCAATTCTTCAAGAACCATAGTTTTTTCATCATATTCCTCGAAATCATTGTCATCTAGCTCGGTTTGTTCGTTAAGCTCTTGACATGACATGATAGTGGCAGGTTTTGACTTATTATTACTGAAACAAAAACAAAATGGGTAGTTAATAACAAGTAAATATAAACAAATTTTGAACGGTAAATATTTTTAAAATAAGGAGGCTTTCATTGAAATTCAGAAATATTTACAAACTATGGCTACAACCCACATGAATGTAGGTTCATGCCTTTTGAAAAGTAGTAAATAGTAAGAGGAATATTAAAACATAAAGGGTGGGTCGTGGGGCCTCATCCAAACCATCACCAATTTTTCATAAAACAGAATCTTTGTCTACCCAGCCGAGCGGAGAGTTCCAAGGGGAGTTGCGACCCAATTCAATAGATTTTCACCGAGCCTGGCATCCCTAATCATGGGTGCCTCAGGGGTTTCTTCTATTATAGCATTACATTCCTCGAATAGATCTCCTATTCCATCCTCCAACCCGTCACTTGGGGGACCGATACAAATCGGGAATGACTGATATAAGTGAGGTAGTGGCTTAGGCAGTCCTGACTGCTTCTTCTCTTTGACTCCGCCTTGTTCTCTCGGGCCACATACCCTAGTCCATGCCTGGTCATTTTTCCAGGGATGTTTAGAGGCTATGTTATTCCATCGGAATTCATTCCCAGCCCAAAACCTTGCTCGTATCCACTCCTTAGCATCGTAGTCGTGAGCATTTTATAAACAGGCTGCATGGAAATTTGAGGAGCAAGATCTTCTCCAGTGGCATTGATGATCTCTATGGTGTAGTAATTGCTTCCCCTTGGGACTTCATCGATCACAGGGATGCAATCATTAGGGTGGCTCAAGTGACTTCCTTCTCCGTGGATCACCACTTCATGTTCCTCCCAAATGAACTTTACCATCTGGTGAAAAGTTGACGGTACGGCTCCGGCTCCATGGATCCATAGTCTTTCCAGAAGTAAGTTATAACTGGTGGTAGTATCCATGACTTGGAACTCTGTACGAAAATCGATGGGTCCCATTTGGATATATAGGCTAACTTCTCCAATGGTGTCTTTTTTACCTCCGTCAAAAGCTCTTATGTTGACCCTACTCTGGCAAACCTTCCCTAGGTCATACTCCAACTGGGTCAGTGTGGATAACAGACAGATGTTCAGCCCTGATCCATCATCGATCAATACCCTGTTCATAATCTTTTCCTGACTCGTGATAGTGACGTGCAAGGATTTTTGTGCATCATGCCTTTAAAAGGCAACTCATCGTTACCAAAGCAGATGCGGTGGCCCCCAAGGACTCGGCTTACCATGGCGGTCAGATTTTCTGCGCTAGTACCTGTTGGCACATAAGCTTCATTTAGGACTTTAAGTAATGCTTGCATATGGTACTGGGAACTCATGAGTATCTCCCAAATAGAAATCTAGGCAGGAGTCTTCTCCAAATGCTTCACAATAGAGTACTCCTTTGACTACATTCTTCTCCAGAATTCTTCTGATTCACCTTCAGTGATTGGTCTCTTCTGTTGGTCCTTTTTGTAAGCATCATTCGCCAGGTCGTCGGGTATATAACATCTTCCTAATCTTGTCATACCATGGGTTGTGGTGGCCTCAACTATGAATTCTTTTTCTGCTGGTACTAAAGCGAAAGCTTGCTGAGGTGCTGCCAACACAATAAATTGTGGCTTCTCCGCGATACTCAAAGCAGCCACAGACTTCTCCAACTCTTATGGATTTTAGGACTAGATAGCACTATGGACTTACTTACGACCCAGTCCTTATCTATCTCGATCATATTCTCAGTGGCTCTTCCGTGATTTGGGAGAAAATTTTTGTTAACATTTGGTGGCGTTGTCTGCAATGTGACTACCCTTTGATCAATCAAATCCTAAATCTTATGCCTAAGGTTGATGCAGTCTTTGGTACTATGTCCGGCGCCTCCAGAATGGTAAGCACAATGCCGATCGGCTTTGAAAAAGTGATAATCAGTGTTGCCTGGTTTGTGCGGAATGGGCTGGATAAATCCAGCAGCCTTCAATCTCTCATACAACTGAGTTCTGGTCTCATCTAGCTAGGTGAAAGTTCGAGGAACTTTCCTTTCTAGATTTGGACGAGAGAGATTGGCATCGGCAGGGGGCGGAACTTGGCGATTATTCTGGTTCTCGGGAGCCTTCTGATACACTTAGAAGTTTTAGGGAGGAGCTTGGTAGATAGGCTGCATATTCAGTTGTGGAGCTTGGTAAATAGGCTGAGTATAGAAAATCGGTTGAGGGTTTTGTGGAGCTGAGGGAGGGGTTGTTGGAACAACTGATTTTTTATGGTTGGCTCCAAAGGGTTTCTTTGGTTTTGTGCTGGGACTAGAAGATACCAAAGACATTTCTTCCCTCTTCTTCCTGGGAAGTCCTGCCAACCCTGAGGATGCTGGGGCCTTGGCAATCTTGCCACTACGATGACCTTCTTCTACGATTTCACCGATCTTGACTAGGTCGGCAAACTTGGCTTTAACCGTTGATATCATCTTGTCATAAAATTCTGACTTTTGAGCGCGCATAAACACACGATTATCTCTTCTTCTGTCATAGAAGGCCGAACTCTCACCGCCTCCTTCCTCCATCGATAGACATAGTCTCTGAAGTCTTCATTTAACTTTTATTTAATGCGTCCCAGAGAGTATCGATCTGGGACGACTTCTACATTATATGCAAATCTTTAGGAAAAATCTCCAACTAGATCACTCCATCTAGACCATTTTTTTAGTTCCTGAGAGGTGAACCATTCTAAAGCCTCTCCACTCAGACTTCGGTTGATAAGCCTTATAAACAGAGTGTTTTCTTTTGGGCGCCGACTATTTGGTCGCAGTAGCTTCTTAAATGGGCTTCAGGATTTCCAACACCGTTGAAGGTCTCGAACTTGGGTTTTGAACCCTTCTGGCAGGTCCATTTTGGGATGGATACAGAGATTATAATAGTCATAGCAGTTCTCGTAAGACGAGCCTCAAAATTCCTAGATCATGTCTATCTCTTCCTTTATTTGCGCCATGTCATACTCATGCTTCTTCTCTGTGTCCCTCAACTCTTTCTCTTTCTCCTTGTAGTGATCCAGCTCAGGACTTTCTTGGAGAGTGTTGTATGGTTCTATCGTAGCATGAAAAGCAGGAGGTGGCGGGTTCTGGATAGATGGAGGCTGGACATGTGGGATGGCATTTGGGTATGTGTGGGTATAGTTGTGCGGGTTGGTAATATCGAGATGATTACTCTGAGACTTGTAGGTATTTGGTGGCGTATTTTGATAGTTTGGAGGGAGGTTTTGTGGAAGGTAGGTACTTGGGTTGTTACTCTGGTTAGTGTGCTGGATAGGAGGAGCATGGATTTGGTATGAGGATGGTTATTGGAGAGGGGTTCATTGAAAGGTCTAGGCGCGGAGGCAGGAGGGATATTTCTTGGTTGATTTTCAGTCAATGGAGAGTTGAGTGAAGGAATCTAGAAAGGGGGCTTAGAGTTGTCCAGAGCTGGAGTATTGGCAGCGATAGCCAAGCTAGCCATGTCTTTGGCTTTCTGTACTTCTTCTTGCATCTTTTCCAATTTTCTTGCAAGTTCGGCAATCATTTCACTCTGTTCAGCAATAACTTTGTCTCTCACAGCCAAAGCGTTCTCCTCTTCACTATCAGTCATTTTCCATTTAGAAAAGTGGAGGTTAGAGGATGAATCTAGGTGTGACTTTGAGCGGGTGAAGTAAGGATGTTCATCCAGTTTTATCGACACAGATCAATTTTTGTTACCTGTTAAAGCAAAACAACTCAAAGGCTGATGTGTTAGATCCCGTTAGTGATGAATAATGCAAGATATCTGACTGGAAATAAACACATATGAATTGTATTAAACACATAAAGGTTCTTTTCATTAAGGCAAATTGATCCACGGGTATGTATTGACTCGAGGATTAATGGACAGGAGTTCGCCCATTGATTTTGGAAAAGTAAATATTAACAAGAAAGTTGACTTGTCGAGTCTTCATCTTTTGATACTCGTATTGTGTCTTCTAAATTTCCGTACAAGTAGGGAGATGAAGATTTCTTAAGGATAGGGGCCGAGCCTTGAAGGCTTCCTACGTATCTCACGAAGGAGAATTCAGGCCCTACGTAGTTTGAATAGGTAAAAGGGATATATTTTCATTTCATTTCTTCCACTATCTTTTGATTACAAAGGAGAAAGTAAAAATGACAAAAGGAAATAACTACAATAACTTTGCTACTTTTAAAGCTTCTTTTGGATAGTGGCGGGTCTTCTGGACTCTTCTTGATCTTCTTTCTCACGGTTAATATGGTGGAAACTCAATCTGGATCCTTCCTGCATCTATAAGATCTTCAAGGTCAATCCTGAAAGTGCGATAATTCTCTATGTCGTGCCCTCCAGGTCCCGCATGGTAGAGGCATATATCCTTGCAATTGCGCCAAGCTTGGGACATCTTACCCACCTTTTTTTCAATTGGCTCAATGATACCAGCATGGACCAGTTTGAAGTATATGTCGAGGTACGTGTCATAAAAGACAATGAAGTTATATTGGCGAATCAGGGTATTCTGAGTAATTGGCATTCTTGGCCTTACTCTGTCACAAATCAGTAAGGTGTGAAGTCCCCACATGTGATTGATTTGTCCATTGTTGATCATTTAATGGATCCTGACCCTCAGCATGGTGCATTCATTTGTGGTATGCCTCCTTTGGTATGGGTGGTAAGCGCACCTCTTTTTTTCATCCTTGGGGTTACACCAAAAACTCGGGGTTTGATCAGGCTGCATGATTCCCTTTATTTCTAGAGCTAGGAAGATGACAGAGCATGTAACAATTCTGGGCCTCCAGCCATTTGCCCGTACGTGAACTTGAGAATGATCTTTCCTTTTCCTGGCATGAACCTAATTGGCCAAACAAGATCATCCCTAATGTTAGCCCAGTAATTTGAGATTCAGTTGAAAGGCTGGACTTGTTCATAGTTTTCTCCCACAGACTCCTCATCGTTCCCTATGAGTGATGTTGACCTCTTGAGCGCCAATTGATACTTTCAATCCGTGTGATTGAGCATTTCTTCTGTCTGGGCTATCCTTATGTCGATGTTAGCTATGTTTTCTTTCATAAGGACTATCTCTTTGTCCACTTCTGCGGACCTAGCTATCAACTTTCCATTCATTTCCTTAGCTTCCTTGATTTGTTCCTTCATTCCATTGATTTCCTGATCGATCTCTTCCATCCTTTTGCAAGTCATTTCTTGAGTGTCCATGACAAGTCAACCTTCCTGAGATATAGGAGAGAATCTTGTAGGCTTTTTTGAAGGGATTTTAGATTTTCTGGGAAACTTGAGAAACTCGAGGAGTAATTTTGGTCGGACTTTTGTGCTTGTGGGTTTATTTTTACTTATGGTGTTCTAAAAAAATTGGTATGGAGTGGATCATTTGTTCTTGATTTAAGCAACACACATAGCACATAAAGAAGTTTTATATCACAATAATATCACAATAAGTATCGTGTCCTAACTGGGTGACCCTTTTATGCCAATGGTAGGCCTAGCATATTTAAAGGAGATATATGTCTTTAAGTCGATCCATTATCTCCAAAATATGCTTTCATTAATAATAAAAGAGACGAGGTTTTTACAACTAAATAGCAAATGGGGATACAATTTTTAGGGAATGGGAAAATGTAAGAAATAAACGGTCCCACGTAGGGGATGAAAATAAGCAGTCCCACGCAGGGGATGGTGATAAATAACTCTAACTCCCGGAAGGTCCTACATCAGTCCTTGCTCTCTTGGCCTTGTCTACCTCGTGCCACATGAAGTACCTATCCATAACCAAATGAGCCCCGTCCATCAAGGCCCTACTCCCAGAGTCCATCTCTCCTATGCTCTCAATTTGCCGATCCATGCGGTCATCTAACTCAATCAAATAATGCCTAGCATCCCCCAATTCTTGCCTAGTCCGCTTCAATTCTTCTTTCAGATATTGTATGGTCATAGCATCTTCCCTGTGTCATAGGTGATGTGCCACCTCACTCCTTGTACATTGTTCTTGAAGCCTATGAAGTCGGATTTGGTGCTCGGACTCAACATCAACCACTCGATAAGGCACATTCGGACCTGGTTCAATAGTCCCAGTAAGGTTCTTCTTCATCCACTCTTTATATGTGTCACTATATGGTGGTTCTAGCCTATATTCGGCCTTAGGTTCCTCAACCTTCTTTCGCTTTCATTTTTTACGAGCCATTTCCTTGAACGCTACCACACCACCCTCGTGATCAGTTATGAACTTAGCCATTTCGCCTACTTGGGGTGTTTCGTGCTTCAAACCAAATTGCCTACGAACCCTAGCGAGGACATAAGGATGGGTTCCCCTAAGACCTAAAAGCACCAAGAAAGGTAGTGTCTCACCTCGAGTGATGTACTTTCCTGGATGGAGATCTCTGATTACCCATTGAATGTTGTCATCCCTCAAGCCACAAAACTGAGTGAACCAAAATCCTTGGTTGGGTATCCGCTTGTATTTGTTTATAGTGAGCCACATGCCATGGGATGCAAAATTATCCAACCTCATAGAATGGTCCAACTCCTCGGTGTAAGAACATTTGAGTAGATTCTTGATCATCCACCATTGTAGAATTAAATTGCATCCTTGAAAGAATCACTCCCCTTCTTGGCATTTACCCAAAGCTCGATAAATATCCGCAAGTATCATGGGAGCTAGTGTGTGAAACTTGACGGATGTCCCATACTTGATCCCATAAAAGATAGAGTGTGTGACCATGACTACACTCGGATGGATAGTACCTTTCGGCCCTGAGGAAATATCATGGTTCCAAGAAGGCATACGGCAAATGCGAAGGCTCTTTAACTTTTCCACTCTTCTTCGGATTCAAACTCATGGCCAAACTTTTTGAAGGCACTATAGCGTCCAAACCTATAGTATAACTTCCGAAAAGGTATGTTTGGTCCATCAATCTTCCCAAGCCAACTATCATCCTTGATCAAAATTTCTTCCTTGATTTGTTGTCGGTTCCACTCTTTTGGAAAGAGAATATCCTTATCTGGTGATCTTCTTCTTCTTTGACACATGCCTATACTTTCATAGCTTGCAACTACCTCTTCGATGGTCGAGGTCAATTCCACACTCCCAAACCGAAAAATCATATTTTTGTTATCCCAAAAGGTGGTCAAAACTTGACTCATCTAAGGCCATGCCTTCATATCTATGAGGGAAGGCAAGTATCCAATGTGCTCTCGGACGATTTTCTTGTCGGCCTTGTTCATGCATTCCCACCAAACCCTTAGGAAGTCATCTGGCTTTGTTACCATTCGAAATCTTCTAGCGGTACATGATAAAGCCATCCTACAAAATAAATAAATTAAGTAAGATTCCCCCCTCTGAGACGATAATGGATTAATTCAAATGGCATATACTCCTTCAAATTTAAACAAGCAAGCATGAATGTCTGTGATTGACTCGTGGTCAATAGACGTAAGGCGGTCTTTCTAATGGGCCCAATACCCCTAAGGTATTAGGTCGTCCTAGGCCAATGCCTAAAATTGAGTTTGAGTTTCGCTCTACCCTAGGTGTCTAGAGTGGGTTTGTTTTGAAATAGACCGGGTCCCAAGTGGACAACTTGGGTTGAAAATACGATAGTCATTGGACGCATGACATACCCGTAAACTATCGTATTTTTGAGAAAATAGTATTTATAGTGGGAGGCCATGGGATCATGAACCTCCCTAAAATATAAATAAAATTGCATGCCATGTGGCGGAATATGCTATGAGATGCAATGACAGTATATCTTGCGATAAATAAACACATAAGAAAACATCAATCAAAATTTACTAACTATTACAATATTTCGAATAGTTAGTCACATAAAGTTAGTCAAAATAGTTTAAATTTTTAGTTAGAACCTAAATAGATCCCCAGCAGAGTCTCTATTTCTGTTTTATCCCTTTTCAAAATTTTATAAAAAGGAAATTAAAAATGATTTTGACACTTAGAAATTATTTCAAAACTTTACAAGAAATTTAAAAATAATTCTAAACAAAACAGAGTCGCCACTTAATTTTTTTATAAAGAAATTAAGAAAAACTTTAAAACAATTTCAAAGAATTAAAACAAAAATAAATCTTAAAAATTAGAGAAAATGAGTAAGGGTTCAAGTAACATCTTAAGAAGGGTTTAAGGCATTTAAGAACGCCCGTTTAAAAAATGGTTTGCCAAAGAATGATTTTTTGACTAACATAAAAGAACCAATTTTGAAAGAGTTGAAATTTGCATGAAAACTTTGATTTTTTAAAGATTTAAAATCTTGCCAATTTATTTGAACAATTATTAATTAAAGAAAAGAGTTGCACATTTTGAATAAAGAAAAATTCGTTTAAACAAGACAATTTTTAGGATAAAACATCTCATTATGAATAAATCGAAGTCTAAAGAAGATTAATGATCACATGAAAGGAGGCAAAAAAGCATCTTTGTTTGAAAAGGTCCATTTTTAGCAAAATCAATCAAGATCCAACTTTTACTCATTTTAACCCAACTAAATTAAGTGACGAGGTTTTGGACAAAAAAAATTACAAGAAAACTAAAACCGAGATAAAATTAAAAATGACAACGCCTTGGGGATCTACTTAGTTTAAATAAAAGAGTTAGTTACAATTAATACAAAATAATTCAAACTAAATTAAATAAAAAATAAAATAAAGAGAGGGTAGAGAAGTTGGGCTTTCAGGCCCGTTGTCAAATCTGTCCATATCTTGGACTTAGAATCTAATGGACTTGGTCTATTTTTAAACTTGTATATCAGCTCTATACATCTTGTATATCAGCTGTATACTTCATGTTTTTGACTCTCAAAATTATATATCAGCTTCTAGTTCTGCAAATTTCTTCTATATCACTCTTTGAAACTTGTATATCAGCTCTCCACGGTGAATACAACTGTATTTCACCTGTATACGGGTATATATGAGTGTATACCAACCTGTTTCTTCGCATATTGGTCCATTCCTTGGACTTGAAGTGGGTTTTGACTCGAGATTGGGCTTTGCCCATCAGAAATGCAGGTGTGGGAGTCCAAATGGACCCGAAGAGAAGTATTCATGCACAAGAAGAGGAGATAAAGATTAGTATTCTACTGATTCTAACGAAAAAGGAACAGAGGAACACTTCAATTCAAATCAAACAGTGAAGGATCTGAACAGAATTTTCACAAGAAGTTATATAACATCACAAATTCACTATAACATGTTCTTTTCTTCTAATCATACAAATGATCAAAAGGAAAACAATTCATCGGAAATAAATAAATTCCAAATAGAGTCAATAAATTGGATGCAACTAAGTTTGGATGGGGAAATGTTACTGAAACACAAAGGCATTGAAGCCAGTGACCAGTGAATAAGGGAATAGCCCCAGATTAATAACGAGGAAAAAGATTTACTGCAAAATCATGACTCTGCTTTCTAAGTAGTATTAGGACTTGGCAATTTAAGATTCTATCTAAATAATTTAAGAGTTTCTTGTCTTAATAAAACAATTTCCTTACATTTAACATGCCAAAACATTGAAGTGAGCAAAATGGATGAACTGCAAAACTCAAACAGGGTCGAATTCGGAGGGAAAATAGGACTTTAACGTAAAACTGAGTCTTTACCTAAATCCTAGAAGAAGTTTAATTTCAAGAAGAAGTTGAGAAGCAACGAGATGATAAAATAACCAGAAAAATAGTATGTTATGAACTTAACAGTCTATTCTTTGAGTGACTACCGGCATTCATTATCAAGAATCTCCTAGTCGTGGAAATTTCAGGTTGAGAATGGTCTTAAACGTTCCTATGACATCATAGGTATTACAGATTTCTCGAGCATTCAAAACTCCATAGCATGTAAGGTTAGCCTCTGGAAGATCCTAAGATTAACAAAAGAAAGGTAACTGTTTCTCGCATAGACCAACAGAAAAAACACCAAGAGGATATCCATACATTCTTTTGACATACTTTTAGTGAATTAAACGAAAGGTTTTAAGAGAAATTCAGTATTTATTAAGGGCTATTTTGATCATTACTTTACCAGGAACAAGAGAAGCACACCCAAACAAATGAAGAGATAACAGTGAACTAACTAGAAGTTATTGAGAACACCATGCTAATCAACAAACAGAAAACTAACGATCGACAATTTGTACAAACCAACTTAATAGAAACTTTGGAAAAATTTGGAGTCATTTGGAGGGTTTATGGTTGTCGTCTGGTAGCTGGGTTGACGGAGGAGGTACTGGGTTTGATGTTTTCGTCGAAGAAAAGGAATAGGCAAAGGGGTCGTTTGTTTGTGTTGTGTTAGAATGAGGAAAAGAAGAGTAATGGGCGGATTGGGCTGGGTCATGTGAATCCTTTGAATATCTACTAAAATTCTTGAAACAATATATATCTATATATATTATGAATATATGTAGACGTATGTTTATTCATGAAGATTATAGAATACTCTCCGGAATTAATTTTGGAAAATTCTGTTAATTAATTATTTAAAATTGTTCAAAATCTAGAAGCTCGATAATTAATCGAATAGTGGAGGGTAAAAATTGGGTGTCAACACCCGGTTCACTCAAGGAACCGTCAAACTCACCAAATACATGTACACACGCGCTAAGAGTTATGTTCACCCACTAGCCATGACCTGCAGGGGACGAGCTCTTGTTCATGTACTAAATCTCAAACATCAAGTGTCTGCCAACCTTATATCAATCAATCTCGTGGAGATGTCTAAATACCGGTACATTCCATAACAATGAAAGATATCAACACAATCACAACCACAATAATAATAGAAACAACACTTGTAAAAACCAACTAACTTTCAATTAAACAATCATTGCATGTAATCAACACTCAGGATATCAAATAGTAATTCACTTTCCTTGAACATGTATTTCTACAAGTAATAATATGGAGTAGTTATCATGAACACACAACACAAATTGGATTTTAACTACATTTAAACGATGACCAATGACTTGCGCGTGTACCCGGTGACATACCCCACCACCAACTATTTATCCTACAATTGGCACATTACTAGTTTCCATTTCTCTGGTTACCACCATAGATTCTTCAGAATCCACCAACGCTAACCACCCTTTATGAACAAGCATTTATATTGGTTTAGCTCGAATTCCAGGTGCTATCCCTTTTCATTAATCACGCAAGGACGAACAATAATAAAATAAACACATAACTTCATGAGCAATTTCGATATTATGATATAACAACAATTTCCCACTCAATTAACTGGGTTTCCATCCATTTTATCCATCCAAGCACCATGCTCGAAGGCCTAAGCTTGCAATCTCCTGTCAATCTACGTCATGCTCATGCTTTTTAATCCAGGTCTAAACTACTCAATTAAACCTAGCCTACCTAGATTCCAAGCAGCTGCTATGGAGGCATAAACGTGAACTTTAACTCTATGAAGGTGAATTCTAGCGTGCAATCAACGTAAAACCCATGGTTTTATCCCATTAGTGCAAAATACCTCATCTCCATTGCTCCAAGGCCATGAGGTAACCCTAGGAGGGATTTTAGAGTAAGCCTCGTCCTTTTTGCAACTAAAGAGGAGAAAATAGAATTATAAAACTCGTACTAGGGTCACTGGTCTCGTTATCCCATTATCGCAGTCTGCCGGCCGCATAGCGGGATAATGTCAGCCCGACCCAAAATTTTAAATTCTAAATTTTTTTATCGTGTCACCCCATATTAATTTGAGGTCATATTTTCAAAAGTTCCCATAAACCACACCCATAAAGAGGTATCCTTTAATAACGATGGAACAGGTTATTACAACAAATACCAATTTACCCATCGTTCATCTCTGAATGATCACGGCTATGGAGAGAACAGTATGAGCCTAAATTGAACCTTACGCCCTTATCATGGTAACGCATTCACAGACTTATGAGAACCACCAAATTTTCATTTTCCTTGGAGTACTAAAACTTTAAATTGAATTTTATTACTAATCCGCTCCTGCCAAGGAATCTTCCTTCCTTTGTGTCGCGCAAGACTAATTAGAGAAACCCTTCCCCGAGCGCCCAAGAAGTCTAGGGCCTCGTTCATATACCAAAATGATAAGATTTAAAACATAATGGACAAAATAAATTCTCATGCTACGAGGAAATGGATCAGAATATTTTCATTATAGTGGCATCACAATAGTAGCATAGGGCCGCTATAGTGGAATCTAACAGTTTAAAGGGGTGAGAAATGGGGTTCTCGCCCATTTCTCCCTCTTTCACTCAAAACAGTTCCCTCCTTCCCCTGATCACTTCGCTCCCATTATCGGAAATAAGATAACTATCAACAAATTTCATCACTTTACTTCATTACACGAAATGTTGCTTGTTTTACACTTGAAATTATTGAATAGAATAGGCTGTGGGTTTGTCTTATAATTTTCGAATTTGGGGGGGTTGATTGGCTGAATCTTTGAAGCATGGTTGCTTCCCTTATGTTTACAACGCTTCCACTGCATTCTAAGCATAAGAGTTATGGAGTTCATGTCCAAAATGGGCTTAAAATGGTAGAGAATATGAAGGGTTATTTTTGGTTTGGCATTGGCAATTTGGGCGTGTTTTAGGAGTTATCATGCCTATATTTTTGCATAAACTAGTGTTAGGGCACTTTAGGAACACTGATTTGAAGTCAAAACGTTAAAAAGCAGAAATGTTTGTCAAGAGGTGTCATTGTTGCACCTGTTGAATTTCTGGAATGATGAAAGCCGTTATAACAGCCTTGTCCAGCTAAAATGACCCCGCTATAGCGGAAATGTTTTTGCTATAGCGACATCGTGGTAGCGAGACACAACTCTCTATAGCGGGAGCCCGCATGTAGTGGCCTCCTAGACAATCCAAGGCATTGGCCTTTTTCCAGAATTCGATTTCTTAACACTTTATGAGTTCTAACTTAATCCTTTTTCAATGATTTTGCATATTCAACATCCCAATGGCTATAAACCAAGAAAATGCTCCAACCTACGAGAGATTTCTTGAAGATGCTAGTCGGGAGAGATTTTTGGATTATCGGAGGATGGGGTTCTCTTATAAGAGGGCCTTTTCTATGAGAGGGGTGGCAGAAAAGGCACGTGCATTTTACAACCAGCTCCAGGAGTTTGGTTGGGGTCCACTAGTGGAGGGTCTCCCTTCCGAGGTCTCGGGCTGGGTCAGGGAGTTCTATGCCATGCTCTTTATAGTGCATTAGGACCCCAACCCCACCATCCGCATCAGTGGAGTGGATATCCCAGTATGGATCTTCGGACCATAAATGAGGTATTGGGGGTGCCTCATGTTTCCAATGTTGGGTACGAAGATAAGGCCCTAAAGATAGACATGAAGTGGCTTCGGGACACTCTGATTGAGGAGGAGTTTAGGTACCAGGTCAACTGGCCAACTACTGAGGGTATCACGAGTGCCTATTTCTCAACTGATGCTAGGAGGTGGTTGAACCTGATATCCCAAAGGATTCGTCCGTCGGGTAACCTTACCGACGTGACCTACCCTCGGGCTTTGGTGACAGCCTGCGGTATACAGGGCATTCAGCTGAATGTAGGGGCACAAATCATGTCAGAGTGGAGGGACTTTTACCAGGATAGTAAGAAGGGTCCTAACCTTTTCGGTCTGGTATCTGAGTTATGCCAGTGTGATGGGGTGCCCGAGAAGGAGACCGATGCTGAGGTAGAGATGGATATCCCCTTTCACCCACTCCGGGTGAAGGTGATCTCATCTAAGAGGAAGAAGAAGAGGAAGGTCAGTGAGGCCGAGAGCAGTCGGGCTGCAGAGGGAGCCAATGATGATGATGTTTCCCTCCCCTCCTAGTTCCAGCCCTCGATTTTGAGTAGGCGTCTGGAGGCGGACTTGGATGCGATTAGGAGGTATATAGAGCACACCCCTTCCGGCTCTGCAGCCCCACCCCCCTCTGCCCATGATTTTGTAGCGCTCCGCAGAGAGCTTGATGAGGAGAAGAGAAGGAGGGGCTCCCGGGACTGCATGCTCGCACAAATGTGGAAGACCATGAAGGCCATGAAGGCCATGTTCAGATGTGTTGTCCCTGACTAGGAGTTTCCCCAGTTGGAGCCAGAGGATATGCGAGATTTTCCCTTCCTGAGTGATGCAGAGGAAGAGGACCCCACCCCAGAGTCATGCTCATGCTCATGCTTTTTAACTCAGGTCTAAACTACTCAATTAAACCTAGCCTACCTGGATGTCAAACAACTGCTACGGAGGCATGACCGCGAACTTTGACTCAATGAAGGTGAATTCTGGCATGCAATCAGCGGAAAACCCATGGGTTTTACCCCATTAATGAGAAATCCCTCCTCTCCATTGTTCCAAGGACACGAGGTAACCCTAGGAGGGTTTTTAGAGCAAGCCTCATCTTTTTCGCAACTGAAGAGGAGAAAATAGAATTATAAAACTTGTTCTGGGGTTACTGGTCCTGTCATCCCACTATAGCGACCTGCCAGCCGCTACCGCGTTGCCTCTATAGCGATTTTTTGTTTGCTATAGTGGAATGATGTCAGCCCAACCCAAAATTTTAAATTCCAATTTTTTTTGTCGCGTCACTCTATATTAATTTGAGATCGTATTTCCAAAAAAATTTACAACGCGCACTCACAATGAGGTGTCCTTTAATAATGACAGAATAAATTGTTACACCATCTTCCCTAAAAATCACCAGTGTTACCACCACTTCTGCTAACTCCTCTACCAATTCAATAAAAACTCAAGTAATAAGAATGAAGAGGAGGAGCAGGAGGAATAAGAAGGAGAAAAGGAGGAGGAAGAAAAAAAATGGAAAAGAGGAGGAAAGAAGAGGGGAAGGAGAATAATAACAAGAAAGATTTTTTATTTTTCTCAGTATGATTCTTCAAAAATACCAAAATTTATAATCTCATGGAAGGGAATGGTAATAATACCTCAAGCAAGCCCTTGAGTTTTTCTAAGAAGAAGAGGGAGAGTAACATGAAGAGAAGAAGAGGAGGAGGAAACATTCATAGACATATTATAATGTGGATATACACTATTTATACATATTATATATTATTTATACACCTTATATATATGTAATGCATATAGATAGAATAATGTGCATACATAGTGTATATATACTATATGTTCACTACACACTCCACTCACAAAAAAATGCTCTTGGTGAATTTCACCAATTTCCCCAAAAATCACCATCGCTGCCACCACTTCCGCTAAGCTTCGCGATCAATTCAACCAAAACTCAGCTAACGAGAACCAAGATCAAGTAGTTAAAGAGAGAAACATTTATATATACATCATAATGTGGGTATACACTATTTATATATTATTTATATGCTTTATATATATTATGTATATACACTACATAATGTGTATACACTGTGTATATATATTACATTTCTACTACATGCTCTTCCACTCATAGCGAATTGCTCTCAATGAATTTCACAATTTTCCCCAAAATTTACCATTCCTATCACCACTTTGCTAAGCTCCATTACCAAATTAAAAACAAAACTCAGTTAGCGATAACCAAGCTCAAGCACAGGTGAAAAAAAAAGAATAACAAGAAGAAGAAGGAATACTGCTATACATATTATAATGTGGATATAACTATTTGTACATATTATACATTATTATGCATCTTATACATACTAAATAATGTATATACACAATTTATTATATTACACTTTTACCAGTAGAAGGAGGAGGGGAGATCCTGATAGGACCCACCTCTAATTGAATCGAGCAACAATGGTACCAGAAATGATAGAAGTAAGATTGTACGAAAGAATAGAACAAGGAAGTTTGCGGTGACATAGAAGTCTTAGGGTGTGTGTGAGAGAGAGAGAGAAAAGAAAAGCTTGTATTAGATAGGGAGAGGAGAAATATGTCGGCTAAGAAAATGAATAAGTGAGGGGCGATCATATATTATAAAGATCCGGATTATTCTTTTTTTTTGTTGGCTTTGTTCAGTTTTTATATATTAAAAAAAAAAAGAAGAATCATGTCTTTCAGCTCACCACCATAAGTGATTATTCTAATGAATAAGGGGAGAGGATATTTAGAATTTTGTGTTACTTGCCAATTTAGGAGCACTAATATTGTTTTTATAGACACTTTTAAATAATTATCTAACTTAAAAATACTTTTTAGTTTATAGTGATTTAAGCCAACCACTACAACCTTTGATTTTAGTTTTCAATTATAGCAAAATTCCTCTCTCTAAATCTTTCCAACTCTCTCTCTCTATCACACGCTCTCTATCGCTCAAGCACCTTTTGTTCCTTCCAATTTCCTTGTTTCTATATGTAAAAGAGTTTAAGTTCTGTGCACTCTCAGTGTATAAGATTTTTTATACCATCAGGTAATTTTAAAGACAAACATGATAACTTTATTAAGTAATTAATAATATAACTTTTTAAAGATATTTATAATTACGGCAAAATATAGTAAAAGAATTGAGTCCTCTTTGTGCTCTAATCAAAATTAATTTGTAGTTATCTTCTTAACCAACTTTATTTTCTTTCTAAATTTGAAATTTTTCATCGATTTTCTCACTATCATAATGAAATCAGAAGTTTTTCTTTGGTTTCTTATCCAGTGATCGATGTTCGTACTAAAATTCAACTAAATTCGAATTCACGTTGAGAAGTCTCACAAATAATTTCTTAATTGTTGTTGCTTTTTCTTCTGAAATTATGGCAAGTCATGATCGGGACAAACAACAAAAAGAATTTAAAAGAGTAGCAACTTATTTGGAAGAGTGAAAATGATTGAAAGATCAATACAATGAAAGAAGACTCAAAAGCTAAAGAGATAGAACAAAAAGATAATATTGATATAGGAGATGTAGAGCAATTGGCTTCAACTTTATTGATAAAATTAATCATCATTTACCTATTCACTATTTGAGATTTCAAGTCATTAATTAACAGAGATAATGGAACAGGGAGTGGTTTATGGTACAATTAGTTGAGAGATCGAGGATGAAGGAGAACTTTGAAGAGGAGAGAGAGGAGGAAAAAAAAATCTGAAATAGAAAATTAATTAGAAATAAGTTGGTAACCTGCTATAGCAGGTTAATATTACCTGATGGTGTGAAAAAATGATACACTGGCAGTGCACAAAACTTAAACTCTATGTAAAATAACTGTTCAATGTGGATAGGTGTTGGGATTGAAATTGAGATGGCGTCATGCGGAAGCTAATAGTTGCAAACCATCAAGGTGATAAATCAGATGACACATAAAACTATACTAAAAATATATTATTGATATGGTTTGGCCAATTGACCTACATATGAAAAACTAACATAAAAGAAAATATAAAACTATCGAGAGAAAATCTCCCCCTAAACAAAGCTCTCTAAAAGACTACACTGTGGATGTTATTGTGTTATGATATTAGAAGAAGGATCTTCAATTTATAGAAGTCCAAACTTCTCCTCCAAGAAAGAATTAACTAAGTATGGAAGAGATTTTTTCTTACAAGAAAACCTTTTCCACCAAAAAAACCTTTTTGAATTAAAACACAATTATGATAAAATTCAAATAAGGAAAGAAAATCAGGGCAAACCCTAACAATAGATTGTTAGTGCAACACTCATAATATTTCTTTGCTCTTTTTTCTTGACTTTACTAGTACCAATATGATGTATTTTTGGAATGCGCTCAAATGCTCATTTTGTTCAAGATATCCCACAATACTTTGTAGGTATATATAAATGCAATGGTTATTTTTAAGGCTAAACTACCAAAAGAGACATATCTCCTTATCATATTTATTAACTCTCCCACTACTTTATTTTAATTACTTAATATACCACATGTAAACACTCTGATACATCGCTCCAGGTCGTGATACATCGCCTCACCTAGTGATACATCGCCCCGATGTATCAAAGGTAATTATCCAGAGGTGAGGCGATGTATCACGCCTTGGGGCGATGTATCCGAGCGAAGTGAGGTGGGAAAAAGAGTAATTAACTCCCAATGATGTGTGTTTTATGTAAGTTAACCAAAAAAAACATCAAGTAAGTGGTTTTACACTACCATTGACATAACATCACAGAGAAAAAAGTGATGGTAGTATTAGTAAACCTATATGTCACTTCCTTCCTTTTTATGAAACTAATTTTTTGTATTGCAATAGTTTTTTGCATTTTTATGATGAATGACAGGTGGTTATATTGGTTTTGGTCGTGGTGTGGTAGTGGATGTGTGAAAGTAAGGAATTTTTTTTTTTGGGCATAAAGGGTGTTGTAATTGTTTCATATATATACTAGGTATGTCAATGTATATCATTGTATGTCATGTGTATATAATGCATATATCTTTATGTATGTCTTGGCAAATATATGATACACAATTGATATACATATGATATGCACGTGATATATAATGTCACAATTATATTTTTTGACTCTAAACTTTAATTACAAACGAATTCAAATAACTTTTAATCTTTAAGCTTCTAATGAATTCCAAGCACGCACACCTAAAAAATAACTATTAACAGTTTTCATATTTGAAAGAAGCTTCAATGAGTCTTTAATGGTTGTTCTTCAAAAAATAAAGAAAAAAGTAGACTAGGTGAAAGAACTTCCGGCGTTACAAAAAGAAAATAAAGCGAAGAAGTTTAGGACGCCATGAGAATTGTCTTGAAAAAATAGAGAGATACAATAAAATAAAATAGAAAATCTTAAGAATTTCTTCAAAATTCTTAATTTTGTTCATATTGTTGGAGGTTGTATATATTATATGAAGATTTTGTTGTTATCTCTTGAAAGTAGAATAGAAATATGAGTTATTATAAATATAAGTTATTTTTCGCATTTCATTAAATGTCTGAGAGATATTTTTAGAACGTGAAGGGGCTTTGTTGGCCAGTGGGTGAATATGCTTCACCAAAGCTAAAAGATATTCATTTAAAATAATTTTTTGTATGTGATAAAAATCTGTCTTTTTTCACTTTTTATTTTATGGTCAATTGAATACCGTAATATAAATTGAAGAAAGATAATTAATTGAGAATTCGCGATCAGATAAGGTCCCCCTTTTGTTGTAAAGAATCAAATTAATGTTTAAAAAAGAACATATAGACGTATGGTCCATATAATTCAAGCGTTATAGAGTTTGAACTAACGACCAGTCTAATGTGCATTAGCTACAGTGAACCCATCTAGCAAATTAAATACGTGTCCTCTTCCTCATATGGTATAGTATTGTTGAATTATGTGCACGCTGATTGACAATCTCGTTCATCAGGAATCTCAAGGATATATCCTATACACAGGTGATCTTGGGCATATTTATATGCCTATTTATCGTATTTTACCCATATTTACCTTATGTTTTAAGAACATTTTTACTATATTGTGTGTGATTTGATTGATATTGCCATATGATGCACTGAGACACATGATTAGATGATTGCAGGAATGTAACAGAGGAAATTAATCATTGAGAGATAAAACGGAAGAGTAAAGTATGGAGGCAAGTTGGTGGAATGCTCGGGAGCAAACAAACAAGGCAAAACTGGGCTGGGGGGCACTACCCCAGACCCAAAACTACAAAAGACTAATCCTGGCGCCTTGGTGGGGTGCCACGCCAGCGCCCTAACTTCAGAAGAGTGAAGCTGGCATACTGCTGGCGCAACGCGCCATGGCCATCCCAACGGAAATTTCCAGCTTTCTCCTAGTCCAACTCCAAGAAGGAAAAGGGGTTATTTCCCAAGCCCTATAAATAGAACAGTGTGCGTCTTTTGTAAGGGTTCCGTCATAGTTTCAGAGCATAAGGCAGAGAATAGAATTCACCATTAGGTTTCTTTTCTTCTTCGTTTTCTTAGCCATTACTTTAAATGAAAACAATATTATTTGTGTTCTTGATTAACATGAGTGACTAAGAACCCTTGTTCTGGGTTACAACTACAAACGCATGATTAGTAGTATAAAGTTAGATTGATTAGTTCGTTTTCCATTACTAGTTGTTCTTATATTCCAGTATTTAGTATTTTGATGTCTGGTCGCCATTAAGATAAATCTATAATTTTATTGGAAATTCGGGAGAAGGATTAATAAGATAGAATGAGGAATATAGGGATCATGACCTCTCTTTTGTAATGTAAAGGGTAGGTTTGTGACTAGGATAGAAATATACCTAGAACACCTTGTTTGGTTTATACAGGACGATATATAAAAGTGTTCGAAATAAGATGTCACGTTCCCTCTCAACAATGTAGTTGTGATGCTATTCTGGATAGACGATTAGAGGTTCGGAAGACCATAGTCGTATAATCAACCCCGAAATCAGCAACTAGGTAGACGAATAAGTCGATTCAAGTGAATACTACTCATGATTGAAAAAATAAACTTGTAACCCTGGAATTGTCTCTAAACTTGGAACAACAATCATTATTTACTCGCTTTTAATTCTCTCAACTTGTTTTAGATTTTAAGTTACTACGAGCTCATACTTCAGTTACTTACATACTTGTTTATTCTAGCTATATACGAATAATTTGGAACGTTTGTTAAGTCATAAGCATCTTGGGTATGATATTCGAATAAATCAGTCTATATTACTTGGACGACCATGTACACTTGTGTGTGAGTGGGAAGTCGCTAACAACAGATAACCACAAGGCGTTGGTAAGTTTATTAAATTTCCTTTGTATTTTAATGTGATTATGTCACGACCTGAGTCTACACCCTGGATATAACACGGTGCTTAGAGCCACAAGTGACCCCAAACTAACTCATGGTCTGGCATATACTAATCAATCACATGAATTTAAAACTAAGCGAAAGCTAAACTGATAAAAAGATAAGTTTAAAAGTTATATGAAATCTCTGAAATAATTTAAAGCTGAAAAGTAAGACCCAATTCTGAAGATAAGTTGAATGTCTAACTCTATGTCTGAAAAGCCGCTACTAACTGATGAGTTATTGGGACAAGTCCCCAACTAACTCTAAATACTAAAACTGAAATGACTAAAGAAAATATCATAAATCCATCTTCGGATGATGAGGACTCACCACTGGTAGCCGCTGAGATGGCACTGAATCGAGCTAGTCGCGATGCTGAGTCTGAGAACTTGAACATGCATTATGATAGGATCAACACATAGAATATGCAGTCAGTACTTTGAACGTACTGAGCATGCGATATGCAAGCTAAATATATATACATAATTGAATATGCTAAAATACTGATATATTGTTTAAACTGTAAACTGAATATGTAGTACATAGACCCAAACATAATCATGCATAAAATCTGAAATGCAGAAATATTCTGAAAGTCATAGTGAAAATAGTAAAGCTAAATTGAGGGCCTAGAACATATCTATTGAGTCTAATTTTGTGGGAGAGTCTGTTAACAGACATAAATCATGTGAGCTAAACATGGAGTCTGATGCATAAGCCCTATCGAGAGGACCTAATATACCTTTCCAGGGTATAAAGGCATAGATAGCGTGATCACTAGTTTTGAGGCCCAACTGAGGGGCTGAATAAACCTACGGTGACACATTGTTCTGGGACTTTGGGTAAACTGGGCTCTAGTCCAACTCGATGCTAAGTACTACTTGCAAATATCTGATTTCTGATAGCTCATTAAAACTGAAGTTCTGGAATTCTGCATTAGAACTTAACTAGTCTTAAAATACTTTTTCTGGAAGAGCTGTAGACTGAAAACTGACTAATTTCATTCTTAAAACTAAATGCTAGTAAGCTAGGCTAAATTCTGAAGGAAACTAAATCATATGAAAATACTACAATTTCAGGCCAAATTCTTGATTTCTCAAAGTTATTGTAAAAGCTTATGCAAGTCATTAAAAACATGATACAAATCTTTTAAAACAAGATATATATCATGTAGGAATCATAAGAACTAAATTTTGTAATAATTTGCATGATTGGGTAGGAACCCTAGTTTCATAAAAAACATAAACTCAATGTAGAAGTCTGAGGTTTGGGGCATAAGGACGAACAAGACCCTTACTGAATTCCCACATACCTGAATGTAGAAGAACTCTTGGACCAAGAATGGAGTCTGAAGCTTTGGAGAAGAAAGCCCTAGCCTTGAGCCTGAGAGAGTTTCTTTTATTTTCTCTAAAACTTAGTCGATGGAATGAGGGAGAATTATTCTAAGTCTGACTAAAACTCCTCCAAACCATGCCTAAAACAATTTAGTTTAGGATTTAAAAGAGTGGAAAAAGACCAGAATACCCCTGACTTAAAATAAAAATTGTAAAAACAATTCCATCAGATGGGCTGCCTGATGGCTCATCGGAGCCACCATGGTCCGTGGTGATGACCGTCGGATTGGGGGTTGGTTGGCTGGCCCTCTGGATCATTTCCACGGCTGAGGCTCACGGCTCATGGGACCTCCCACTGCGCGTGGCCTCATCTATTGGGCGGACGGTGGTTGGCTGAGCCACTGGGCGATTCTCACGGTTGGCACCCATAACATGTGGGACTCCTCGCATCACATGGGACAGCCCGTTGGAACTAAGGTCACTAGGATGGCTCATATGGCCAGGCTGATGGCCTGACGGGCCTCCTATGGCTCGTGGCCCGTGCTCGTGGGACCTGAAATTCTATAGAACAGTCAAATTTCTAAGTCTAAATGCTGGTTAGAATTTTGAGGTGTTACAATATCTCCCTCTTGGGATCATTCATCCTCGAATAAAGATTTAACTAGGCTGAAATAGTAGGGAAAGAGCTAAGATCCCAAAAACTGAATTCTAAAAGCTGAAGTACTGGCATAACGACTGAGTTTCTACTAAAATATGACTAAACTAAATTCGTGAGTCATGAATGCATACTAGGAGCACGAGAATAACTGATAGAATTAAGATACTGGAGGAAATTGAGAATACTGAAGAGGAGACTGTTATCTTAAGCTGGAACTGAATTAGAAGGAAAGAGGTGAGGGTACTTGGTCATTATCGCTGCTTCTGCTTTCCAAGTAACTCCCTCAACTAACTGGTTCCTCCAAAGGACTTTCACCGAAGTGACTTCCTTATTTCTCAACTGGGACCTCTTTATAAGAGAGGTTGCCCTTCACACCCACACTCTCTAATGGCACAACTAAAGCTAGATCACCAATACACTTCTTCAACAAGGATACATAAAAGACTGGGTGCACTGATGCTAATTTTGCGGCCAACTCTAACTCATAAGCCACCTTACCAAATATCCTCAGAATCTTGTAGGGACCCACATAGCGGGGACTAAGCTTTCACTTCTTTCAAAATCTCATCACTCCCTTCATATGTGAAACCTTCAGAAACACCCAATCATTAACTGAATCTGAGCTGCCTTCAGCTCTCCCTAATGAGCTGAACTTTCTCCATAGTCTTATGAACTAAATCTGGCTATATCAATGCTGCTTTACCTACCTCAAACCAGCCAATAGGTGATCTACACCTCCGCCCATAAAGTGCCTTATATGGAGCAATCTGAATGCTAGAATGGAAGTTGTTATTGTAGGCGAACTCTATAAGAGATAAGTGATCATCCCAATTACCTTTGAAATTGATCGCACAAGCTCTTAACATATCCTCTAAGGTCTGAATGGTATGTTCTGCCTGGCCATCTGTCTGCGAGTGAAATATTATGCTGAGACTCACCTGAGTACCTAGACCTTTCTAAAAAGACTTCCAAAACTGAGATGTAAACTGAGTGCCCCTATCTTAGATGATGGATAAGGGACTCCATGAAATTTGACAATCTCATGGATGTAGAGTCTGTCATAATACTCTGCTAAATCGGTAGTCTTGAAAGCCAAGAAGTGGGCTGACTTAGTCATCCTATCTACTATCACCCAAATAGAATTATGCTATCGGCGAGTACGAGGTAAACATGTAATGGAGTCCATATTGATTACTTCTCACTTCCAAGTAGGAATGTCAATATCCTAAGTCATACCTCCCGGTATTTGATGTTCTACTTTTACTTGCTGGCAGTTTGGACACTTAGCCACAAAATTTGCAATTTCCCTCTTCATGCTATTCCACCAATAAACTTCTCGTAAGTCACAGTATATCTTGGTGGCACCAAGGTGGATAGAGTATACGGAGTTGTGAGCCTCTGTCAAAATCCATTGTCTCAACTCATCCACATTTGGAATGCATAACCAACCGTGATAACGAAGCACACCATCTCCCCCTTGGGAGAATACCTCTACTCTCTACTGATGCACTACACCCTTTAACTGGTGCAAGATGGGATAATTGTCTTATTTATCCTTCACCTCAACTACCAAAGAAGATTCTAACCCATTCTGAACTATAACACCACCATCAACTGAGTCTGTAGGACGAACCCCTAAATGAGCAAGCCTATGAACATCCTTAGCCAATTCCTTCTTTCCTTCTTCAACTTGTGACACACTACCCATAGACAATCTACTAAGTGCATCAGCCACTATATTGGCCTTACCCGGATGGTAAAACACACTCATGTCATAGTCCTTGAGGAGCTCAAGCCACTTTTTCTGATGAAGATTTAGCTCCTTTTAAGTTAACACATACCGAAGGCTCTTATGGTCGGTAAATACATCTACATAGACACCATACAAGTAGTGTCTCCAAATATTTAAGGCAAAAGAAACTGTTGCAAGATCAAGATCATGAGTCGGGTAGTTCTTTTCATGAACCTTAATTTGTTTGGAGGCATATGCAATGACCTTACCATGTTGTATCATAATACACAACAAAACCATCTGAACCCGCTGGTAGAGTTAAAACTAGGGCTATGGTCAATCTAGTCTTCAATTCCTGGAAGTTCTTCTCAGACTTAACGAACCATTGAAACTTAACCTTTTTTCTGAGACAACCTGGTCAATGGGGCAGCTATGAATGGAAACCACTCAACAAATCTCCTGTAGTAGCCATCTAAACCCAAAAAGCTCCTAATGTCTGACAGAGAAGTGGGTCTATGCTAGTTCTTTACTGCCTCTATTTTCTGTAAATCCACTCGAATGCCCCCCTTAGACACCACATGACCTAGAAAAGTGATTAACTGCAACCAAAACTCACACCTACTGAACTTAGCAAATAACTAGCAATCCTTGAGAGTCTGCAGCATAACCCTCAGATAGTTTGCATGCTCCTTCTCACACCGAGAATTAACAAGGATGTTATCTATAAAGATAATGATGAACATATCCAAGTATTGCTTGAACACCCTGTTCATCAAGTCCATAAAAGTTGCAGGAGCATTCGTTAGTCCAAAATACATAACTACAAGTGACCATACCAAATTCTGAAGGTTGTCTTCGGAATATCACATTTTCTGACTCTAAACTGATGATAACCAGATTTGAGGTCTATCATGGAGAAATAGTTGGCACCCAGAAGATGGTCGAACAAGTCATCAATCCTAGGAATGGGATACTTAATCTTGATTGTGACCTTGTTCAACTGATGGTAATTTATGCACATTCTGAGCAAATCGTCTTTCTTACGCACGAAGAAAACTGGGGCACCCCATTGAGAGATGTTAGGTCTGTTAAAACCTTTATGTAGGAGGTCTCTTAGCTAGTCTTTCAACTTCTTAAGCTCAACTGGAGCCATTCTATAATGAGGAATGGATATAGGCTGCGTATCTGGAAGAAGGTCTATCCCAAACTCAATATCTCGCTCAGGAGGGACTTTGAGCAGATCCTCAGGAAACACTTCTGGAAACTCACTGACTATCAAAACTGACTGGAGAGATAGGGTCTCAGACTCGAAATCCTTGACTCAAACTATATGGTAGATATACCCTTTCGAGATCATCTTTCTAGCCTTAAGGTAAGATATGAAATGACCTTTTGACGCTAGAGGACTACCCCGCCATTCTAAGATAGGATCATCTGGAAACTAAAATCTTATGAATCTGGTTTTGCAATTGACTGAGGCATAACAAGCATATAGCCAATCCATGCCAAGATGGATGTCAAAATCGATCATGTCTAATTCTATTAAGCCAGCTGAAGTGACTCTATGAAGGACTAAAACTGTACAATTTCTGTATACCCTCTTAGCTAAGACTAACTCATCGACTCGGGTGGAGACTAAAAAGGGTTCTAGATGTTTTTCAGGACTGACTCCAAATTTACAAGAAATATAAAGAGTCACAAAAGATAATAATGACCCAGGGTCTAGTAAAGCGTAAATATCAAGAGAGAAGACTTCCAACATACCAGTGACTATGTCTGGAGAACTCTCTTGATCCTGATAGGATGATATGGCATACAGAGAGTTTTGATGTTGACCGCCGCCTATACCAGAAGTAGTACCCTACTGAGTTGTGCGACCTGTTGGAGCTACTGAAGTAGTGACTGAGCTCGATTACCTCCTTGCCCCTACTTGGCGGAGGGGCACTCCTTCAACCTATGGACAATCTGACCATACTCAAAACACTCTTCTCTTCCAGCAAGACACTCACCTAGATGATTCTTACCACACTTTGGGCATGCTAGAAAAGTTTGATTACGTGAAACACTGCCTTGAGACTTAGAGCCTGATGCCCTATTACACTGGTCTTG
Organism: Jaltomata sinuosa; assembly: GCA_003996215.1. Lineage (NCBI taxonomy): Eukaryota > Viridiplantae > Streptophyta > Magnoliopsida > Solanales > Solanaceae > Jaltomata > Jaltomata sinuosa. The sequence continues at coordinate 336,841 of QJPP01001935.1, read as the reverse complement.
TCGAGGTCTGGGAGACGGAGCACTAGCTGATGAAGGTGCTGGAACTGAAGACCTTTGCTGAAATTGAGAGTGATTTCTACCACCCGACCTTTACTGAGAGTAGTCAAAATTTCATGTCCTAGCTTTCCTACTCTCACTCTCTCTCTCCTTTAGTTTTTCCTCTTCCATCTTCTTAGCATATGTCATGAGTTTAGAGATGTCCATATCTCTGACTAACATAGTTGTCTTATATTCCTTCTTAACCAAGTCAGAAATACCCGAAATGTACTTACTAATCTGAGCCCCTGGCTCGGCTACCATTGTTGGAGCATACCTAGAGAGCAGAGTAAACTTTTACCTATATTCCTGAACAGACATGGATCCCTGCCTCAGATTCACAAATTCCTAAACCTTAGCCTCCCTCAACTAACTTAGAAAAAACCTATCCAAAAAGGCTCCAACAAAATAGTCCCAAGTCATAGGAGCTGCATTCCTGCCCCTACTATCCTTCCACTGCGTGAACCAAATATGAGCCACATCCTTCAGTTGATATGATGCTAGCTCAATATTCTCAACCCATGTAACCTGAATCACCTCAAGGATCTTCTTTACCTCATCAATGAAGTTCTGAAGGTCTTCACCAACCTTAGACCCCAAAAACTCAAACGGGTTCATATGAACAAAATCTCTAAATCTAGTAGTAGTTGACCCACTATTTGGGTTAGCAGGAACATGTGCATGCTGATTATCTTGAGCAGTCACAGCTTGTTCCAATAGTTAGATGGCATTCCTAAATTCTGCATTCGTGGCCTCGTGGTCTTTAAACATAGGATTAGCATTACGAGCGTTATTTATGCAAGAAGGCATGATCTTAAGCGTCTCATAGCCTATCTTTCATAGAGTTAAACTCTATCGCACGATAAAGAACATGAAAGAAGTGGAGTTTCTCAAAAATATCACCTAGCCTATCTCTCATTAATGTGGCGTGCTTCACACTCATGAAAAATACTCTACTCAATGTGTCTTTCAAACACCCTAGGACACCTTAATCCTGATGCTCTGATACCTAATTTGTCACACCCCGAGTCTATACCCTGGACATAACACGGTACTTAGAGCCACCAGTGACCCCAAGCTAACTCATGGTCTGACATATACTATCAATCACATGAATTTAAAACTAAATAGAAGCTAAACTGATAAAAACATAAGTTTAAAAGTTATATGAAATCTCTGAAATAATTTAAAGCTAAAAAGTAAGACCCAATTCTGAAAATAAGCTGAATGTCTAACTCTATGTCTGAAAAGCCTCTACTAACTGATGAGTTGCTGAGACAAGTATCCAACTAACTCAAAATACTAAAACTAAAATGACTAAACAAAACATCATAAATCCATCTTCGGATGAGGACTCACCACTGGTAGCCACTGAGATGGCGCTGAAACGAGCTAGTCGCGATGCTGAGTCTGAGAACCTGAACCTGCATCATGATAGGATGCAACACATAGAGTATGCGGTCAGAACTTTGAACAAACTGAGCATGTGGGATATACAAGCTATATATATATAACTGAATATGCTAAAATATTGATATGTTGTTTAAACTGTAAACTGAATCTGTAGTACATAGTCCCAAACATAATCATGCATAAAATCTGAAATGAAGGAATATTTTAAAAGTCAAAATGAAAATTGTAAAGCTAAACTGAGGGCCTAGTACATATCTGTTGAGTCTAATTTTGTGGGAGAGTCTGTTAATCGACAAACTACGTGAGTTAAACATAGAGTCTGATGTATAAGCCCCATTGAAAATACCAAATATATCTTTCTAGGGTATAAGGGCATAGCTGGTGTGACCACTAGTTCTGAGGCCTGATACGCCCAAATTACACCTCCTTTTAGAAGCATAAGCGGTCGCTGATCAAATATAGAACCCAATGAAGGTTGGGGTCGATCCCACAGGGAATATGGTAGGACTATGGTCGATTAATATTTACTCGTGTTCTTAGTCGTTTATTTCCCTTGAAAGGGGGGGGTTTAAAGTAACAAGTAATAGTAGTGACTAGAATGTAAACAAGTAACACATGATAGTTTTTAAAAGTTCTGATCAGTGGGTGAGATGACTAGGGTAGTGTTCCCCATGAGATCATAACTTAGTAAGGCTTTGTACTTAGTAAACTAGTTTGGTGCTTAGCATGCAGAATCAATAAGTTAGGTTCACCTAATTCCTTGGTCTGGCAACTAGGTGAATTTCACCATATGCCTTGGTCTGGCCGCGGGTGTATGCTTTACTAACCCTTACCTTGGATCCCAGATTAGCTATTCCCAGACAAGGTCAAGCTATTAGATGAGGGTTGGTAGCCTCAAATATCCATTGTTAAACAACCTTTTTCCCATCCGTTACCTCCTTGGTTTGGCAAGTAAGGATAAGGCAAGTTCTAACGTTGCGCACCGTTAAAAAGCAATCAAAACGAAGGTAAGAACAATACATGCATAAACACCGCCCTAGAGTACCCAAGTACTTTGCCTACTTTGTTAATCCTTCATGGTTCCCACAACCCTAGTTGTGGATTTAGCTACTCATGTTCATAAGTAAACAATCAAGAGTTATTAGTGTGGTCATGATCATATACTTGCAATAAGAGTTAAAGAAATCCGAAATCTTGAATGGATGAAGGTGGAAGCAAGAACAATGAACTATGAATATGTATAACTCTCAAAAACCAAGAACAAACTAATATCACAAAGTTATGAATGTGTTTCCTACAAAATATCGTGCATAAAACGTAAAAGAAAACCTAGGAAAAGTATTTATAGACAATGGAAATCCTGTCCTAACAAAACTAGGAAACTGGGCTCGGCAGGGACCACGAGTTGGATGAAGATCAATCATTTAGAACGATGGTTCTTAGTCTGCTGGAGTCAACCATGGTCCTGGCTGGTCAACGTCTTCTGACTTGAGAAACTACGGTTGGAACCACGAGTTGTGCTTCTGAATGACGGCTCGTCTCTTGACTCGTGGTTTCTTGGTCCATTTTTTGTCCCTTCTCTGATTCAATGACTACGACTCACAGAGATGGACCGTACTTTGGAAGTACGGTCCGTTCATCAATCCGTGCTTCCTGCTACTCTTTTTCCCTTTTGCAGTATCTTCACTCTACGTGTCACAGGGATGGGTCCGTAGTATTGAAACATGGACCGTAGACTGGTTCGTCATTTTCTCCAGACTTTGCATAGTTTTTGAACATTGGTCTACGTGTCACACTGACGGATCTGTGGTTCTGAATGACGGACCATCAAGTGAGTAGTGCTTCTCTTTTGGACTTGCACACTTTCTGAACCTTGGACTACGATTCACAGTGACGGATCCGTGGTTTTGAAGCACGGACCATCAAGTGAACCTTCATCTCTATAGCTTTCCAGTTTCTGCTTAATTTCCAACACTTTGCTCTAGGATCTATTTTTCCTGCAGACTTAACCAAAAACATCAAATCTACCAATAAAATGCCCAAGAACTTGCGAAAATCATAAGTATTAAGCGTCGAAAGTGAAGTACTTCTACGTCACATCAACACCCTCAACTTAAGATGGTTGCTTGTCCTCAAGCAATAACAGAAAACCATTCGAAAAGACGCTTTAGCAAAAGAAAACCAAGAACTACGGCGGTCATATGATCTAGCAATTCAGCTCACAACAATCACCCCCCATCTTTTTCAATACAAAAAAATGCATAACTTCCATTTATCAAGACAACGCAAGAGGATCCATGTACGAAATTACGCTATCAACAGACGAACTAGCATACATATATGAGACTCACACTAACAGTCAGCAGTCAAAGTTTCTCTAGTGCCCTCACCACAAAGAAGTCCCAATCACACACTATTACAGTTAAAATTTTTGGGACTGAACTAAAACACTCACACTCACAAAGATATTCAAGCAGTGCGTGCGCAATACCATAGCCTTGCCCTTATTTTCTATGCCTCGACTTTCGAACAATTGGGTTAGGATCACTATAGGACTTTACTTGGCTTGTAATGTAGGCTCATGGACGGGTATGGTAGATATGGGAAATAGTGACTAAGCCCTCCTTGACACTATGCTATGTTGCTTCCACTTACCAGACCAATTCTATTATTTTCCTCCCTTTTCCTCCCTTTTTTTTCTTTTTCAAGTGACGGGTGCGGATTTTGTTTCAAACTCAACTTATTTTCTTACACTTTCTTTTTTTTCTTTTTCTTTTTCTTTGCTTTTCTCTTTTTTTTTGTTTTTCTTTGTTTTTCTCTTTACATACCCGCCACACCCGTTATCTCTCCTTTTTATTACTAACCTCTTCTTTTCATACCCATATTTATCACTTGCCTCTACAGTAACCACCCTCAAATTAGGCAATTTGCCTGAGTTGAGGTACACAATGTCCAAGGAAGGACCAGGGCCAAACTAAAGGTTCGTAGAAAATAGGGAAGGTGATTAGGCTAAACAACAAAAGGGTCAATTCAGGCTCAAAATCAAGGATCAAAGGGTATTCACATCATTTGGTAGGTCATTTGGGATAAAGTGGACTATTTCAAAAATGGCCTATGATCCTTTCCTAACCAACTATCCTACAACCTAGACAAGACTAACCGGGCAAGTTCTGGATTGTCACACAAAGCAAGAACAAAGCAAATTTAGCTCACATACATGGCACAGAGTCAAACAATCACGTGCTAACTATTATGTTCATCCTTTAGCTTAAGCCATTCATCAGATCGATTAACACAATGTCATGCACAAATCCATAATGGTTAGCCTATCAAAGAGCAGATACTATTATGTTACACAAAAATTTTGAGGGGTCTCCATTTTTCAATGCACTCAAAATCCAGTTTAAAAACACAACATAGACTGCACTAAGTTCATTTTCTTCTTTTACTAAACACAACCTATACTAAACGTACCGGTTCAACAGAAATAAAAATCCTTAGGGAAAGAACACAGGCAAGAAAACCCCATGGACTCGGGTACCTTGTGAGTACCCTCATGGGTTGCCTCCCATGCAGCGCCTGATTTAACATCGCAGCATGATGCGGGTCTCTCAGCTACTCAGACTTTGCCAAGAAACCCATCAAAACAACGGACCCAATGCTGCCCCCATCCTACCAAAAAGAAATGGGCATTGCCCTCAATGCGCGAGAAAATACAAAACATAGGGGGGCGGGAACATACCTGTGGTGCCTAAGCTCCGTCATCGGGTGTCAGAAACGTCAGGCCTTCTTTCTCGATGCCCGAAATGGTCTCTCCAACAGAGGTTGCCTCTGCAGTCCTCTCACCAACAGTCTCAGCTGCTCGGGCAACATCCTTACTCTGAACTCCCTCAATGGGGCCTGAAGGTGGTACCTCTATAGCGCCGGCCGTACCACTGGCCGAGCCACCCGTACCTCTCGCATCTTCCTCAATATGCTGCATTGCTAATGACTCATTATTTGCCCGCTTCAAGTCTCTCTTCTACTTTTAAAAATGGTGGTTACCCATTGTGGAAGGGAAAAGAAAGAGAGCAGTCGTGCTGAGTTTTTTTATTTTTAGATGTTGGGCCGACCCAACTGCTTTACTGTACCAGGGATCTACGAGTCCAAACGAAGGTCTATCTTTCTTAGGACGGTCCATCATTGGACTCATGGTTCTCAATTCTGACCTCACCAGCTACCAGGAATGATGGATCAAAAGACAGACCATGGTGTAGATCCACGACCCGTCTTGTGACCCATTATTTCCCTTTCAGAGAACTTGTTTGTTCTAGTGACCACGACTTGGTAAACAGTCCATAGTTTGGAAGCACAGACCATTATTGTGAGTCGTGGTCTGCTTCTTCAAAGCCCTATCAATGCTACTCCAGAAACCACAAATTTATCGACGGCCCGTCGTTTGAGAGGACGGACCGTAAACACACTCGTGGTTTCTGGAGGTTCCTGCAGTGGTGTTCTTCTTATCCTCCAGCTGCACAGAAAACAAACTTTAGTCTTGGGTTTCCTCCCAAGCAGCGCCTGATTTAACGTCGCGGCACGATGCGGGTGTTTTGGCAACTCAGACTTTTCCAAAACACCTTTACAAAAGCAAAAATAGCAAAATACAAAGAAAATATCCATGGGTTGCCTCCCATGCAGTGCCTGATTTAACGTCGCAGCACGATGCAGGTTGCTTGATTACTCAGACTTCATCAAGCTCCTTAGGTGGGATGAGTTCATCAAGGCTCCAGGCTTTAATTGCTTTGAGATCCTCCGCTGTGCCAAAGTAAGCTTTAATCCATTGTCCATTGTCCATTTGCCTTGAACCTTTTTCCTTCATGATTTTCGAGAACAACTGCCCCATGAGGAGACACTTGTACCACCTTGAAAGGTTCAATCCACTTGGAATTCAACTTTCCAGGAAACAAGCGAAGTCTAGAATTGAAGAGCAGGACCAACTCACCCGGCTGGAAATCTCTCTTTTCTATCTTTCGGTCATGATACAATTTTATCCTCTCTTTGTACAGTGCTGAGCTCTCATATGGATTCAGACGGAACTCATCCAACTTATTCAACTACCTAAGCCGCTGTAATAATGCCTCAGACCAGTCTAAGTTCAGCTTTTTCAACGCCCATATGGCCCGATGCTCTAACTCAACTAGAAGATGGCACGCCTTACCAAACACAAGCTGATATGGTGACATACCTATTGAGGTCTTGAATGCAGTCCGGTACGCCCACAAGGCATCATCTAACTTCTGCGACCAATCCTTTCTATTTGCATTGATAGTCTTGGACAGGATTGACTTTATCTCTCTGTTGGAAACCTCCACTTTCCCACTCGTCTGAGGATGATAGGGGGTTGCAACTCTGTGTTTAACTCCATATTTTTCAAGTGAAGCTCAAAATAGCTTGTTGCAAAAGTGAGAGCCTCTATCACTGATAATTGCCCTTGGCGTACTAAACCTGGAGAAGATGTTCTTTTTCAAGAATGTTGTGACACACTTGCCTTCATTACTGGGAAGCGCAACCGCCTCCACCCACTTAGACACATAATCCACAACCACCAATATGTACCAGTTTCCATTGGACAACATGAACATGCCCATGAAGTCTATACCCCAAACATCAAACAGCTCAATCACAAGGATGGGATTTAGAGGAAGCTCATGCCTCCTTACTATGCCTCCTTCTCTTTGACATCTGCTGCAAGCTTTAGCAAATTCATGGGCGTCTATGTGAATATTCAGCCAATAGTAGCCGCATTACAGGATCTTGTGCGCAGTCCGAATACCACTATGATGACCCCCAACAGGAGATGAATGGCAAGCTTCTATTATCTCCATCATCTCAGCTTCAGGCACACATCTTCGGATTACTATATCAGCACATACACGAAATAAGAATGTCTCTTCCCAAAAGTAATTCTTCACATATGACATGAACTCTCTTATTTGGTGGACCGACATATCATCAGGAACTAGATCACTTGTCAAATAGTTAGCAATGTCGGCAAACCATGGGATCATATCTTGAGAAGCGGCTAACACTTGTTCATCAGGAAACCAGTCATCAATCTCTTGCTCATCATTCAGCTTCAGCATTGCCTCATCTTCCAGCCTAGACAAATGGTCTGCTACTTGATTCTCTATCCCCTTTTGGTCCTTGACCTCAAAATTAAACTCTTGCAGCAGCAATACCCATTTAATCAGCCTTGGTTTCGCATCCTTCTTCGCCATGAGATAACGAAGAGCTGCATGGTCGGTGTGCACCACCACCTTGGTGCCAAGCAAATAAGATCTAAATGTTTCAAATGCAAAGACCACAACAAGAAGCTCATGTTCAGTCATCGTATAATTCTTCTGAGACGGGTTAAGTGCTTTGCTAGCGTAGTATATCGGATGGAGGATTTTTTTCACGCCTTTGGCCTAGAACTGCTCCTAGCACCACTCCACTAGCATCACACATAACCTCAAAGGGTTGAGACCAATCGGAGAAATAATGATAGGAGCTGAGACCAACTTCTCTTAGAGGCACTCCTATGCTTTCAGACATGCATAATCAAACACAAACTTTACCTCTTTCTCCAACACCTTGCACAATGGATTAGCAATTTTGGAGAAGTCTTTGATAAACCTCCTATAAAAGCCAGCATTCCCCAAGAAGATTCAAATCCCCTTCACAGAAACTGGTGAAGGCAATTTTTCAATCACCTCAATCTTCGCTTTATCGATCTCAATACCCTTTTTAGAGATCCTATGGCCAAGCACTATGCCTTCTTTCACCATGAAGTGAAACTTTTCCCAGTTCAGCACCAGACTACAGTCTTTACATCATTTCAACACAAAACTCAGATAATTCAAACAGTCTTCAAAAGAGTCACCTACCACCGAAAAGTCATCCATAAATACCTCAATAGTGCCCTTCACCATGTCTGAGAAAATAGACATCATACAACGCTGAAACATTGGTGGCGCATTGCACAAACCAAACGGCATTCTCTTGAAAGTAAACGTCCCATATGGACAGGTGAAAGTAGTTTTCTCTTGGTTTTCAAGGGCAATCGAGATCTGATTGTACCCTGAATAACCATCTAGAAAACAATACCATCCTCTACCAGCAAGACGGTCTAACATATGATCCATGAACGACATTGGAAAATGGTCCTTCTCAGTCCAAGTATTCAGCTTCCTATAATCCATGCATATACGCCAACCTGTGACTGGCCTCATCGAAATTAACTCATTCATTGCATTTGGGACTACAGTAATCCCACCCTTCTTCGGCACACACTGAACCGGGCTCACCCACTTGCTGTCAGCAATAGGGTAAACCACACCTGCATCCAGCCACTTAATAATCTCTTTCTTGATGACCTCTTGAATAGGTTGATTTAACCTATGCTGGTGCTCAATAATTGGAATACAATTTGGCTCAAGCTGGATTTTATGTGTATAGATTCCTGGTGGAATCCCGATGATGTCAGCGATGGTCCAACCAATGGCTCTTTTAAATTTCTTTAAGACAGAAACCAGAGCTTTAACTTGCCCTTCACCTAAATCTGCAGCAATGATCACAGGCAAAGTCTCATTAGCTCCCAAGAATACATACCGAAGATGAGCTGGAAGTGCTTTGAGCTCCAAGACTGGAGGCTCCTCAATAGACGGTCGGGCAGGCGGTGTCTATCTATTTTTCAAGTCCAGGTCAAGCTTCTTTGAAGCATAGTTGTAGGACCCCAAACCTGTGAGTGCTGCTACCATTTCATCATACTCCTCAATGTCGTCACCTTCAAAGTTCATAATCACAGCAGCAAGGGCTTCGACTCCAAGTCTCTCCTCTATAGGTATGCCAATCTGATCCTCATCAACAACATCAATAACTGACACCACTCGCATGTCATCATGATGCTTCATGGATTTTCAGACATCAAATGTCACCTCATCATCATTCAGCCTGAACTTCATCTGCCAAGTTTCCAGATCAACCAAAATGCATCTAGTAGCCAGGAATGGGCGCCCAAGATAATGGGCACCTCGAAGTCAACCTCACAATCCAGAATAACAAAGTCTGCAGGAAAGATAAACGTGTCAACCTTTACCAATACATCATAAAGGATCCCCACAGGTCTCTTCACCGTACAATCTGCCATGAGTAGCCATATTATAGTCAGAGTGGGGGTTCCCAAGCCCAGTTGATTATACACTGCTAGTGGCATAAGATTTATACTAGCACCCAGATCACACAAAGCTTTGGCAAAGTAGAAAGCTCCAATAGTGCAAGGAATTGTGAATGCTCCAGGATCTTCTTTTTTCTGCACCATGGAACGGGATGCTATCGCACTACAGTGGTGCAAATTATTGGCCGACTCAAAACTAACTATCCTTTTCTTAGTTACTAGATCCTTCATGAATTTAGCATATCCAGGCATCTGCTCCAATACTTCTACCAAAGGGATATTTATTGACAGTTGTTTCAGCATGGAGATGAATTTGTGAAACTTTCTGTCCTCAACCTTTTTCTTCAATCTCTGGGGATAAGGAGGGGGAGGCAAAGGTATGGGTTTTTGGACTGGTGCAACCTCCTTACTCTTTGCTTTCAACTCAGAAGACTGTCTCTTAATTTGCTCCTCCTTACCATTTATTCCTTCAGACTCGACCGGAATTTCAGCATCACCCTTTTCAACTTCTGTGGGCTCATCAACAATTTTAGGCATGGAAGGATCAATGGTGTGGTTTCCACTTCGAGTAGTCACTGCCATAACCTATCGATCGTTCTTCGGGTTCTGAATGGTATCACTAGGAAGAGTACCCTTTTGACGCGGATTCATGCTAGTGGAAATCTGGTGCATCTGCATCTCAAGCTGCTTTATGGAGACAGCATGAGAATCCACTCTCTGACTGATCTTTGAAAGGACTGATTTTATCTCCTTCATGCTTACATCCATGGTGTCAACCTTTTTAAACACCTTGTTGAGCAGCTCCCTCATGGTAGGTTATCCAGCCCTCTCTTAGCGATTCGCAGGCGGGATGTAAAGACCACTTCTATATTTCTTATACCTATATTTTTTCTGCCAATCTCCATCTCTGTAACCAGACCAATTATAGTAATCATCTCTATCTCTGTTCCGACCTTGATTTCCTTGGCCAGAGGCCCGGAAACCTGCCCCTTGATCATTCAGATAACTAACCTCTTCTTCAGATGAGTAACCGTCTGGCCTAGGTGCTTTACCTTGTGAATCGATAGCTTTTACCTTCTCTACTCCCTCAGCCAGGAATTTCTTTCCAAGCAACCCAAGTGTCATGTTTAGCTCAGCAACTTCCTGTTTAATGTCTTGCAATTCGTTCAAATTCAAGGAATTACTAACTGCATGTGTACTTGCTGGGGTCTCTGATTCTCTGGTGTGCCATGCTCTGTTGGTCTTTGTAACCCGATCAAGCATCTCTGAAGCTTCATCATACGAGTTGTCCATGAATGCTCCAGCAGTTACAGTGTCAGCTATTGCTTTGGTGTTGGCTTTCAGTGCTTTGTAGAAAATTTCCATCAGATGCCTTGAAGGGATTCCGTGTCTCGGAACTTGCTTCAACTTCTTCTTGAACCTTAGCCAAGACTCATATAATGCCTCTGCAGGTAGCTGCCTGAAATTATAGATCTCCTGTTTCAATTGCAACATCCTTGATGGAGGAAAGAATCACTCCAAAAACTGAGTCTTCAACTCGTGCCATGTGTATATGGATTTGTCAGGCAGTTCTGAGAGCCAAACAGTTACCTCGTCGGTCAATGAGAATGGAAACAACTTGAGTTTAATAGTGTCATGACCCAACTACCAGGTCGTGCGGGCACCTACTCTAATCCACCTAGATAGGAGAACTCTTACCACCCGAACCAACAGGCAATGCAGAAAAGAAAGTAAACCATTAAATAAGCCCCTTAATACATGAGGAATCCTTTTACAAATGTTTGGAAAATATTTATACAACAGCTTTTGAAAATTACACAACCTTTAACACTTGCGGAAATTTATTAACCATATAAATACCCTCCCCAGAACCTAGTCTAAGCCGGTACAAGATCTTCTACAAGATGAGCTTACAACATAAAATGGACACAAATCCCACCATAGAAGGAAATAGGAGCTACTGGAAGATCACCGCAATCCTGAACCTGTGAAACTTCACCAACCCTGCAACCAGACTATACCTAAAAAGGTATAGCAAGAGTAGAATCAGTACAAACACACGTACTGGTAGGCATTATCGGCTGACCCGAATTAACTCCTACCATTATATAAAAATCAAGATAAAATGCACAATGTAAAATGATCCACCCCTTTTAACATTACCTTTATCAATTCCCCATTTCAGAACCGACCTTCCTAACCTTTAGACTTACCAAGTCGCCTTATCCCTAGACTTACCAAGTCACCTTATCCCTAAACTTCCCAAGTCTCACTTAATCATTACCAATAACAATGTCCATACCTGGACTACCCTTCCCTTACCCAAGTCAACCGCCTTGACTAGATATTCAGACTTAACCCGGCTAACTGCCCAACCAAACCACTTATACCCGTAGTATTACTTACCAGTCTCCGGCCCTTCCTGGACCTCTCGGACAACTTTCCATCCTGGTTATAACAACCAACAACTACAACCCCAGACTTTCCGTCGTACTCCCAATTGACCAATCACATGAAAATCACCTAGCAACCATTGACATATTCAATGACAACAACAGAGTTATATCTAAATCCCTTTCTAATCTCGAAACTCGGACCCTCCAACGATCCTCTAACCACACCTAAGTGTTCAACAGGCTACCTGGTCTACACCAAGACCCATCCTTAACTTCTTACCCACACCAAATTCATGATCATCATTAACACACTTAACGACAATAAATTGTGAACTTATAACCTCTTTTACATAGTTCGGACCCACTCGGATCCCCCTAACACATCTAGGTGTTAACATGACAACCCGGTCTACACGAAGTCCAACTAATAGTTAACATCATAACCTGGTCTACACCAATATCAAACTGATATCAATATAATTACCCAGCCTACACCAAGACCAAAGCACAATATAATATAACAACCCGGCCTACACCAAGGCCAAACTCATAATATAATTACTCGGCCTACACCAAGATTAAAAGCACAATATAATATAACAATCCGGCCTATACCAAGACTAAACTCACAGTATAATTACCCAGCCTACACCAAGACCAAACTCACAATATAATTACCCAGCCTACACCAAAACCTAAAGCACAATATAATATAATGACCCGGCCTACACCAAGACCAAAAGTAATATCATAATTTATAAACACTGACTGGTCTACTCATTGAACCAACACCAATCACACAATTCAACAATATCAATGAAATGATGCATTAAAGTAAACGCGTACCAGACGTGGTAACCGAGCCAACCGTCAATATTTTCTCGTACCAGGCATGGTACCCGAGCCAACCATTTGTTATACCCATAACAGGTGTGGTACCCGAGCTAACCGTTAGTATTATCCTGTACCAGGCATGGTACCCGAGCCAACCGAATGTTAAATAATCCACAGTCAAATAATGAACCAACAACTTGTAAAAGCAACAAGCAAACACCATTCAAATCACAGACTGTAGAGCAGGAACCTTAGACATTCTACACAACTTCCCTAAGCAATGTAATTCATACAAACACTTAGATATGAGTACAAAAATATACAACATTCACAGAAATCGTAAGCCATCACCTACCCCTCCCCGGGTGGATGACTTAGCCCAACCTTGGTCCGAGGATCAACCCATTTCCCCTTACTGACATATAATGAATGATTTCCTTTCTTAGCATAATTTAGAAACTACGTGATTTCTGAGACGTTACCCAACACCAAACACAGAGTGGGAACACCTCCCCTTAGCCTTAGTAAAACCAACATATATCATGCCATTTACATTCCCCAAACCTTATCTAGGAATTTTCCATTTCCATTACCCGTAGTTCCTAAGCATTCTCCTGGTTCCCCAAACCTTCTCGACATTCCAATCCCCAATCCTATCATTTTATTCTACCAAAATAATAAAATATCCATATTATATGTATCATAAAACCAACCCTTCAATCCATACAATTCCTAATTTACACATAACCAGTATTGAATCCGCCAGACTCCGTGCCCGAAGGCCTAATCATGGATTCTCCCTTCCATTCTACACAATAATAGGAAATAAAAATGGTCAATCTACTCTTGGGAAGAAACCTAGCCTACCTGGATGCTAAGCAGTTATTCAATGCCCTTTCTAGCTCCGTGAAGGCATTCCTTGATGATTCTGCAGGCCCGAATCTATGGTTTTGCATCCCTTTCACTGGAATCCCTCCTCCTCATGGCTCCCAAGACTTGGAGCAGCCTAGGAGGGTTTTTGGAATAACTCTCATCTATTTTTGGGGCTGAAGGGAAGAGAATGAAATTAAAAACCCATTTTCTGGGTTTTCTAGTCCCGTCGCACCGCTATAGCGGTCCCTGCTCCGCTATAGCAATACTACCATAGCGGAGTCAACTGCTATGGTGGAGGTTGACCGTCTTGACTTCCGCTATAGCGGTAATTATTCTGCTATCGCGGAGGTCGCCATGGCATAGCGATAGCACTCGTCACGGATAAAAACTCAGAAAAATTCCTGAAAAGTGCCCTTTTTACAACACACCTTGAAACCCCCAACATTCTGGAATAACCCCTTCACATCAACCTCGATTTTGAGAGCTCTTCTTACACGAATTCGATTCCAAAAAGTCCCCCGGACTCCTCCATGTCTTAACTACACAAAAAACTAGCTCAAATCGAGACATCAAACCTAATCCTTACTCGAATTACCCTGGACTATACCTCACTCCAATTCTGGCTGAGGCTAGCCTAGCCCAGAATTTTCAATTCTCAACCCGAAAATATTCTAACTTGAACTTGGCACGAAATGTTTACTCGTAACAACGAACCCGATCATTACAAATAGCATCTTAGCCCACTCTTGGCATACTATACTTCTTCCAAATCTGAGTAAAATTTGCACATGACGATTTGCATTTTCTGTAGGTTTCCCAGCATACACTCCTTTATTATTCATCAACTGGATCATGGTGCTGGTGATGTCAAGTTTTTCTCCCTCAGACAGTGGTGGCAACACTATGGGTCCAGCAATGCCCAATTCCTCCTCCTCGTCATAATCATCATAATCATAGTAGCGAGGGCTTGCCTGGGTTGCTGCATCTGTCGACCCCTATTCTGTCATGGCGCGACTGCTCCTCTAGGCAAATTCTGGTGAGCTGCCCCGTCTGTTGTTGTTTGTACCTTTAGTGCGGCTTGATGAGAAGCTTGTTGTCGAGCCTGCCTTGCTTGCCCAGCTGCCGCATTTCGAGCTGCGAGGTCTGCTGTAATTGCAGCATCTTCAGCGGCAAGAGCATCTTCTCTGGCCTTTTTTTGTTGCTCATCCTCGGCCAATAACCGGGCTGTGATCTGATTATGTGTCTCGTGCTCTCTATTTTTAACCATGTTTCTTAAGGTTTTGGAGAGCTCAGGATCGTATGGGATCAAGGGATTGCCTTGACTCCTTGTACTGGGCATGCACAAGTGTGCAATTTGTAGATCAAATAAAAAACAACAGAAAAAGTAAAATCAGGAAATAAGGACTAATAGTGAGATAAACACAATCTCTCTTAATCCTAAATCGTATTCCCCGGCAATGGTGATAAAATTTGATACGCCAAAATTACACCTCCTTTTAGAAGCATAAGCGGTCGCTGATCAAATATAGAACCCAATGAAGGTTGGGGTCGATCCCACAGGGAATATGGTAGGACTATGGTCGATTAATATTTACTCGTGTTCTTAGTCGTTTATTTCCCTTGAAAGGGGGGGGTTTAAAGTAACAAGTAATAGTAGTGACTAGAATGTAAACAAGTAACACATGATAGTTTTTAAAAGTTCTGATCAGTGGGTGATATGGCTGGCAACGGAACCGGGAGGTACCGGTACCGGTTCCGGACCGTCCCGGTCCATTACCGGTCCGGTTCCGGTCCGGTGTACTCCGGTTCCGTCCGGTTGAGAGGTGGGACGGAAGGGGTAACGGGACGGAAGGGGGTAGTTACCGGATCGTCCCGGTCCGGTCCGTCCCGGTACCGGTCCGGTCCGGTCCGGTTCGATTCGGTTGGTTTTCAAATTTTTTTTTTTTTTTTTTTTTTTTAAAAAGTAGCCGTTGGGTAGCCGTTGGCAACGGCCAGTGGGGCCCACCCAACGGCTATAACAGCCAAACACCCCCCCAAAACACCCCCCTACCCCCCAAACTTTTTTTAATACCCCAAAGTTTTTAAAAATACATTTTAGTCCTAAATTTTAACTATAAAAACCCCCCACCCCTTCATTATTTATTACACAAAATTTCTTCTTCTTCATCTACTCTCTCAACTCTCAATCTTCTACTCTTCTACTCTTCTACTCTCTATTCTCTAATAGTCTCTATTAAATTGTTAATTTTATTTGTTGGATTATTTTGGAGCAATTTTCAAGCTTCAAGTTTCATCTATCAATTTCGGCTTTTGGTTATACACGTCTGTTTTTACGCAGACGTTTGGTACATTCGTTCCAACTTTCATCTCTTTACTTGTTTATTTTTTTGCATTTAATTTTTGTATTTATTTATTTGCTTACTTTTAATATTTTACAATGGAATCCGGTGATAAAAATGTTGGCAAGGGTAAAAGTTCATTTTTTGGTAGGGTAGGTAATGCACTAACCGGAAAAACTAAAGTCGGTAGTTCTTCTAAATCCAAATCTAACACTAGACAACAACCTCAATTAAGAATAAATACGGATGATTTTACACATGTTGATGAAACTCCTTTTAATATTGATAGAAATACTCAATTAGATCATGAATTTTTACAAACAAGGTTTGGTAATTTTAATGAAGAGCTAGATGAAGAAGTAGAATATGATAATGAATATGATGGTAATGATACTTATGATGATGATGAAACAGAGCCGCCTACGGCTACTAGTCCCACTCCTGCTCCCGCTTCCACTCCCCCTCCCCCTGTACATCCTACTAGGGCTAAGCCAAAGGCTGAACGTCCTAAAAAATCTGTTGTGTGGCAATTTATGATTCAAAATGATGATAAAACTCAAGCTATTTGTAAAGTATGTAAATCTGTTTTGAATCATACAACTACGGGAAAGTCGGGTGGGACGGGACATTTAAGAAATCATTTACTTAGATGTTGTAAAAATGAATTTTTGCAAGCCGTAGCTATAGCCGATGCAAAAAAATATGGTACTCCCCTTCCCGATGCATCTGTAGGAGTAGGGGCCTCTAACATGATCCAATCACAGTTAAACCCTTCTAATGTTTCTGGCCCTAGTACACATCGTAGTTATAGTAGAGAAAGAGATCTTGAAGAATTAGCTAAAATGATTGTTCTTTGTGGCTTGCCTTTTAGTTTTGCTGAAAATCCCGGTTTTGTTCATTATATTCAAATAGTGTATAATCCTTCTTTCACAGGTTTTTCAAGAAATACTATTAAAAAAGCTATTTTTGATTATCAGGGACAACATGTCCATTTTCTTCGTTGTTTATTTAACTATAATACTTGTAGAATGGCTATCACTTCTGATATGGGTCGTAGTCCTAATGGTAACGATTATTTTACTATTACTGGTCATTGGATTGATGAAAATTGGAACATGCAAAAAAGAATTTTAGGTTATAAATGTTGTGAAATGCTAAAAACCGGTAGTTACATAGCTCAAACTATTGTAGATGTTTTAGAATTTTATGGAATTTGTAATAAAGTAATTAGTGTCACCCTTGATAATGCTTCTAATAATACAAATGCTGTTGATAAACTAAAACCGGCAATTTGCCCTATTTATATTGACGGTTTTCATATTAGGTGTGCTGCACACATATATAATTTAATTGTTAGAGATGGTGTAGCAATGTATAATAATGGTTGTATAAAATGTGAAGCTGCATGCCATTTTATTTTTAAATGTCAAGTAAAGTCTAGGCGTGTAGAGTTTGAAAATCGGTGTCGTGAATTAGAACTCCCCCCTAGAAAAATTCCAAAAACTGTGTCTACTAGATGGAATTCTTTATATGAAATGCTTAAAGTTGCTTATGAATATAGAAAGCCTTTACAAATGGTTTGGAATGCTCACAATTCAGATATTGATTATAGAATTAGTGACACTGATTGGAAAGAAGTATATGAACTTAAAGAATTTTTAAAAGTTTTTTATTTAGCTACAAAACAAATATCTGGACTTTATTATCCAACTATTTGTTCAGTTTTACCAAATATATGTGCTATTTCTGATAAATTTTTTCAATACAAAAATATTCCACGGTTTAAAGATTCTATTAATGCAATGATTAAAAAATTTAGAAAATATTTTATTCCTATTCCTCAAATTTATTTAACTGCTTGTTTATTAAACCCAACTTACAAAGAAATAGGTGCATCACGAATGGTTGAAAGAATATATTGTAATTTAGATATTTTAGAGATTATATTTGAACAAAGTATCCAAGGTGACGAAGTTGCCGAAGAGGACAAATTACCTAGTTTGTCCGATGTTAAAGATAGCATAAGAATTGAAGCTAGAAAATTGTATGACTTGTATAATTCTAGTAGAATAAATGATGAAGTACATAATGTAGAACCTTCAAGTTCTAGGCGTAGATATTCAAATGAAGATGATATTGATGATATGATGGAAAATTATCTTGGTCTTACTTCTAATGAAAGAAATGATTTTGATGAATATCTTAATCAGGGAATGGAAAGCATTAAGGATGCACAAGGCAAACCTCAACTTTTGGAATAGTGGAAGACTCGCGGCAAGTCATTTCCAAAACTTCAACCGGTGGTTCGAGATTTGCTAGCTATTCAAGCATCTTCAGTAGCTTCGGAGGGCGCTTTTAGTGCAGCAAGATATCAAATTGGGGAGCATAGGTATTCATTAGCATCGGACAGCTTGGAGATATCGGTATTGTTTAGAGATTGGATCAATGCCGAGCGAAGGAATTATGGGCGTCCTAGTTTACCTGTCCAATTTGAATATGATATAGATAATATTTTGGTAAATTCAAGTGAAGACGGCATGGATGCATTGGAGGATCAAGCACAACAACCACTTCCAGAAAATGTTACGAGGGAATTCTTAGAAACTCTACGGAAAGACTATTTTCAAGGATTCAAATATTAGTATGATAGTTCGAGGCCTAATTCAAACAGAACCCTTCCTAGAAGGTGGCTGCGTAGATTAGGTTCTCTTCTAATATTTTGTAATACAAATTGTATTATTTAATTTTTATGAATAAAATTATAGGCTATTCGCCTTAAATTTTTTTAATTATTGTCTTCAATTTAATACAAGTCTTTTTTATATATTTCAATTTTTAAATGTTTCAAACTTAAGTTACAATTTCAAATTTAAAAAAGTTGTTTAACAAATGAAAGTTTGATATAGTTTAAAAAGATTCAAACTTAAATAAGTAAGTTATTAACTTAAGACTTAAGAGTAAAGACTTAAAAGTTTAAAAAGATTTTAAGAGTTTAAAATTTGAAATTTAAAGTTTTAAACTTTTAGAGTTTAAAATTTAAACTCTAAAAAAAATCTAATTTATTAAGTTATACTTTTAAAAGAAATATAAAATAACTTATATATTTTGAAACTTTTTCAATTATAAATAACCGAATTTTAATTTAATTAAAATTAAAAAAAAAAAAGACCGGGACCCGGTATACCGGTCCGGTCCCGGTCCGGTCCGGTCCCGGTCCGGTCCGGTCCCGGTAAGTACCGGTCCGGGACGAACAATGGGAAAAATCCCGGTAGTACCGGTACCGGTACCGTCCCGGTTCCCGGCCAACCGGCGGAAGGATTCGCCGGTACCGGTCCGGTTCCGGTTAATACCGGTCCGGTACTACCGGTCCGGTTCCGTTGCCTGCCTTAGTGGGTGAGATGACTAGGGTAGTGTTCCCCATGAGATCATAACTTAGTAAGGCTTTGTACTTAGTAAACTAGTTTGGTGCTTAGCATGCAGAATCAATAAGTTAGGTTCACCTAATTCCTTGGTCTGGCAACTAGGTGAATTTCACCATATGCCTTGGTCTGGCCGCGGGTGTATGCTTTACTAACCCTTACCTTGGATCCCAGATTAGCTATTCCCAGACAAGGTCAAGCTATTAGATGAGGGTTGGTAGCCTCAAATATCCATTGTTAAACAACCTTTTTCCCATCCGTTACCTCCTTGGTTTGGCAAGTAAGGATAAGGCAAGTTCTAACGTTGCGCACCGTTAAAAAGCAATCAAAACGAAGGTAAGAACAATACATGCATAAACACCGCCCTAGAGTACCCAAGTACTTTGCCTACTTTGTTAATCCTTCATGGTTCCCACAACCCTAGTTGTGGATTTAGCTACTCATGTTCATAAGTAAACAATCAAGAGTTATTAGTGTGTTCATGATCATATACTTACAATAAGAGTTAAAGAAATATGGAATCTTGAATGGATGAAGGTGGAAGTAAGAACAATGAACCATGAATATGTATAACTCTCAAAAACTAAGAACAAACTAATATCACAAAGTTAAGAATGTGTTTCCTACAAAATATCATGCATAAAACGTAAAAGAAAACCTAGGAAAAGTATTTATAGACAATGGAAATCATGTCCTAACAAAAATAGGAAACTGGGCTCGGCAGGGACCACGGGTTGGATGATGATCCATCATTTAGAATGACGGTTTGTAGTCTGCTGGAGTCAACCATGGTCCTGTCTGGTCAACGTCTTCTAACTTGAGAAACTACGGTTGGAATCACGAGTTGTGCTTCTGAATGACGGCTCATCTCTTGACTCATGGTTTCTTGGTCCATTTTTTGTCCCTTCTCTGATTCAGTGACTATGGCTCACAAAGATGGACCGTACTTTGGAAGCATGGTCCATTCATCAATCTGTGCTTCCTGCTACTCTTTTTCCCTTTTGCAGTATCTTCACTCTACGTGTCACAAGGACAGGTCCGTCGTATTGAAACACAGACTATAGACTGGTTCATCATTTTCTCCAGACTTTGCCTAGTTTTTGAACATTGGTCTATGTGTCACAGTGACGGATCCGTGGTTTTGAATCATGGACCATCAAGTGAGTCGGTCTTCTCATCTGGACTTGCACACTTTCTGAACTTTGTACTATGATTCACAGTGACGGATCCATGGTTTTGAAGCACGGACCGTCAAGTGAGTTGTTGTCTCTGTAGCTTTCCAATTTCTGCTCAATTTCTAACACTTTGCTCTAGGATTTATTTTTCCTGCACAGTTAACCAAAAACATCAAATATACCAATAAAATTCCCAAAAACTTGCGAAAATCCTAAGTATTAAGCATCGAAAGTGACGTACTTCTACGTCACATCAAGGCCCAACTGACGGGCGAAATAAACCTAGGTGGCACATAGTTCTGGGATTTTGGTAAAAGGACCCTAGTCCAACTTGGTGCTAAGTACTACTCCCAAATATCTGATTTCAGATAGCTCATTAAATTAAAGTTCTGGAATACTGCGTCAGAACTTAACTAGTCTGAAAATACTTTTTTTGGAAGAGTTGTAGACTAAAAACTGACTAATTTCATGCTTAAAACTAAATGTTAGTAATCTAGGGTAAATTCTGAAGGAAATTAGTTTATATGAAAATACTAAAATTTTAGGCTAAATTCTTGATTTCTCAAAGTTCTTGTAAAAGCTTATGCAAGTCATTATAAACATGATAAAAAATCTTCTAAAATAGGATATACATCATGTAGGAATCATAAGAACTAAATTCTATAATAATTTGCATGATTGGGTAGGAACCCTAGTTTCATAAAAATCATAAACTCAATGTAAAAGCTTGACGTTTTGGGCATATGGGCAAACAAGACCCTTACTGAATTCCCACATACCTGAATGTAGAAGAAATCTTGAACCAAGAATAGAGTCTGAAGATTTGGAGAAGAAAGCCCTAGCCTAGAGTCTGAGAGAGTTTCTTTTCTTTTCTCTGAAACTTAGTCGATGGAATGAGGGAGAATTATTCTATGTATGACTAAAACCCCTCAAAACCATACCTAAAATGACTTAGTTTAGGATTCAAAAGAGTTGAAAAAAACCAGAATACCCCTGACTTAAAATAAAAGTTGCAAAAAATTTCCCACCGTACGGGCTTCCCAATGGCCTGTCGGAGTCATCAGAGCCCGTGGTGATGGTCTTCGGACTGGGGGTTGTCTGGCTATCCCTCTAGATCATTTCCACGGCTGAGGCTCATAGCTCATGAGACCTCCCATAGTGCATGGCCTCGGTTGTCGGGCTGACGGAGGCTGGCTGAGCCACTGGGCAGTTCACATGGCTGGTTTCCATGGTGTGTGGGACTCTCCATGGCACGTGGGCCAGCCCATCAGAGTTGAAGTATTCGGGATAGCTCACAAAATCATGCTGATAGCCTGTCGGACCTCCCACGGCTCGTGGCCTATGCTCGTGAGACCTAAAATTTTGCAGAACAGTCAAATTTCTAAGACTAAATATTGGTTTAAATTTTGAGGTGTTACATATTGTTATTTGAATTCTTAAAAAGCTAATAATAATATTCGAAATGCTTGCAAATAAGGGGTTTTTACCACATATGTCGGATAGGATAGAGATGCAGGAACGAAATGAGATGGTGTAGTGTTACTACATCCCTAGATTGTCAGATTGTGCTTCTACAATAGAGATGTTGCAATTTGTACGATAGGGTGAGATGATTTCATTTTGATGCAGAATATGCTCCACCACATGATTATCATCATGGGCCCATAGTTTATCCTGCTCGTGGACGATATACTAAGCATGGCTATTATAGACAACGTGATCAACATGAATAGGTGGCCACCATGGACAAGATATCCATCGCTTGGCGTATGAGGATGATATTGGGGGTTTACACATGTTAGGTGATTATGGTGCAACCCATACAACAAGAGTGATGAGCGCAAACTAAGACTCATGCTTGTAAAATATAGGATAAAAGATTGTTGAACTCACAAAGATTAGGATAATTCTATAACAATTGGGAATGCTTAATTACTATTTGAGAAAATAATAATTAGTTGGAAGGATTAATATAAAAATAAAAATTAACTGGAATAAAAACTAATCGATACACTTCAAACTAGGGGTGGACATGGTATGGTAAATATTGAATTGTCATACTGAGAGTAAAATTTTTGATACCGCAATTTTAGTATTAGGAATTTGTTATGCATTTTAAATTTTTTTGATATTCGATATTTATAAAAAAAATATCAAAATACCAAATATTGTACCAAAGTATATAGATACATATACAATTCATGCATATTATTTTTATTATTCTAATAAATATATAAACTAGTATTAGTACAAAATTAATATTGTGATATTGTGATACCTCATGATCTGGTTTAGGTGTTGTATTGATGCAGGAAAGAACCATTATTGCCTATGCTTCAAGGCAATTGAAAGTGCATACGAAGAATTATCCTACTCATGACTTAGAGTTGGTTGTTGTGGTTTTTACTCTTATAATATAGAGGCATTCTTTGTATGAGGTGCATTGTGAAGTATTTATCGATCATCGTAGGTTGCAATGTGTGTTCACGCAGAAAGACTTGAACTTGAGGCAGAGGAGGTGAATGAAGTTGCTCAAAGACTATGATATCACCATCCTATACCACTCGAGTAAGGCCAATGAAGTAGCCAAAGCATTGAGTAGAAAGTCTGAAAGTATGGATAGCTTAGCTTATTTGAAGGCTACCAGACGACCGCTGGCTAGAGAGATTCTGACTCTAGCTAATAGCTTCATGAGACTTGACGTGTCTAAGAGGGGTGGATTGTTAACATGTATTGAGGCGAGGTCCACATTTCTTGAGTAGATTAAGGCTAAGAAATTTGAGGATACTAAAATGGGTAAATTCTGTGATAAAGTTTTGCAGGGTGAGTCCAAAGAGGCCATAATTGATGATGAGGGTGTTTTGCGAATCAAGGGGAGAGTTTGTGTGACCCGTGTTGATGATTTGATTCCTAGTATTCTAGCAGAGGCTCAATTTTTAAAATATTCCATACATCCTGATGTGACCAAGATGTATCATGATTTAAAGTAGCACTATTGGTGGGATCGAATCAAAAGAGATATAGTTAATTTTACGGCTAAGTATCAGAAGTTCCAGCAGGTGAAGTATGAACACTAGAAGTTTGGTGGTACTCTTCAGAGAATGCCTATTCCTGAATGGAAGTGGAAAAGGATAGCCATGAATTTTTTTATGGGTCTTCCCAAGACTTTTGGAAAGTACGATTCGATATAGGTTATTGTGGATAGGCTGACAAAGTTTGCACACTATTCTGGTATAGGTGACTTACAATGCAGCAAAGTTGGCAAAGGTGTACCTCAAGGAAGTTGATTGGTTGCATTGGGTTCCTATTTTTATTAATTTTTATATGGGTACTCAGTTTACCTCTAACTTTTGGCAAACATTGTATGAGGAGTTGGGCACTAGGTTGGATCTCAGTACAGCTTTTCACCCTCAGATTGATGGCTAGTCTGAGTGGATAATTCAGGTGTTGGAAGACATGCCCCATGTTTGTGTGATAGATTTTGAAGGTCATTTGGACCAATATCTATCATTAGCAGAATTTACATATAATAATAGTTATTATTCGAGCATAGATATGGCTCCATTTAAGGCATTGTATAGAAAGAGGTGTAGATCTCCTATCAGTTGGTTTGATACATTCGAGGTAAGACCGTGGGATACTAATCTTTTGAGAGACTCCATGGAGAAGGTGAAGTTCATTCACGAGAAGCTCTTAGCGGCTCAAAGCCGACAAAAGGAGTATGCAGATAGAAAGATGAGAGATATGCATTTCATGGAAGGTGAGAAAGTATTGCCCAAGATCTCACCCATGAAGGGTGTTATGAGATTTGGTAAATGTGGAGAACTAAGTCCAAGATACATTGGATTGTTTGAGATTCTTAAGGTTGTGGGGACGGTAATCTACAAATTGGCTTTGCCTCTGAGTTTGTTGAGAGTTCATCCCGTGTTTAGGTGTTGATGCTTAAGAAGTATCACGGAGATGGTGATTACATTATTCACTGGGATTCGGTCCTGTTAGATGAAAACATCTCTTATAAAGAGGAACCTGTTGCTATCCTTGATAGAGATGTCTAAAGATTGAGGACTAAGGAGATTGTGTTTGTGAAGGTCCAATGGAAGAACCATCCTATTGAGGAGGCCACATGAGAGACCAAAGTGGGCATGCGTAGCAAGTATCTGCATCTTTTTTCAATTAAAGTAACTCCTCATTTTCACCCTTTTCTTTTGGTTGCCATTTAAGGATGAACAGTTGTTTAATTGATATCTGATGTAATGACCCATCCCTTTATTATAGTGTAGCTTATGGGGTAAGTACCCAGCTAGAGTTTCCCCAAGGTGAGAGTTAATAAAATCTCAGGCTAGGGTGAGTTTTGACAAAAATCTCGTGTTGCCTGCTTTAAAAATGGTTTGTGTCTTGTGGTGTATAACTTGGTATCGTGGTATCCAATTATGGATAGTCGAATGGTGTAAGGCCTCATAGAAAGTTTTGTAATGGTAAACAGGTTCATAGAACTTTGATTATGGTGGTTACTGTGTCAAGATTGATCTGTGATTTCTAGAAATCAAGGTGTGTTATGAAATAGAGAGTTTTGGGTGAGTTTTTGAGGTTCTAGTGTTTGCAAACTGCTGCAGCAGATGGAGTCTCTACACAGGGAGTTTGTTGTAGCAGTATAGTTTTTATCGTAGCGGGCCTGGCAAGCTTTTAGAGCCCACTGTAGTGACCTAATCTCACCACAACGGTCTCACCGTAGCAAGAAAGCGACCATTGTGGTGAGAGACGGGGTCAGTTTTCTTTTTAAGCTTGATTTTCAGAACCTTATTTCTTAAAACTTAAAGTCTCATTCTAGAACTGTTGGGTCGTAATTTTCCTACTAGGCTAAGCGATTTTACTCTATTAAGGTGAGTAATTCATTTTTCTTATCAATGTTTAATCCCTTTTTCAATTGTAGAATCACATGAATAAGGATTAATGGTGGAATTGTGAGTTTAGAGCCTAAAAGTATGAAAAGTGGGGGAAAAACTCTATGAGTAGGTGTAATTTCACCTAGCCTTGATCCTAGGATGTTGTTTAATACTTCCTAGCATAAATTAAGTGTTTCTAAATATGTTTTGAAAGAATTGAGAACCTTGAGTTCCATAAAGGCATGACCTTTTGCATAAAAATAGCTTAAAAAGGAAAATTAGAGTCGAAACTCTATGAATAGTGATCATGTGTATAATATGGGACTAGTTCATGATTAATTGATCCTTGGGGAATGCTACAGACCTCGTTTAAGGGTAGAACTAGTGGAGTTGAATTTTCAAGGCCTAAAATAGAAGTATAAATGATTAATTACTCTTGTAACTGTTGTTTATAGACATTGCACGTGTTGAGGCGTTAAGGAAAGAAAAGGCTTCAACGATTGAACTTGCTTGAGTTGGAATTCTTCAATTGAGATAGGTTACAATTTAATTGGAGTTGAGACTTGATTTAGTGCATGTATGTATTGAATTAAATGACTTGTGATTGATATTCAGACATGCTTGGATTGATAATTGTGATCATGTAAATGCTTGAACGATAAGTTGTTTATATATATATATATATATATATTATATATATATATATATATATATATATATCATATATATATATATATATGTATGTATGTATATATATAATTGATTAAAGAACATTAAATGATAACGTGTACGTGTTATTAGTGCACTGTGTTATATCCTGAGAGATAGGGACTTGAAATCATAGGTTCACATTGATTAAGAGGTCGGGTACCACGCCAGTACAAATATGATTATTGTAATAGGTCTGGGGTACTATGAGCCACTATGTATATTGATATTGACTTTATTGCTATGGATCGGGTACCACGAGCTGATACGGTACATGGACCCTGGTGCGTTCCCTGAAGGTCATGGCTAGTTGGGTAGAAATAAGTCCCTTTAGCATATGTATACACATTTATAGTACTTTTATGTTGTTATTGATATTGTGAGATTGGAAGGACATATTGAGATGAAACTAAGAAAACTGAGTTACATTTCTGAAAGTGAGGAGGACTTAGATCCCCGTGAGATATAGTTGTTATGAGCGTGAGCACTTGAATTGTTATGATAATATTTGGTGACTTATATAATTTGTTGCAAACCTTGTTTGATTGACTTGAGGTGATTATTTGTTGATTGAATTACTTGCTAAGTGTTGAAGTACCCCGCTACTTATTATTTGATTTAACTGTATACTTGTTCTAAATTGAGTCGACCTATGATGCCCACAGTACATAGTGGTTTGTACTGATACTACCTTGTACTCTTCTTTTGTTGAGTGCAGATTGTATTTCAGATGCTCAGACGCGACCTCATCTCTAGTCCAAACAGCTGATTTTGATCCAAGGGTGATGATCTTGAGCCTATTTATACACCCAAGAGTCGCATATTGCCCATTTTTGAGCTTACGTTTAGAGAGTAAATTCACATATTTGTGTGAGTGAGCTAACATATGTAATTAGATGCATTGCAGGGAAAAAAAGTGGAGAAAAGCAACCCAAAGGAGCTAAATATGAAAGGTTGGAGCTTTGAAATGAGTATAGGTGTTACGTCTTTTTGCACACGCAAGTGTACGTGGCCGTACAAGTAATATAGAATGTGAGTCTAGATATCGTACCCAAGAGATTTGAAAAATTGATTAACTAGGTTGAATTCTTATACGAGATATTCAGTAGGTAATCAATAATCAATAATAAAGAGTGATTTGTGTGTTTTGAAAGCAAATAAATGACAAATTGTAGACAAGCTTTGATTTGAGGTTGTAATTCAGATTTGAGAAAAGATCCAGGGTCATGGTATTTCGACAATCCAGTTGAGTTTTCAAACTATACGTTTAGTTGGTTTCCTAAGTTACTAGTGTTGACACCAAATTTTTACCCTTCACTATTTGATTAATTATCGAGCTTTTAGATTTTAAACAATTTTAAATAATTAATTTTGTAATTAAAAGAATTTTCCAAATTAATTCCGAAGAATATTCTATGATCTTCATGAATAAACATGTGTCTACGTATATTCATAATATATATGGATGTATATCATTTTGTGATTTTTGATAGATATTCAAAGGATTTTTCTAAAAAAAAAATTACTTCAAATTGCCAATTTTGATCGAAATAATTCAAACAGGAATTAAATCGTGAAAGATTGGTATTTTCATAAATACATGTTTAAATATGATAGTGAATGAATTATTTTAGTTGTTTCAAATACTAAAGCTCTGTTAAATTAATCGTATTTAGTTTATCCTATTCCAATTATGGCCTAAT
Source organism: Jaltomata sinuosa (assembly GCA_003996215.1). Taxonomy (NCBI): domain Eukaryota; kingdom Viridiplantae; phylum Streptophyta; class Magnoliopsida; order Solanales; family Solanaceae; genus Jaltomata; species Jaltomata sinuosa. Next base: position 308,868 of record QJPP01001935.1, on the reverse strand, counting down.
TTCTTTAAATGAAATCTCAATTATGTCCAATTTGGCTATAATCAATGGTTTGGCTAAGTTTTAAATCAATTCGGTTACCAATTTGACCAAATTTGGCCACATCTGCAAAGGAAAGTGGCCAAATCTTTAACCCCAACTCAAATTCCCCAACATTCCCATCTCTGTTATCCGACCCAACAAACAAATCTGCCTAGCCCACTCTATTCTCACCCTTTGACCCGCTCCGACCCGGCCCAAGCTCACCACTTTCTCTATACTCTCACCTTTATCCTTTCCCTTATACGCAGACAAATGACCCCTAAACATTCTTCTTCTTCTCACAACGCCAGAAAACCCTAAGCGTCGCATACCATCTTCCTCTCTCACGCAATCCCCAGAAAAGAATGTTGTACGAGCAACGTGCCTCGTACAACACCTCAGCTCACCCAGTACACCCTTTAACTCTCTCTCTCCGTCGTCTCTCATAAACGATGAACAATAGCTTGTTCAACAAACACCCAAAACCCCCAACGTTTCCAAATGACATCCATTTTTCCGTCAAAATGACGACCTGGCAACCCATAAGCTTCTAGAGGTTGCTAGGTGTCGATTTCCCCGCACCATCAGCAAAGGATTGGTACTATTTTGTACAAATTCTTGACCTCAAAGCTTATCCAGCTGAAGATTTCAAATTTCCCCAAACTAATTCCCATTTTTACCCCTTTGTTTCCCCCCCCCCCCCCCTTCACCCAAAAATTCTCCTATATAAATCCCTCCCTTTCATTGAGTAGGGGTAGCTGGCTTTTGGGGGGAAATTTAGGGATTTTGAAGGAGAACTCCTTTAATCTCACGTAACCAAAGGTTTCAGAGAGAAACACATTAAAAATTCGAGTTCCGGCGAAATCACTTCAAGTTTTTGGTGGTGCAAGGATTTTCTGACGAAGCTCGTACACCCAGTTTGCTGCTCAAGAACATGTAATTTTCCATTCATTCTCCCTTCTTTTGTTCTGTTTTACTATTGAAAACTCATTGGTTTTAGGCTGGTCTTGTGTGAAGATTCGTGTTGTTATGATTATAATGACTATAAATAAAGGTTTAGAAATTTGTATGTTTTCTCTGAGTCTGCAACCGAGTTTAAGTTCTGAAAATTGTTGCTTGTTGTTCTTATTGTTTTGGCCATATGTCCGCTCTATGTGAATATGTTGTGTTATTCTTGCTGTTTCTAGTCGTATGTGTGAATCTCATTATTTGTTTTTGCGGGTTTAAGAAACTTTCTTGACATTCTTATTGGATTACAATACCACTGTAAGGATTATCAATATAAAAGCAAGGATTGGTTTTGGGAAAGCTTTATAGTTTTCTCCAGGACCAGCCATTAGAGTAATAATGAGACTTCACCATAGTCTCGAATTTTGCCCTAAGTCTGCTTGAAAAGTTTCTAAAGTAATAGTCATCCCATGTTTGAATGATTTCTCAAGTTAAGTTAAGCATTCATTAGAGCTCCATTGGTTCGTAATACCAAAAGGAGGTCAATGGATTGAGATTTGAGAGTAAACTCTTTTCTTTTGTAAGTTATTTCCAATTTAGAACTAGAGATGGAACACATTCTTCACTGTAGTGTAGTTCCATATCTGCAAGTTCTTGGTTCTAAGTCTTTTAGGTGAATAATGGTACCATGACAGCCTCCCTATGGCCCTTCCGTGGTATTATTAAACCAAGGATAAAGTCCTAAATGTTTGTCCTAAAAGCAAATATGATTTCTAGGGATTACTGGTTAGCTCTTCCTCAAGGATCAAAGCAGTAGGTTCATGTTAAGTTAAACCATGTTGTAGAAATATTATTTAGCATGAGAAATCTTTGTTAAACCATGGTCCTTGCATCTTGCTAAGCTTTGTCACTAAATTTTCTTTGATCCATAAGTTCTAAAGCTTTCTTTGAAACGCCATTTAGTCATGTATTTTTTACTGGAAACATCCTCGTATAGTTCTTCTAACTCACCAAGCATTATTTCTAATATGTTTCCTTATAGCTGTTTCTATTTGATTCAACACTTGCCTATTTAGCCTATTTTTAAACTAGTATGTATTTGAAATATGATGATGAATGTATAGATTTCTTTACTAGCCAAAAATACATCTCACGTGATTGATTTGCCCTAAAACAGTATGATATCTTCTTCCCTTAAATGTGTTCATAGTTGTGTTAAGTTACCTCTAGTGTTCTAGTTAAACTTGGAAAACTATCTATCTGTTTGTTTTACTAAGAAAGATGAACCTCAGGATTTTTCTTAGATCCATTGATATTGAGGATTATTTTATCTAAGATAAAGTTGCATTTCTTTCCTATATATGCATGCTTAAGAGCTTGTCCAGTTCGTTTTTCTCATTGAATTATATTGTGAAACTGTGAAGGTTCTTTTTTTTAACTTCAGGATTTTTAGAGTTCTGTTTGTTCTTGTATAGCTTTGTGCTTTTGATCTTTGCTGAATTCTTCAAATTTTAAATGTTTTTGTTTAATGCTGGTACTAATTTTATTTTCATTTTTCTTTGGCATGTAAAACTGTGTATGAGTCCACTGGACTCTATCCCCTTCCTCTTGCATTTGCGATGGGCCAAGGAGGCCCAATTAGATTATGAGTCAAACCTCAGCATCAAGTCCGAAAAGGACTGATCCATTCAAGAAGAAAGAAAATAGTCCATTGGCCTAAGTGCCAATGGACACGAACGGGAAGAAAATATACAGGGTTGAAGACGGAGCGGAAACATAATGGGCTTAACCCAATTTTGGTAGTCCAAAATGGACATTTATAGGGGTTTGGGCCTAAGTGCCTAAACCCAACTTCTCCCCTCTTGTAATTTAGTTTTGAATTATATTAATTGAACTTTGTAAAACTCTAACTCTTTTAAACTTAGTTAAATTCCCTTTTGAAGTACCAAGTTTATTTTACAAATCATTTATCATATTTTAAATTGGTTTAAACAATTTTGAGACCTTGTTTCATTTTCAAAGAAGGCATCATTGAGTTACTTGCAAAAAATCTCGTTCAAAATCACATGTTATTTTGCTACAAATATTGTTCTATTTAGTAAAGAATAATCTTTTCTTTACTTGTCAATAAATTCTCATGTTTTCATAAAGTTAGTTAAATAATATAAGTTAGAAAAATAGTCAGAAAACCGCAAGTTACCGGACATTTCGAATGCCTTAAAACTCTTCTCAAAATATTAATATAAACTTCTTACCCGGATTTCTTAAATTCAAAGATTCTTATCTGTTTTACATCTTTTGAATATTTTTCAAAGGTTTTCTTGATTTTTTCTAAAAAATTAAGTGGCGACTCTGTTTTAATTAAGTTGGAGATTTTTATAAGTTTTCAAATTTAATTCACGTCAAAAACTGTTTCAATACGAAATTGCTTTTTCTTTTCAAAAATAAAGAAAGTGAAAAATGCGATAAAATAACTAGTTGCGGGTTAATTTTAACCATGTTGAGTGGTTTCCCAACAACTCTAGATCTCCTCGACTATTTCCAACGCCTATATTTTTATGGTCGTCGGTCGATAGTGTGGGCATATGATTTCTCTTTCGTATCAACTGGGCAAGGCTAACGGGTATACTATCCACATTAGCAAATCGTTCCCCCTTCCCTATAGAGTTCAAAACAAAGCCACACCTTCCCTTGTTGCGTACATAAACACCCTATTCCTAGTATAATTTATGCACCATAGATAGTGTTTGCTAGGTGATCAAGTTAACAAATAATTAAGAGTAAAGGAAGATAAATAACTCAATAATAAAAATTTGAACTAAATAATATGATAGTTAAACATCAACCTTCATGTATTTAACCACAACCCTAGATACTAAAGGTTTAGCTACACATGAATCTCTTTGAAAAAAGAGATTTCATGAGTTTACAAGAAAAGAATCAAAAATAAAACTAGACCTTGTTCTTGAGCTTTGCCATAGGTTTTGCCTTTCTCAAATTAGTTCTTCTTGATAAAATACATGGTAAGGGGGTATTTATAAGGTTTAGGAACCCTTATAACTAAGAAAACCAATCCCAATCGGGTTAGGAGAAGTACCCACTCGCGCCACTGCTCAAAAGCAGAGCAGTGGCGCAAGGAACGCGCAAAACTTTGGAGAGCACCTCAAAGTTGCGCCACTCATTGCCTTTGGGTGTGTGGCGCGAAGCTTGAGCCGCGGATAATCTTCAGAATGTGGTCCAAATCCATGCCACTGCTTGCTTTGCAGCAGTGGCGCAAGGCACAACTAGTTCAACCATTTTTTGCTCGTTTTGCATCGCTTTGCGGCGTCGCTTCTTCCTTGGTTTATTTTGATTCCTTGGTGCTCTTTTTCCTCTTGTTTAAGCTAAAAATACCTCAAGACACTCCTACATAAATAAAACACAAAACATAAGTATAATTCATAATATTTATGATCAAGACGGCACCAAAAAGAGCAAAAATGGGAGGCGAATGATCGTATAAAAGCGTACTTTTAGCCTCTCATCAACACCCCATACTTAAACCCTTGCTCGTCCTCGAGTGAGCTCTACACTCATGACCTAGAATCTACTAAAAACTAAACCAATCAAATACAAGAACACTCAAGCTAAGACTACAATGACTAGATGGCAAGCACTTAGCACAACATGCTTTATTCATTCAAAACTCATAAACGACTACTTTAAGACCTTCTAGCCTCAAGAATTGACTCTAAGGTCATAGAAAACACTCATAACTTACTCAATCAAGAATTCAAGCATTTCACCTACCTATCATCAAACATGCTACTTCACCACAAGAGAGTTACCCATATTCACTCACAAGAAAACAAATTATCACATTAATGTGTATAAATAGAATAGAAGCACTCTCACTCTCATAAAAAAATTCACATGCAACATATGATGACCCATAAGCTTGTCCTTAGTGTACTACTCTACTAATATAAGAACATTAAATTCAAGATCAAGTGGGACTTTTTGGGTTGTAATGTAGGCTAAGGGACGGGTAGAAATTATTTTGGCTAAAACAGTGACTATCTTCCCTAAGCACTTTAATACATTACATTTTTTCATCAAGAACCTTCCTAAATCAACAAACTACTTTCTTCTTCTCTCCTTTCCCATATAATTCTTTCTTCTCATATCTTTAAGCACGTTCACACACCACTAGTAAGGAGTACTCAATTATCAAACAAAATTTTTTTTCTTTTTTTCCACTCCTTACTAAAGTATATGAATTTTTCTTGCACCTTTAAACTTTTCTACAGGTTTTCATCCTCAACTATTTCCTTTTTTCCTTTCTTACTCCCTCTAACTTTTATTTTTCAATTAAAGTGCTTAGGAGTTTTGTATCAAATTAAAGGTCAATTGAAACAAAAGAATTAAACTTTAGATATGGCTATCAAAAGAATAGGCTAAAGGCTCAACGGGGCTAACTAGAGACATTTTTTGAGTAGGCAAAGCAAAGGATAAAAATTGGCTAATCAAAAAATGCCTATATCATCTCCTAAACTTAAAATTCTTCATGTCATTTTGCAAACACATCGGGAGAATTCTAGACATCAATATGAAAGTATGGAATATCACAAAATTCTAACACACATCGCACATGTTCGACTCAAGAAGGATCCATACAGACTCTCAATCAAGCAACCAACAAAATTTCAAATTTAGGCCAAACATCATATAAGAGTCAAGTAAAAGAGCCTAGGTGTCTCAAAAGAAGTCATTCAAACTTTCACACAGCATGCTTTCAAATTCAAAACAAACTTGCATCATTCAGTCAATTATAGTTCCTAACAAGAGCACCTAACATTCAATGGGTCCTAAAGACTATCTAACTCCTAATGACTAACTCTTCCCTCAAGACTATCGTCAACCATCCATCATCGAAAAGAATCATTCTACCTAAAAAAACTACTCCTAAAATTAAAAATAAAAAGGATACTCAATTCAAAGGGCTCCCCCTCGGAAAAGAACTGAAAAGAAAAATCAAGGGGTGGACGAAGTATGCCTCTAAAAAGAAACTAAAAGCTAAAAGCTAAAAACTATCCTAACTAAAGAATAATAGAAAATCTTTCTGTTTTTAGACTTTTTCAATTTTTTTCTAGTTTTTTTTCATCTAGCTTAGCAAAAAAAATAAAAAATTAACAACCTATGGCATACTTCACCCTTAAAAAATAATTAAATATATCTCAACCCACACTTAAAGTCATGCTTTATCTTCAAAGCAATAAATAAGATAAAAAAAACGGGTTAAAAATACTTCTTGAGACCCTCTAGGGCCTAGCTAGCAGTATCTTTCTTCAAAATGAATCAAAAAGGGTGAATGATCCCATACTTAAGCTTCGACTATGCTCCTTAGATTCCAAATTTGGGTACTCAGACTTCCCCAAATCTGCAAAAAATAAAAACAAAAATAAAAAGTGACACTATAAAAATAAAATTACAAAAACTTATCTATTACAAAATTGGGTTGCCTCCCAACCAGCGCCTGATTTAACATCGTGGCACGATGCAAGTCACAAATGAATCAATTTCTCTTAATCTCTTCCTCCCCCTATGATAGAGGTTTTGCCTCTTTTTCACTCTTGGATGATCACTTTCTTCTTTCACTTTCCTCTTTGTCTTAATATTCCTTTTCGGGTCACTGTCCAACTATCTAAACACATGTTCATGCTCCCTCAACAACTTGAGCAATTCGTCTTGCTGCACCTCAGACAATTTAGTAGTAATATTCAAAGTTTCAACTTTTTCACACCCACTCTCTTACACTCCACACTTATTTTCAACCACCTATGTGATCATGCACAAATCTCTGTAGTGTGAAAGAGTGGAGAGTGATATATACCTTGAATCTCTCCTCCTCATCATGAACCCTCATCTTTAATTCTCCTTTCTGCACATCTATTAAAGCTCTACCAGTTGTAAGAAATGGGCGTCCCAAGATAACAGGTACCTACTCATCTGCTTCATAATCCAAAATAATAAAGTCAGTAGAAATTACAAACTTACCCACCTTGATGAGCACATCCTCAATTATGCCCTCTGGATATACACGAGACCGGTCTGCTAGCTGGAGATAAATAGTGGTGGGACGTGGCTCTCCCAAGCTAAGTATCTTGAAAACAGATAGAGGCATCAAGTTAATACTCGCCCCAAGACCACATAATGCAAGCCAAACTTTATCTTCACCAATTTGTATGGGGAAGGTGAAGCTCCCAGGGTCTTTGAGCTTTTGAGAAAGTTTGCTCAATACCCTCGAACTACACTCTTCAGTGAGTGCAACCGTCTCAAACTCTCTCATCCTTCTCTTTCTATCCACTACATCTCGCAAGTACTTAGTATACTTTGGCATGTCCGTCAAAGCATCAATCAAAGGAATGTTGATGTGAAGCTGCTTGAAGATATCAAGGAACTTCTTGTACTTAGAATCTTTCCTGCATTTATGGAACCTTTGGGGGAATGGTAGTGGAGGTCTCTTTCTTACCATCTCAGGCTGCTCAATAGTCTCTTCTTCAACTACTTTTTTTGGCACATTCTCTAACTCTTGCTCAGGTGTTGGTGTTGGATTTGGTGCAGGACTCAATGCTTGTGGAAACGGAGGTGGATTCTTATTGTTTTCAAGCCCCTATCCCCAGTGACCTTTTCTTAACTTCCTTTGTGGGGGCTCTGCTTCTTGCAACCCTCGCCTATTCTTTAAGGTAATAGCCATGACCTGCTTAGGCATCTCTGTATCACTAGGCAAGGTACCTTGAGTCCTATCATGAAGTGTGGTGGCAAGTTGCCCCATCTGAATCTGTAATTCAGTTATAGCCTTCTTTGTCTCAACATTAACCTGTGCGTGTGCCTGTTGAACTTGCTGTTATTGGGTCATAAACTGCCTTAGAGTTTCCTTCAAAGAATTACTCACTTGTTGACCCTATTGTACATACTGTTGTCTCTGGCTCTGCTAAACTCCACCTCAAGAGAAGTTTGGGTGGTTTCTATAATTTTGATGCCTCACATAAAAAATAGACTCGAGATTCAATGGACATCCCAAATAAGCATGGTTCTCACCACACTTTTCACAAAATAATAATGTTGCTTGAACCTGTTGTACTTGCTTAACCTGGCTCACATTTGGTTTGGTGACCAATTTTTTTACTGTGTTGACCAGCTGACTAATGTTAGACCTGGCATCTTTTGAGTCATGGTGAATATTCTGCTGGGTTCTGTATAATCTCTCTGCCCTGCAGATATAAGGTTAAGCAACACCTCTATTTCATTATAGCTCTTAGACAAGATTTGCCCTTGAGATGTAGCATCAAGAAGTGATTTTGAGTCTGGCCTCAACCCTTCAATAAAATTATGCCCAATAATCTCCTTGAGTTGCTGATGGTGCGGACAATCTCTCAAATATCCCTTGTATCTCTCCCAAGCTTGGGGAAGGGATTCAACATCTTTTTGAAAAAATTCAGAAATTTTGCCTCTGAGCTCTTTTGTTCTTTGAGATGAGAAGAACCTATTGAGGAACCCAGACAATATATCCCACGATATGATAGAACCGGCAGATTAACTTTGCAACCACTGCTTCGCCTCTCCAATCAGTAAGAAATGGAACAACATCAACTTCACATATTCATCACTCACATTCTGGTAGTGAAAATTATCACTCAAGTCAACAAACTCTTGCAGGTGCTTGTATGGGTCTTCATGTGGTTTACCCTCAAATTGACAAGTGTTCTACACTAGTTGCACCATGCCTTCTCTTAGCTCAAAGTTCCCTGTAATGGTTGGCTTGACAATAGCTTTGGAGGTATTTTCCCGATTCGTCCTTGCAAAGTTAAGCACAGGGACATGTGGTGGAGGATCAGGCTGGACTGCAGCCCTATTTTCAATATTATTTGGATCAATTAGGTAATTCATGTGGTCACCCATAACAATCAGACCTCTGAGAGTGCGTTCAAGCTCATGATCAATAGGAATTAAGGGATTGCCTTGACTCCGAGTGTTTAGCATAAACTAACTTGTGACCTGAAATAAAAAAAAATAACAAACAAAAGTGAAATTTGAATAGTTTAATAAATATCCAAAGTAGTATCAATTTCAAATCAAATCCCCGGCCAATGACGCCAAAAACTTGTTGCGTCTTTTTGCACAGCCAAGTGTACATGGTCGTACAAGTAATATAGGATGTGAGTCCAGATATCATACCCAAAGAATTTGACGTATTGATTAACTAGGTTGAATTCTTATACGAGCTATTCAGTAGGTAATCAATAATGAAGAGTGATTTGTGTGTTTTGAAAGAAAATAAATGACAAATTATAGACAATCTTTGATTTGAGGTTGTAATTCGAATTTGAGAAAAGATCCAGGGTCATGGTCTTTCGACAATCCAGTTGAGTTTTCAAACCATACGTTTAGTTGATTTCCTGAGTTACTAGTTGCGATTTAATTTTAATCATGTTGCATTTTGCCAATAACTCTAGGTCTCCTCGACTATTTATAACGCCTATATTTCTATGGTCGTCGGTCAATAGTGATGGGCATATGATTTCTCTTCCGTATCAACTAGGCAAGGCTAACGGGTATATTCCTATCCACGTTAGCGAATCATTCTCCCTTCCCTATAGAGTTCACAACCAAGCCCTACCTTCCCTTATTGAGTACATAAACATCATAGTCCTAGTCCAATTTATGCACCATAGATAGTGCTTTCTAGGTGATCAAGTTAACAAATAATTAAGAGCAAAAGAAGAAAAATAACTCAATAATGGAAATCCGAACTAAATATTATGATAATTAAACATCAACCTTCATGTCTTTAACCACAACCCTAGATACTAAAGGTTTAGTTACTCATGAATCTCTTTGGAAAAAGAGATTTCATGAGTTTACAAGAAAAGAATCAAAAATAAAATAAAAGAATAAAACTAGACCTTGTTCTTGAGCTTTGCCGTAGGTTTTTCCTTTCTCAAATCAGTTCTTCTTGATAAAAAAATATGGGAGGGGGGTATTTATAGATTTTAGGAACCCTTAGAACTAAAAAAACCAATCCCAATCAGGTTAGGAGAAGTACCCGTTCGTGCCACTGCTCAAAAGCGGAGCAGTGGCGCAAAGAATGCGCAAAACTTCAAAGAGCACCTCAAAGTTGCACCGCCCCAAGGATCAACCATCAGAGAGGAAGCAAATGAAGGACCATGGCGCACTGCCTGGCATCCCACCCCAGAGGTTGAACAACAGAAATAAGCTTGGTGCTATGGTCGGTGCCCCGCGCCAGACCCCAACCAGCGTAATAAATTTTTTAGCAAGCCCAATAAAGATTGGAGGATGTTTCCTATACTTATAAATAGTCCCTAAATAATATTTTAACATAACGTTTTACCTAGAAAGAGCTAGGAGTTTCTGTGGAGGCCGAAGAATATTAATTTCATGTTTTTTACTCATTTATTATTTATTTTTATATTTTTTTAAAATGAATTATTGTAATTTGTAACGACTGGGTACGTTATTACGTGTATTTCAATCGTGCCAAGTTTTAGAGTTAGAAAACTCTGAATTTGGCAGTTTGAAATTCTGGGCTATGCTAGCTTTGGCCGGTTTTGGAGCGAGGTAGAGTCTAGGAAAATCCGAGTAAGGATTGGTTTATGTGTCTTGGTTTGAGCTAGTTTTCCACGTAGCCAAGACATAAAAGAGTCTGGGGGACTTTTCGAAATCGAATTTAGGTAAGTAGAACTCCCAGAATCGCGTTTGACGTGAAGGAGTTGTTTCGGATCATCGGGGAAAGCAAGTGTGTTGTAAATTGGCCAAAATTGGGAGATTTCCAGATATTATGTCCATGACGAGCACAACGGTCTGCCGTAGCAACCTCCGCTGCAGCGGTGGAAAATACTGCCATAGCGGTGCTCAAGGGCGGTCAACCCCACTTAAGACCGCTATAGTGGAAGTCGTCCGCTATAACTGGACCGCTATAGCGGAGCGGAGACTGCTATAGCGGGTCGATGGAATTTTAATGCATAAACAGTTCCCAAAATATTCAATTTTTCACAACTTCATTTTGGGAGAAGGGCTAGGCAATTCCAGGCGTTTTTCTTCCTTTTTCCGTCTAAATTCTTCTCTAAGGTAAGGTTTTCATTCCCCAATCTTTGTATTACGTTTCCTATGCGGTAGAATTGCTAGGAGGGAATTTGAGTAAAGGTTGGAATAACTTAGGAATGGTGGAATTCGGGGAAGGAAGGGGGCTCCAAGCATGTACGTTCTTGGGTGTTGATAAAAGTATGTTAATATGATCATAGGTTGTTAAATTCTCTATTTTTATCCGTAAAAATGATAGAACTAGGAGAATTAATGGTGGGAAAGCCCAGGAAAAGGATGGGATGATCATGGGTGGCCTGGGGTTTGAGGATTTGGTATAATCTAGGTAATGTGCAGGCCTTGTGTGTTAATTGTATGTACTGTGTGTTTTTTTAGACCAAGAACGAGAGAGGAATCCGTAACATGGGAAACCTCAGGTCGAATAGAGCTTGGATCATTCGAGATAGGTGATGGCTTATGAATTCCTGTGAATGTTGTATATTTTGTACTCATATCTAAGTGATTGTATGAATTACATTGCTTAGGAAAGTTGTATAGAATGTCTAAGTTTCTTGCTTTACAGTCTGTGATTTGAACGGTATTTGCTTGTTGGTTTACAAGTTGTTTGTTCATGCATTTGACTATGTATTATTGATATTCGGTTGGCTCGGGTACCATGCCTGGTACGGGTATAACAAATGGTTGGCACAGGTACCACGCCTGGTACGGGTATAACAAATGGTTGGCACGGGTACCACGCCTGGTACGGATTTACTTTTGTTTCATCATTGCATTGTCATTATTGTGTTGCATTCATTGATATTGGTTCCGTGAGTGGATCGGGTTGTTTATTAAAATGTTTTATTGGTTTGATGGTCCTTGAGAGGCCAGGGAAATTTTGGTTTACTATTGTGTTGGTCTTGGTTTAGACCGGGATGTTCATTGACATATGTGTTGGTCTTGGTTTAGGCCGGGTTGATTCAAGGTACGTGTGTGTAGTCTAAAGGAGATCCTGGGGTAGGTCCAGGCTAGACATAAAGGCATAGTTAATGGTATATGGTTGTGGATTAGATTTAGGTGGTGGATTCATGCGGGAACAGGTTGAGTAGAGACTGGTAGTCTGAGTGTGTTTGTGGCTGATTATGCATGTTTTCCATACCTTATACTTGATATTGTTGTACTGTTATACACTGTTTATTTGGAAACTGGATGATGATCCTACCAGTACACAGTGGTGGTATACTGATACTGCACTTGCTTGTCTTTTGGTGAGTACAGGAAATCTTCCAACGGCTGAGATGCGACCTCACCTTTAGTGCCTACGGCTTCTGACTTGCAAGGGTGAGCTGCTTGATTCGAGCTACCTTGGGTTATCCTTAGAGTTTCAATCCACTTGTTTCGGACTTAAGACTACTTCGTATTTTCTTTTGGGGTTGCATCCCCGTCTCTAGATATTGGTATTGATGTTTGGTACAATGACTTTCAGTTCCTAGGTGGGATTTTCCGCAGGTTAATGATTATGCTATAGTCTTTGCTTATTTTGATTGCTAGTTTACTTTCTGTTGTTGGTATTATGCTGCTAGTCTAGGCAAAGGGTTGAACTCTATTGGTTCACTCATCCGGGGTTTGGGTGGGTGCCACTCACGATGAGTTGGGTCGTGACAAAGATGGTATCAGAGCCTAAGTTCGTTGATTTTGTCGTACCAAACAAGTCTAGTAGAGTCTTGCAGAATTGTGCGGAGACGTCCGTACTTTTCTTTGAGAGGCTATGAGGCTTTAGGAAAAACTATCTCTTCCTTCTTTCCTTCATGCTATAACTTAAAACCAATTGGTATCTGGTGATACAAATTGGTATCTAACCTCATTCACTCTTCTGTCCGCAGATGGTTACTACAAGGAATAATGGAGCAAGGCCAGCGGTCCCAACAGCGGGCCCAGTAATATATGGTAGAGGTAGGGAAAGGGGCAGGGGAAGAGCTGGAGCCGCACCCACCAGGGGTGGAGCTCGAGTTGTTGCTGCACGCGAGGTAACCCCTCCCCCACCTCAGGATCATGTGGTTATGGATGTAGAAGAAGTGGTTGTAGGGGATGAAGGGGCTCAGGCGGAGGCTGCACCGGTTGGGGGTGCAGGCCTTCCTACTATGACACCGGAAGCTTTTAAGCAGGTGTGGGATATTCTGAGTGGGTTGGTTGGGGCTGGAGCCATACCCGCAGCTTATGCAAATCAGGCCTTGGATACTCAGCCAGCGGTTACTACAACACCCAGGATGTATGCACCTTCGGGCACGAATGATCTCCTCAGGCCAATGCTAGTCCCAGTGATGACAGGTAATGAGCATGATATGCTGACTAAGTTCCTTAAGCTGAAACCTCCGACGTTTCAAGGTACAGACAAGGAGGATGCCTATGAGTTCATCTTGGATTTCCATGAGAGGTTGCACAAGTTGGGTATTGTACGTCAGCATAGGGTTGAGTTTGTCACTTTTCAGCTGCAGGGTGATGCCAAGCAGTAGTGGAGGTCTCATGTTGAGTGTCGGTCTTCTATTATACCTCTACTAACTTGGGAGCAGTTCCACGCGTTGTTTCTAGAGAAGTACGTTCCTCATACTTTGAGGGACCGGAAGAAGGATGAGTTTCTGAACTTGGAGCAGGGTAGTATGTCGGTCTCAGCTTATGAGGCTAAATTCCATGCGTTGTATTGTTTTGCTACACAGATGTTGGGTTCCAAGGAGGAACGGGTCCGGTTGTTCATCAAGGGTCTGAATAGTGAGTTGCAGGTACTATCAGTGCATATGACGTCTTCAAGAAAGGGATTTAATGATGTGGTGGATTATGTGAAGAAGATTGAGGGAGTTAGGCAAGCGGGGCAGGCTAAGGCTTTAGTCAAGAAGCCCCGAAATGAGGGAAACTATGGTGGTTCATACTCCAGGGGCCAGCATCAGCAGGCTTATCCGGCCTATCCTATTCAGTCATCTTTGTCAACTACTACAGGTGGTCGTCAGGGAGTTCAATCTTCATCTCCTAGAGGCCAGGGAGTGTCCTATACATCAGCTAGCATACCTACTCTTGACCGTGGTTGCTTCCATTGTGGTGAGCTGGGCCACTTTAAGAGGGAGTGTCCACATAGGCAGACAGGTAATCAGGGTCAGCAGCAGACTAGAGCAATGGTTTTGGCAGGCAGAGGCGGTAATGCTATGGGTCGTCCACAGGGTGGGCGAGGTAATTTCTAAGGAGGCCGGGGAGACCAAGGGAATAGTAGCGCAGGCAGGGGTGCGGCGCAGCCGGCCCAGGATATTGCTCGGATTGATGATCGGGCTCATTGCTATGCTTTTCCAGGGAGGACCGAGGCGGAAGCCTCAGATGCAGTGATCACAGGTACTATTCTTGTCATTGATAAAATAGCTTCGATATTATTTAACCCAGGCTATACGTATTCTTATGTGTCTGTGAGTTTTTCTTTGGGGCTGGGTTTGACTTGCGATATCCTTGATTTTCCTATCTATGTTTCTACCCCAGTTGGAGAGTCTGTGGTTGTGACTCATGTATATCGTGACTGTTCTATTGTGTTTGTGGGGTTACATATTGGGGTAGACACAATTATCTTGGGTATGACCTGGCTATCTCCTTATCATGTTGTATTGAACTGTAATACCAAGACTGTGGCTCTAGAGATTCCGGGTAAGGATAGACTAGAGTGGGAAGGTGTGTACAGGCCTAAGCCAGTTAAGATAATATCATTTGTCTGGGCTAGGAAGCTAGTAGGGAGGCGGTGTCTAGCCTTCTTGTCTCATCTCTGGGATGATAGTGTGGAGTCCCCGTCTATTGTGTCAGTTCCAGTGGTTTTCGAATTTTTAGAGGTGTTTCCAGCGGACTTGCCTGGTATGCCTCCAGACAGGGATATAGATTTTTGTATTGATTTGGAGCCAGGCACTCGTCCCATTTCCATTCCTCTGTATCGTATGGCTCTGGCAGAGTTAAGGGAACTTAAGACTCAGCTGCAGGAACTCTTAGATAAGGGATTTATACGTCTCAATGCTTCGCCTTGGGGTGCTCCATTTTTATTTGTAAAGAAGAAGGATGGTAGTGTACGGATGTGCATAGATTATAGGCAGTTGAACAAGGTGACCATTCGGAATAAGTACCCTCTACCCCGTATAGATGATTTGCTTGACCAGCTTTAGGTTGCATCAGTGTTCTCGAAAATCGACTTGAAGTCGGGGTACCATCAGTTAAAGATTAGACCGGAGTACATTCCAAAAACTGCTTTTCGGACTCGGTATGGGCAATCCGAGTTTCTAGTAATGTCATTTGGTTTGAACAATGCGCCGACAGCATTCACTAGTTTGATGAATGGGGTGTTCAAGTCCTACTTGGATTCTTTTGTTATCGTGTTCATCGATGATATTTTGATCTACTCTAAGAGTAGGGAAGAGCATGCTAATCATCTTCGTATTGTGTTGGATATCTTAAGGCAGCAAAATCTTTATGCAAAATTCACTAAGTGTGAGTTTTGCTTGACTTCTGTGGCATTCTTGGGGCATGTAGTATTAGAAAAAAGGGATGATGGTGGATCCCCAGAAAATTGAGGCAGTCAAGAGTTGGGTTTGACCTAGCTCTGTGACCGAGGTGAGGAATTTTGTTGGGCTCGCGGGGTACTACCGGAGGTTTTTTAAGAATTTTGCTTCTATTGCTACTCATCGGACCAGGCTGACACAGAAGGAGGTACCTTTCGTGTGGTCCGACAAGTGCTAGGAGAGCTTTCAAAAGATCAAGACACTTTTGACCAAAGCCCCTATTTTATCCTTGCCGATTGAAGGTAAAGACTTTGTTGTTTACTGTGATGCTTCAGATTCTGGTTTGCGTGCTATGTTAATGCAGTATAGGAATATGATAGCCTATGCATACAGGCAGTTGAAGGTGCATGAGAGAAATTACCTGACTCACGATTTAGAGTTGGCAGCGGTGGTTTTTGCATTGAAAATCTGGAGACACTACCTTTATGGTGTCAAGTGTGAGGTATTCACAGATCATCGCAGTCTGCAGCACATTTTCACTCAGAAGGATTTGAATCTGAGGCAGAGGAGGTGGATGGAGTTATTGAAGGATTATGATGTGACCATTCAGTACCATCCGGGTAAGGCTAATGTGGTGGCAGACGCATTAAGCCAGAAAACTATTAGCATGGGTAGCTTGGCTTATTTGGGGGCGTCCAAACGACCATTAGCTAAGGAAATTCGGGCTTTGGAGGCCAAGTTCATACACTTGGGTGTTTCAGATCAAGGTGGGTTGTTGGCCAGCATTGAGGTCAAGGCCACCTTCATAGAGGAAATAAAGGCAAAATAGTTTCAGAATTCAAAACTGGGTAAGTTGCGAGGTAAGGTAATATCCGGGGAGTCCAGAGACGTCATGTTAGACTCTAGTGGAGTGTTGCATTTCAGGGAGAGGATTTGTGTTCCTCGAGTTGATGATATAATTCAGAGAATCTTGGCGGAAGCCCATGGTTCGCGGTACTCAATTCATCCGGGTGTGACCAAAATGTATAGGAACTTGAGGCAGCGCTACTGGTGGCTCGGGATGAAAAGGTACATAGTGGATTTTGTGTCCAAATGTCAGAACTGCCAGCAGGTAAAGTATGAACATAAGAGAACTGCAGGACTACTTCAGAGAATGCCAATTCTAGAGTGGAAGTGGGAAAGGATAGCCATGGATTTCGTGGTGGGTCTTCCCAAAGACATTGGGCAAGTATGACATTTGGGTCATTGTTGACATGCTGACCAAGTCCGCTCATTTCATTCCAGTCAGGGTAGATTACAATTCACAGTATTTGTCTAAGATCTACGTGAAGGAGATTGTGAGACTTGATGGGGTACCACTGTCCATCATTTCAGACAGGGGTACGCAATTTACTTCTAAGTTCTGGGGCAAGTTACATGAAGAGTTGGGTACACAACTCACCTTTAGTACAGCCTTCCATCCTCAGACTGATGGTCAGTCGGAAAGGACGATCCAGGTAATGGAGTACATGCTGAGAGCATGTGTGATGAACTTCGGGGGTCATTGGGACCAGTTTCTACCATTGTGCAAATTCTCGTACAATAATAGCTACCACTCCAGTATTGACAGGGCACCCTTCGAGGCACTGTATGGGAGGAACTGCAGATCACCGTTTGGGTGGTTTGAGGAAGGCGATGTAAAGCCTCTGGGCGTAGACTTAGTGAAGGAAGCGCAGGAAAATATAGGGGGCATACAGACCAAGTTGCTGGCTGCTCAAAGCAGGCAGAAGGAGTATGCAGATCGCAAGATCCAGGACATGGACTTTCAGGCTGGTGAACAGGTATTATTAAAGGTGTCACCAATGAAAGGGGTTGCGGTTTGGTAAGAAGGGCAAGCTTACCCCTCGGTTCATCAGTCCGTTTGAAGTTTTTGAAATCGTAGGGCCAGTGGCTTACAAGTTAGCACTGCTACCTAATTTGTCGGGCGTCCATCCGGTATTCCATGTATCCATGCTTAAGCGATACCATGGGGATGGGACTACATCATCAAGTGGGATGAGGTACTTTTTGATAAGGATCTTCGTTATGAGGAAGAACCAGTTTTGATTCTTGCTCGAGATGTCCGGAGGTTGAGGACAAAGGTGATAAATATGGTGAAGGTTCAGTGAAAGCATCGTCCAGTTGAGGAAGCCACTTGGGAAATCGAGAAGGACATGCGGGACAAGTACCCTCAACTGTTTGAGGATTCAGGTACTACACTTTCCTCATTTTATTTCCATAATTTTGGGTTTGATCATTCGGGTATGAACGATGGGTAAATTGGTATCTGTTTTAATGACCGGGTCCGTCGTTATGAGTAGCCCAATCGTGCCAAGTTTTAGAGTTAGAAAACTCTATATTTGGGAGTTTGAAATTCTGGGCTAGGCTAGCCTCAGCAGGTTTTGGAGTGAGGTAGAGTCTAGGGAAATCCGGGTAAGGATTGGTTTATATGTCTTGGTTTGAGCTAGTTTTCCATGTAGCCAAGACATAAAGGAGTCTGGAGAACTTTTTGGAATCGAATTTGGATAAGTAGAACTCCTAGAATCGCGTTTGACGTGAAGGGGTTATTTCGGGTCATCGGGGAAAGCAAGTGTGTTGTAAAATGGCCAAAACTGTAAGATTTCTGGATATTCTGTCTGTGACGAGTGCAACGGTCCACCGTAGAGACCTCCGCTATAGCGGTGGAAAATACCGCTATAGCGGTGGTCAAGGGCTGTCAACCCCACTTAAGACCGCTATAGCGGAAGTCGTCCGCTATAGCGGGATCGCTATAGCGGAGCGGGGACCGCTATAGCAGGCCGACGGGATTTTAATGCAGAAAAAGTTTCCAAAATATTCAGTTTTTCACAACTTCGTTTTGGGAGAAGGACTAGGCGATTCCAGGCATTTTTCTTCCTTTTTCCGTCGAAATTCTTCCCTAAGGTAAGGTTTTCGTTCCCCAATCTTTGTATTACGTTTCCTATACGGTAGAATTGCTAGGGGGAAATTTGGGAAAAGGTTGGCATAACCTAGGAATGATGGAATTCAGCGAAGGAAGGGGGTTCCAAGCATGTACGTTCTTGGGTGTTGATAAAAGTATGTTATAATGATCATAGGTTGTTAAATTCTCTATTTTTATCCGTAAAAATAATAGAACTAGGAGAATTAAAGGTGGGAAAGCCCGAGAAAATGGTGGGATGATCATGGGTGGCCTGGGATTTAGGAATTTGGTATAATCTGGGTAATGTGCAGGCCTTGTGTGTTAATTGTATGTACTGTGTATTGTTTTTAGACCAAGAACGAGAGACAAAAATTCAGAACACGGGAAAGCTAAGGTCGAATAGAGCTTGGATCATTCGAGGTAGGTGATGGCTTACGAATTTCTGTGAATGTTGTATATTTTGTACTCATATTTAAGTGATTGTATGAATTACATTGCTTAGGAAAGTTGTATAGAATGTCTAAGTTTCCTGCTTTACAGTCTGTGATTTGAACGGTATTTGCTTGTTGGTTTACAAGTTGTTTGTTCATGCATTTGACTGTGGATTATTGACATTCAGTTGGCTCGGGTACCATGCCTGGTATGGGTATAACAAATGATTGGCATGAGTACCATGCCTGGTACGGGCATAACAAACGGTTGGCACGGGTACCACGCCTGATACGGGTTTACTTTTATTGCATCATTGCATTGTCATTATTGTGTTGCATTGATTGATATTGGTTCCGTGAGTGGACCGGGTTGTTTATTAAAATGTGTTATTGGTTTGATGGTCCTTGAGAGGCCAGGGAAATTCTGGTTTACTGTTGTGTTGGTCTTGGTTTAGGCCGGGATGTTCATTGACATATGTGTTGGTCTTGGTTTAGATTGGGTTGATTCAAGGTACGTGTGTGTAGTCTAGAGGGGATCTCGGGGTGGGTCCAGTCTAGACAGAAAGGCATAGTTAATGGTATATGGTTGTGGCTTAGAGTTAGGTGGTGGATTCATGCGGGAACAGGTTGAGTAGAGACTGGTAGTCTGAGTGTGTCTGTGGCTGATTATGCATGTTTTTCATACCTTATACTTGATATTGTTGTACTGTTATACACTGTTTATTTGAAAACTGGATGATGATCCTACCAGTACACAGTGGTGGTGGCTGATACTACACTTGCTTGTCTTTTGGTGAGTACAGGAAATCTTCCGACGGCTGAGACACGACCTCACCTTTAGTGTCGACGGCTTCTGACTGCAAGGGTGAGCTGCTTGATTCGAGCTACCTTGGGTTATCTTTAGAGTTTCAGTCCACTTGTTTCGGACTTAAGACTACTTCATATTTTCTTTTGGGGTTGCATCCCTATCTCTAGATATTGGTATTGATGTTTGGTACAACGACTTTCAGTTTCTAGGTGGGATTTTCCGCAGGTTAATGATTATGCTAGTCTTTGCTTATTTTGATTGCTAGTTTACTTTCTGTTTTTGGTTTTTGGCTGCTAGTCTAGGCAAAGGGTTGAATTCTATTGGTTCGCTCATCCGGGGGTTGGGTGGGTGCCACTCATGATGGGTTGGGTCGTGACATAATTGCTCCATGTCTATGTGAAGTTAAACTTCTCGTTCTAAGATTATGGTAGCTTCATGATTGTTGTATTAGACTCTTGATTGGATTTGTAAAGATTATCATATTAGTTGTTCTTATATTTTTTCGCTTACTATTTTACTGCTTCATAACCAGTAGAATAAATTCATATTCTCATTGTGAACTCAAAAGAATAATCATTGGGATAGAACGAAGAATATAGGGAGCAAGATCGCTTTTTGTGAACATAAAGAGTAGATTTGCGGCTAGGATAGAAATATACCTAGAACACCTTGCTTGGTTCTAAATGAAAGAAGCTACTTCGTTTACATATTCGTCTTGTTCATAGAAATATAAACATAAAAGTGCATGTGAATAGGTGATTAGAGGTGTGAAAGACCATAATCGTATAATTAACCCTGTAATCAATAACTAGATAATCAAGCAAGTTGATAAAATTGCTTACTCAACATAATTGTAGCGAATCCATAATCCTAGATTGATTTCATCTCATTAATTATGTAAAAACCTGCTCTTTATTTGGTTAATTGTACAATAGTTATTTTCTTTTTATTTTTGGTTAGTAAATTCATAAATTCTTCTTGAATAAATAATTAGAACTAGTTTAATTTAGTGAATAGTTAATCGACAAGTCTTTGTGGGTACGATATCTAGACTTACAAATCCTATATTACTTGTACGACCGCGTGCACTTGCGTGTGCTTTTGGACGCAATAAGTGAGCACTACATCTTTGGATTGCCATGTATCTTCACTTGGGTCATTGTCCTTCCTTCAGACAATGAAACTCTCTTTATTTTGTTTAGTTTTGGACATCTTAGCTATATTTGATTTTATTAGAGTTCTTGTACACGACTTTCGGATCATAGGAAATGTAATAGGTAGTTGAATATTTTCGCACTTTTATCACTAGTTTTCAACTATTATCATTATTGAGTTATTTTATTATTATCTCGTCTAAAAATGGTTAAATAATTGGGGTAAGGTCGGGTTAGATGGTTATCCCACCGGAGGATTAGTGTGGATGTCACTCATGGTCATTTAAATTGTGTAATGAGAATGGTATATATGACTCTTAGATCGTCAAATAAGTTAAGACATACAAAAAAAATTACAATGGAAGAGGCACAACCAACAATAGTTGTGTGAGGGTCCATTTACCTTTTGACACTTGGACAGTGGACCTATTTACTTACTTTACATGCTTTTCTTCTTTTATTTTGTTATTCTTCTTATTTCTAACCAATATCAAACTTTTAAATATACAATTAAGCAATTTGATAATTATATCCTCTTAAAATAACTTAAACGTTCTTAGAATTGTTAAGACTTTGATTCATTATTAATAGCACTACTAAAAAATATTAAAATTTGATGGAAAAAAACTGGCGAACTCCGTCAAGTTATCAATGATTTTATTTTTTTTAAGAAAAAATTACGCACTTTAGAAAAACTGACATATTTTCATTGGTTATTTTCACCAAAAAATGCACAGAAACTTTAAAATAATATATTATTTTTTAAAGAAAATCAACGGATGTCTGTAAAAAAAATTTACAAAATTAACGGACGGACGTTGATTTTTAAAGTACAAAACTGCAGTTGAAGAGTATAATATTTACGTTATTTTTATTTATACTCTTCAACTGTAGTTTTGCAGTTTAAAAATTGAAGATTGTTCGTTAATTTTTGTAAAAGGAATGAACGGACAATTTTCATTAAAATTAATATTTTTTATGGTTTCTGCGCATTTTTGCGCAAAAAATTAACCAACGAAAATACGTCAATTTTTTAAAAGTTTGTTGTTTTTTAAAAAAAAAATCATTGATAACCTGACGGAGTCTGTCAATTTTTTTCCATTGAATTTTAGTATTTTTAGTAGTGTTATTAATAACAAATCAAAGTTTTAACCGTTTTAAGGACGGTTTAGTTATTTTAAGAGAAAATATATTTATCAAGCTGCTTAATCGGGTATTTAAAAGTTTGATATTAGTTAGAAATAAAAAGAATTAAAAAATGAAAGAAGAAGAAAGATGGTGGTAAATAACCATGCAAAGTAAATAATGGATTCACTATCCAAATCAAAAAATAAATAAAGTCTCACACAACTATTATTGATTGCTCATTATAAAAAATTTCAAGACATACAGGTTGTGACACATGTTGATTGCTCTCTTTTAGGCTTCTATGCAACTTTTCTTACATGTACAAATTATTTTTGACTTTTTCTAATTTTTGTTAGGCTAATTCCTTTTCAGGAAAAAATAGATACATTTCCACCTAAATAGTAGGTTTATATCAAAAAATTAAAACGAAATAATTTTGGTTCAATTTGGTTCTCTCATTCACAAATCAAAAACTAAATTAACGAAAATGATCGATGCCCACCCCCCGAAACAATTTCACCTTTCAAGGCTTCACAATAGCTTCCCCTTTTCTTTTCCAATTCCTTCTTTTCTACTACAACAACATACCCAGTGTAGTCCCACAAAATAGGATCTGGGAGGGATGTTACCTCTACCTCATATGTGAGGTAGAGAGGTTGTTTTAGATAGACCCTCAGCTCAAGATAAAAATAATCTAGAAAAAAATGTAATGAAAGTACAAGAGACAATAGATAGTAACAAAAATAACAGAGAGTAGTAGAATAGTACGACAATAAAATAATACTATAATCGGACTACATGAACCATAGATAATAACAGAAGTCGAAGAACAAAAAATCACAAAAGTAGTCCTACAAAATAAAATAGATACATTTTTCCCTAAATAGTAGGTTCAAATCAAAAAATTGAACCAAAATAATTTTGGTGCGATTTGGCTCTCTCATTCGCAAATCAAATATTGAATTAACCGAAATAATTGATGCTCACCCCTAAAAATAATGAAAGAAAAAAAATAAAATGAAATAGCTATGTGTCATCGTTTAATTCAAGGAGAAAAGTGATAAGAGGGGACTAAATTTTATTTTCCTTTTCTATTTTTTTTTACCTTGGATTAATTAGTCAAAGTCATGTGTCACTCTTTTATTAGATATTTTGGCCAATTTAATGTGAATGAAGTCCACCACTCTATTTTATTTACTAGTTAGTGAACAATAGCCTAAATGATATTTTTGTTTTTTACCAACTTAAAAATAGCTTATTTGTGTAAAATATTCAAACTTAAAAATAGCTCATTTGGTTTCGGACTCATTAATTTGAAAATGCAGGCCGAGGGACGGGAAGGCCTCATTTATTTTTATTAAGATTAAAACATTTAAATTTGAATGAATATATAAATGATTAAGATGATGTCTGTAGATCTGAACACTGAATGATTAAGACTGTTTATTTTTCAATATATGGATATGCATAATTTATTTATCTGTATACATAATTTAAATAACTAATTAATCAAATATTTAAAAAAATATTAATCTAATAAAATAAAATTATTATTTGATAAAAAAATAAAATATTTAATTCACTAGTGATGATGGATATGATTTGTAGCGGTGGTTATGGTAATACTTGGTGTTAGTGGACGTGGTTGGTGACTGACATGATGTTGTCGATTGTTAGTAGTGGTGGTGGTTGTAATGGTGGAGTTGATTGATGTTAGTAGTTGGCGGTGTTCATGATGGTGACGGAAGAATGTATGGTGGTTGACGATGTGTTCGTGGTTGTTGAAGGCAGTGCTAATTGTGATTGTGGAGGTGATTGACAGTAGGGATTGACTGTAGTGGTGGTAGTGACTGATAATGGTGGTGGATGTGGCGACAACAGTGACAACTATGGTGGTGGTAGCTGAAGAATGTGTGGAGGTTGACGATGTGTTGGTAGTAGTTGGCGGCGGTGCCAGTTGTGACAGTGTAGTAGGAATTGGTCGCAGTGATGGTAGTGGTTGAAAGTGGTGGTGGAGGTGGTGTTGGGATGGTGGTAGTGACAATGGATATAATTATAATGATGGAGGTGGTAGGTGTGGTAGCGATTGACAGTAGTGATTGGCAGCGATATAGGTTGTCAGTGGTGGTTTTGATGGCAAAGGTGGTGGTGGTTGATGACAGTAAAGGTGGTTGACAGTGGTGGTTAGTGGTGGTGACAGGTGATTGTGAATAGAGTAATGATAAATATTATCCACACAAGAATACATCTTAATGATATTAAGACTTTGTTCTAAATTTTAATGATTAATAGTCTGTTTGGCCAAGCTTATTTTCTGCCAAAAGTGTTTATTTTTTCTCAAAAGTACTTATTTTAAAAAATTGAGGTGTTTGGTCCAACTTTTGGGAGAAAATAAGTGTTTCTGGGGAGTAGCAAAAACTATTTTTCAGAAGCTAAAAAAAATAGCTTCTCCCCAAGAGCACTTTTTTGAAAAGCATTTTTGATAAAAAATACACTTAAAAGCACTTTTAAAATGTTTAGTCAAACACTAATTGTTGTTCAAAAGTGTTTTTTAAATTTATTAGCCAACACAAATTACTTATCACCCCAAGAGCACTTTTTTGAAAAACATTTTTGATAAAAATACACTTAAAAGCACTTTTAAAATATTTGGTCAAACACTAATTGTTGCTCAAAAGTGTTTTTTAAATTTATTAGCCAAACACAAATTACTTATCACCAAAAGTGTCTTTTTGAAAAGTACTTTTGAAATAGGCACTTTTCAAAATAAGTTGATTTTAAAAGCTTGGTCAAACAGGCTATAGACCTATTAAGTGCTTAAATCTTAATAAAAATAAATATACTTAATGGCCTAAGGTCTGAACCATTCAGATTCAAACCTCCATTAAGTGCAAACAAATGAGACCTTAAAAATAATTAACCGATTTGGCTCGATTTGGCTCTCATTCACAAATCAAATATTGAATTAACCGAAATGATTGATGTCCACCCCTAAAAATAATGGGAGAAAAAAAATGAAATGAAATAGCTATGTGTCACCTTTTAATTCAAGGAGAAAAGTGATAAGAGGGGGCTAAATTTTATTTTCCTTTTCTATTTTTTTTTTTACCTTGGATTAATTAGTCAAAGTCAGGTGTCACTCTTTTATTAGATATTTTGGCCAAATTAAATGTGAATGAAGTCCACCCCTCTATTTTATTTACTAGTTAGTGAACAATAGCCCAACTGATATTTTTGTTTTTGACCAACTTAAAAATAGCTTATTTGTGTAAAATTTTCAAACTTAAAAATAGCTCATTTAGTTCCGGATTCATTAATTTGAAAATGCTGGCTGAGGGACAGGAAGTCTGCCAAATTGTACTATTCTATTAAAGACTTTTTTAAGGCTAAAGAGGACAGGCAAGCTAGTATACGGAATTTTGTGTGCGCTACGGAGATTTTCATATCTACGCCTTAACTGTCACCCATGCCATCTCCCACGATGTGATTCACTATCTTTTTTTCCTATCAACCCCCATATCATTATATTTAATATAATAACAACAATAATATATTTGGTATATTCTTACAAAATAGTGTACTAGATTTTAATTTTTATGGGGTTAGAGAACTTATTTTCAATAGATGATCTTTGGTTCACTAAAAATATTTTCACAAGAAGTTTAAAGTTTAAAAGAAATGTCAGTGTAGAAAGCTTATTGAACTTTTACCAAAAGTAAAGTAAACAGCAATAATAATAAAATTGAAAATTGAGATAATGCTAGCGCAATAATACTACTACTACTATTACTTACTTATTATAATGAGAAATTTTATTCTGTATCTCATATAACTGGCGATTTGTGTAATTCTTTTTCTTAACTATTTCATAAATTAATGAATCCAAATTTTATATTTTTGGACCCACAAATTTTGATAAAATATTAAATTTTTTATGCATTTTTGTGTATTATACTTAATAATTGTGCTATATGGAGCTGTTTAGTTTAAAATAAAATTATTTCAAAATTATGATTCTGTGATTATAATCACGATAAATAATTTGCTACTAGAAAATATGAATTATCCTAAGCAGAAGTTTTTTCCCCTTCTTCTGTAATACAAATGGGATGTTGTTCCACCTAGAGAGTAAAAAGAACTTACAAGATTTAATCGATTATAATAAATTATTATTCTAGTTAATTGTATCAAATTTGATATCGAAAATTTACATATTATATGTGAACAACATAAACTCTTTTTTCTATTAAACTAAATACTTGAAGAGCACTACTACCCTACTACCATAATTGCATGGAAGATTCCTCTCCAACAAGCATGACTCATCATGCTATATGGAATCACAACTATATATTTTAAACAAGAGAAAATGTATGAAGTACCCCCTAAAATTGGATCAAATTTGTAAATAGACATTTAAAGTTCATAAGAGTCTTATTACCCCCACAAAACTAGTTACGATCCTAATAAATACTCCCTTTGACTCATTTTCTCACCAATTTTTCACCAGCTATGTTATCACACAAGAAACGCGCGTGAGTGAATAAAACTGACTGTCTCAAACCAATTAAAAATACCACGTATGATAAGCAAAAAATAATTTTTTAAATTCTTTTTTTGCATTTCATTTTTTAGAAATACTATTTAACTTTAATTTTTCAATATATTTATTTCTTTTCCCTTATCTTCCTCACCCATTACCTTACCCTTTCTCTTTCTTTCTTACTTTTGTATTTCAAGTTTTCTTTAGTGTAATTGTTCTTCTTTTTTTTTTTTCCGTTTTTTTGGTAGATTTTTATGATTGAAGAAAAAATACTCAAAAATCATACTATTAATTTTTCGGCCAAAATTGCTAAGCATAATTTGATATTTATTGGCTTCGAATTAGTTGTTGTCCAAGTTATTTTGAAAAAATAATATTATTACATTCTTTCTTCTTCTCTATTTTAGTTTGATTTGGTGGTTCTTGTCTCCTAAAAATTAGAGATTGAAATTTTGGGAGTAGTAAAGCTAACAAATGAAGAAAGAGATGGTTGATTTTGGGGTAAAGATGCTTAGGAGGTGATTTATATTTTAAATATTGATTTAATAGTAATTTTAATTTTCTTACTTTGATTATTTGGTGATTTGGCAGTGATTTAGTAGTGTTGGGGGAGTTGGTGCTTATTGTCATGGTGGTGTTGGTGAATAAGTAAAATAATAAAATAAAATTCAGAATTCTAAGGAAGAAGAAAGTAAAAGAAAAGAAATCAAATAAGAAAATAAAATAAAAGGCAAAAACTGAAAAATAATTAAAATTTAAATAAGTTAACACGTGGCAAGGAAAGATTGGTGCGTGATTTTTACTCACTTTTTGATAACTGGGTTTGACTGGAAAATGTGGTATATTTGCCACTTTAAAATTGTTGGAGGAGGTAATAGGACCCCCGCAAACTTCAAGTGTCTACTTACAAATTCGATCCAACTTTAGGGGGGGTTTATGCATTTTATCTTTAAACAAAGCAAATAGATTAAAGCAAATCATGATAGTATCATTAATTAATTAATTAATATAAATAAAACAACAAAAAATAATATTATCAAAGCAAAAATTAAATATTTTAAAACCCAATTTTTATTCTAAAAACTAATTCATTAACGAAATCCCAATAACCAAGAATTTGAAACTCATCCCTAATCATGCCAAAAATTCATCCTAAAAAAGATAAGTGATCGCTGTAAATATAATTTAATTTTAATTCCAAAATCGAATTTCACATAAAACTAACATCAGCTATAATTGTTTAACATCACTAAGAAAATAATTAAGTTGGAACAAATTTGAATTATAAAGTTTATGATTTTGTTTTAAACTACTTAACTAGAAAATACTAAAGCAATAAAATTATCAATACAAGAGGATGAAGTTGGAAATAAGATTAAGGAAGCGTTGAGTTATGATTTCTTGAATTGTCGGATTCCTTCTCGCTACGTTAGTTATAATCTCGCAAAATTAATCTCTATTGATCATGAATCTTTTTTTTATCAGAAATATCTCTCGATCAAGTGTAGTAATTTTCTAGCATTATTCTCTTAGATGAACCCTAGCTATTCACTTAAATCGCGTCAAAGCTTTGTTATCTATAATCTTCATATTTATATCTCAATTATTAATCTCTTAATGCTTCAAAGTGATGTTGCTCAACTAAAACATAATCTCACAGTCTCTCTCGAGAACAACAAGATATAACAATACCGTTAATCGAGTGGCCTTCGATTAACTACTACAATCAATGCGTAATTGAACAAATAAAAATAAAAATTACTCAATTATAGAAAAACATAACAAGAATTCATCCTACGAAAGGTTCTATCAAAACCCTAGATAAGGAATCTAGCTACTCATAATATTGTTTAAGAACATAGTATAGAATTTCATAACGAACAAGCAAAAGAAGGGAAGAAAGTGAAACTCAAAGTCAAATTTTTGTTGCTTCCATCTCTCTGCGTGTTCTTGCCTCCAAAATTATCAATTTCATGTTTTTTAGCTGCCAACGTGAAGCCCCAAAAGTGACGCCTCCGGAAAATAAAGTGCCTTTCACGATATGTTTTCTAGGTTATTTATATGACTTAGGACGTGTAAGAACTTAAATAAGCTCATTAAAACTTGCTGGAACAATTTTGCTTAGCTCGTCTAAACACTTGCTTCGCGAGAACTGTAGAAGACTCTAGATAGCTCCAAAATATATTCCTCTTGTTTCTTGGCTCGTCTGTTTGTCTCACTTCGTGAGGACCTCAGACGAGCCCGCCCATATTTCAATTTTTATTTTTTTGATTTAAATCAAGCCAAATTCACCTTCTTTTATAATGTTCATTTAACACATTTTCTACACATAAAACTCGTAATAAGCTCAAAACACCTAAGATAACGATATAACGACACAATTATGCATAAGATATGAAGCGATTATATAATATAAATATACATATTTAACTGAATATCAATCACTTTATATTTCTCTTCCTTAAAGAAGCTTGCTTACTATGATGAGTATTTTTCTTTTTTATTTTTCATCCAAAATATATGTATTGTGGCTTCGATTAATTTGAATTCGCGTTGTATAAGGTCCATTTAAAAGGAAAGCCTTCTGTATTTTTCATATATTATGCTCGAACATAAGACCTCTAATTAAAGATGGAAGAATCTAATCAATGCCACAATTTTACAAATTTGGTTTGTACTCTTCTCACTTAAATCATAAAGTTGTCTTGAGCAAAGAAGGCAAGAGAATTAGGCATCAAATTGTTTTACGAATTGGTCCATTCTAAATACATGGCAGAAATAAAAGCAAAGGTGAAGTACAGAAAAGTATTTCCAGCAAATAGATACTTCCTCTATCCCATTTTATATGAGTTACTTTAACTTGGCACGGCTTTTAAGAAAGAAAGAAAGACTTTTGAAACTTGTGGTCTAAAATGAGTCTTAGATGTTTGTGTGGTTGTAAATCATTTTATTAAGGGTAAAATGAGCATTTTAAAGTTAAATTGTTACTAAATATAAAAATGTATTATTCTTTTTTAAATTGACTTAAAAGAAAAGTGAGTCATATAAATGTGAGACAGACAGAGTAATTATGAGCAGACAAACCTTATGGAATCTCATGAAATACTTGAGCTTGTAATAGAAATTTCAACTGAAAAAAGAAGCAACGCATGTGGTGACATTTTGGTACAAGAAAACATAAATATCTTCTTTTTTATTTTTTACTTTTCATATGCAAGTGCTGTTTGGCATCAGCTGCCAGTTTTGTCTATTTGTACTTTCACTCTATTTTCCTACTAAAATGAAGAGTACACGTAAAGGACAAGGTAGTAATATTGACATATTAATTGGAGGATAATTATGCTATACTAATTTCAACTTTATAGTTTATAGGGGCGGCTTGAAAAAATAGGTGAATTTAATAACATTGAACCTTTCTTAATTTACTACTCCCTCCACTTCAATATAAATTAATTTAAAAAGTTAGTTAATAATATTAATTAAAAAATAATTTATTAATATTTTTTATCTTTTATCGAACTTTTTATAAAATTAGAGACAGTTGAAAAAATTCTTTAAAGAAAAGGATAGTTCTTTTAAAAAAATAATTAATGCATTTTTTAAACTTTAAGAAATTCATTCATTTTAAAAAATAAAGAAATATCGAGAATTCATTTATTTTGAACATCAGCAACTAACCAGAATTAATCTTACACACATGGAATGAATCATGAATGTTTTGATATAGTAGGAGTATCTATTAGGAGAGAAAATAACTTTTTGAAGGCTATTTACCTCGCATAAAGTATGATGGAAGCCTTTTTTTTTCATTATTATTACATCGGGATAGGAGAATGGAAAATGGGAGACATGATTATACGGTAAGAAATTGAACCCTCACTATTAAGGTAAATATTTTTAGATAATCAATCAATTGAGCTACTAATATTTTGAAAGATTTAAGTTTGTGCATTTGTGGTTTTCTATTTGAAATGAAGTTGGGGAATTTTAATTTGGACTTGTAAACATGAACGAGTCAGGATAAAATTGGATAAGACCGATTTTTTTTTTTATTCTTTATCAAACAAACAAGAAGTATGAACTCTAGTACAGATCAAACTCCTCTTTTATATTCTCTGTGTTTTTTTTTGGGGGGGGGGGGGGAAGGAGCATCATTTAAAATTATTACTCCCACCATCTCAATTGATGTGAGTTAATTTAACTTAACGCGAAATTTAAGAAAAGAGAAATACTTTTGAACATTGTAGTCTCAAATAAGTTAATAGATGTTTGTGTGAGTGATAGATTATTTTATTAGAATAAAATAGATATTTTAAAGTTATATTATTACTAAATATAAAGATTATGGAGAATTAGAGAAGTATCATTCTTTAGCAAAGAGAGTATGAAAGTTAACTAAACTTTTTTATTTGGTACTCTTTTCCCCTGATGGTTGTAAAATGCATAATTCAAGGTAAAAACTGAGAGCAAAAACAACCCAAATACTTACAAGTAAATAAGTACTAGTCCTTTACCATGAGGAAAATTGCATTGAACATTAAGTTAAACAACATGATTTTGAAACTAATTGAGCATCATTTCATTTGATTAAAACAGCTCAACAATCTGTGATTTTAAAACAGCTCAACTATCTGTAATTCTCATAATCAACTGAAATTTGCATTGCAATCCAGCCTACATAACAGTAATTGGACTAAGCAAAAAAAGACTAGCATTAATAAATTTCAAATTTCCAAAGTCAATTACTAGAATATTTCATTACTTGAAGCTATTTTCCATCATCATCATAGTAATAATAATAACAATAATAATTATCATCAGCTTGTCACCCCCACCATAACATTATAGTCGAGGGATAAAAAAGGAAGAAAAATTCACCAACGTCTCTTTGGAACCCAGCAAACCTTCATAAAACCAAATTTCTGGGTTCACAAATGGTTGAAAAATAAGAAGAAAAAATAAAAGCTTCCTTGCTAGAAATCTCCACATTCAAAAGGTTAGGCCAAGGAAAACATAAAACCCCTAAAACCTAAATCTTCCTCCTCGATAACCGAACCGAACCGGGTCGGGTCAAACCCTAGCATTCTGAAGCAGAGGAGCGAATCCATGTGAAGCAGCTTCTTTACAAGACTGATCTAAATCAATCTCATCCAACCCTAAAACACCAAATCTCTGTTCGTCCATCTCAAGCAACCTCAAGATTTCCGAGAAGAACTCCACTTCACAGGGCAAAACCAACCCGCCTGTAGGTTGAAACCCGAACTCCTCCTCCGCTTTGTCAAGTAGCGATATAAAAACCGGTAGATTCAGGAACCGGGTCGGAATCACGAACCGGCGGCGCTCATGGCCCACGTAGACCGCCAATGAACCGGAAGGTGTGCGGCGGCGGCGGCGGTTCGAATCGGGTTGAGCCGGTTCATCGGAATCAGAGGAGGAGTAAGAGAGGACGGAACGGGAGCGAATGGAGTTATCCTTCCATCGCTTGACTACTTGTTTGAGGCGGACGATTTTGGTAATCATGTGGACTTTTTTGATGGTGGAGGAAGCCATTGTTGTTGAGCTTCTCGGGATGTGTGCAAGTGCAAAGAGGAGGGGGGGTAGGGAGAGAATTTGTTAAAGAGATTTTATAGGAGTAAGTAGAGAGCAGAATGGCAGTTAAAAGACTTTGGGGGTGGCTAGAAGACCGGGCGTGGAGTGGTACTGGTAGGGTATCTCATATCTGGTAAAAGAAAATGTCGAGAAAATTTCGTGATTCCTCATCCAAGTATTATCCTTTATTGATAAAAAGTTTTGTTTTATCACATAAAAATCATTTTAATTATTTATAAGTTCAATTAACAGTTACTCTTATCAGAAACAAATACTATATATTATGTTAAATATTTGCACATTACTGAAGTGGCATGCTCCATTACTTATTGCGATTCTTCCATCTGTACAGGTGATTAAAAAAATCAATAAAATGATTTTATGTAGGAGTAATGTATCAATATTATATAATGAGTTACGTAATGTATTAATATTGTTAAATAATATATAATCATGTATGATGTATAATTAAAAAAAAAAAAGAACTGTTCGGTGCACTAAACATCCCGCTATGCGCAGGTCCGGAGGTATGATGTATAATTATGTATGAGAAATATATATTCATCTATGTACGCTGTTTATATAATATTTATCCATTACAGTAATTTATTTTTCTCAATTAACAGATTCTTTTTCAATTCTAACCAACTCAAATCTCCTCTAAAGAGTCCCAAATTTTAGATATGAGCTTCTATCGTTATTCCAAGTCTTTTGATATATTATTCACTCAAAATGATTTAAGTTCGCGACACGTTAAATTTTAAAATTGAATTTTGAAAAAGCTTTAATGATTGAACATGAAGTGACATTTCATCTAAGTTTCCTATTAGTAATATATACTATAGTTTAAGCTAAAAAAGAAATGGATTCAATTGAATTACGCAAATACACTTTATATTCGTCTCTGTAATTGGGAGGCTCAAATATTTTTAGGGTAACTTACATAAAGCACATATCTTTGGGAGCTAATTATCCTTTTCTCACCTCAATCTCGTCGGGATACAGACTCACCTCGGGATACATTGTCTCGCCTCGGGATATATCTCCAAACCACTCGGATACATCACAATCTCATTGGATACATCCCAAAATACTCGGATACATCAGATTCTTTGGTTTTACCTCTGATACATCGGCATCTCGCATATATCAGAGGGTGATGTATCCCGAGTGGAAGCGATGTATCCGAATGATTTTTTGATTAACATGTAGTATATTAAGTAATTAAAATAAAGTAGTGAGAGAGTTAGTAAATATGGTGAGGAGGTATGTCTCTTTAGGTAGTTTAACTATATTTTTAATTAACCCATATGCATGTTTCTCTTTTTAAATTGAAGAGCACCTTCAATTAATCGCAACATTTAAAATTGAAAATATTCTTAATTCTGCAATGCTTCTAGTTAAGTTCGAACTATAAACATTTGAATAAGAAGAGAGAAAGAAGAAGAAGGAAGAAAGTGCACTTCGCCTGCAACCAAATTTGGTAGATTGACCATTTTAGATAATAATTGATAATTAAGTTATTTTGTGTAAGAAATTTTGATTTAATGGGCATCTTATCTAATTTTTCCTTATTTATTTGTGCGTAGACCTAAGCATAAAACCAAGCTGGCTTGGCTCGCATGTATTTAACTCGCCTCAAGTCAGTTAAAGCCCGATAAAAGTTTGGGCTCGATTGACTCGCTTAATATGTAATAAATATCAAAATTTCTTCCATTAATCTTAATTTAGTAAAATATCAATTCAATAATTATTATTTACTTTTATTATTTATAATTTTGTACTTCTTTAATTTATTCGATATAATTAATTTTTCATATACATTGTTACTTAAGATACTTTATGAAATTTACAAAATGTAATTAATGTTTTAAATTTAAAAATTGAAATCAAAGGAATTTAATATTGTATTTTTTTTTGAATTTTTTGTTGCTTTATTTTTTTAAATTTTGCTGAAATCATTACTCTTAATTCTCCTGTGTACATTCCTTTTAGTTGTTGTCGGCGCTTTCTGGGCCGAGCTAGAATCTTTTACTAAAAAGGGCCAACCAGAAAGCAAAGTTTCACTGATGGTATACTTAGTGTAAGCGAGCTCTAAGATCACATCTTTGAAATAAAATCCAGTTTCAAAGATGGTGAAATCACGCTAGAAATGTATATCTGAAGTCCTTATATCAAGCATTGCCCTGTATAGTTGTCTGGGAGCTATGGAAGAGGAACTCCAGCAAGAAATCTATTGAAGAGTTGATGCTAGGTTAGCTGAAAATAAAAATATTTATCCGATCTCTGAGAAATTAGCTTTAATGATTACATCGGCTTCTCTGCATTGCTAGTAGGTTGATGGGTCGCGCACCCGACGCACATGTCTTTGACCTTGCCAGAAATTTCTATTCTATGTTCAATATTAAGTTAACGCATTTGAGTGGATTTCTAATTAATTTATCGTAAATTTAATTTTTTTAACACCGTAATACTACACATAACTAAATATTAAAGAACCAACTAGAGCTCGACTCAACTCGATACTATAATTGAGCTTGGCTCCATGCCAAGCCTATTTGTGTGTTTACTTTCGGGTTCAAAAAATATAACGCCCATTTAGTTCACATACTCGATCTTAATAATCGAAAAAAGGATTGTTATACTAGAACGAGAAATTGGATGATATTAAAATACAGTGGTGAAAATCTGGATTGTATTATATTTCTGCACACTTTTAAAATGTTTCAACGTAAGTGGTCTTTGGATTGGGTATTGATAGAATGTTAATTTTGATGATATGACAAAGGGACCTGGTTCAAGGACCTGGTACACACATCATGTCTCTGGTTCATTGCTTGACTGTACAGCCAAAAATTGTACTATCCTGCCAGTCGTACAGCAGAAGCAGCTGGACATCAGCCAATAGCAGGTGCCTAGGTTTTGTTTTGTCTTCTATATAAGAAGCAATCACAAAAACATAACCTAGTTTTTGCAAATCAAAAAGTGTCATCCTTCAAGCAAAAGCCGCCGCCTCATTAAGTGTCTCAAC
Organism: Jaltomata sinuosa; assembly: GCA_003996215.1. NCBI lineage: Eukaryota > Viridiplantae > Streptophyta > Magnoliopsida > Solanales > Solanaceae > Jaltomata > Jaltomata sinuosa. The sequence goes on along the minus strand of QJPP01001935.1, from coordinate 273,686 downwards.
AACAGAGGACCTGATCCAAAAATGTCTCTTTGTATTATGTGTTGTTGAGTCATTGTAATGGTTTGAAATGAAAACCTACTCTTCTATGTTAGAAGTCTTGTGTAGGTGTGTTTAAAGTTCAAGCTATTCATTTTAAGTGTCTAGACAACTAAAGTTAGTTGTTAGACTTATTACAATAGAGTTATTGTAATGAAAGCATGACAAGAGTTTGTTGTGTAGGTTGAGGGTTAATAGCTTAATCCTAGAGTTACAAGAGTCTGTAATTCTGAAGTTTCTTGTTTAGTGGATTGGTTGGTAAAGCCTACGTGGTAGGTCATGATTTTTCTTCCCTTGAGCAAGGAAGTTTTCACGTAACATCATGTGTTTCATTACTGCTTAATTGTCAAGGACCTGGTCCCTTGATCATTGTCAGTCCATCCAAACTTTCATTTTGTATCAGAGCAGGTGCTTCCTAAACGGTTAACACCTAGGAAGGATCTCGCTTCAATGGCAGCTCCGCTAGTTTGGAAGAAGGACAGTCAACTACAAGACCTCCTCGTTTCAATGGTGAGTTTTACGGTTGGTGAAAAACTCGTATACATGACTTCATAATGGTTGAAGACAGCGATCTTTGGGATGTCATTCTTGACGAACCCCATATGCCAATGAAGGAAGTCAAGATAGGTGAAATTACCACCTCAGTGCAGAAGACAAGAAAAGAATATGACGAAGGTGATAGAAAGAAGATAGAGAAGAGCTACCGAGCCAAGAAGCTACTAGTATGTGGAACAGGACTTGATGAGCACAATAAGATCTCTGCGTGCGAGTCAGCCAAAGAAATTTAGGAATGCCTTCAGACTGCTCATGAAGGAACTAGCCAAGTGAAGGAGTCCAAAGTCTACATGCTCACTACTCAATATGAAACCTTCACCATGAAGGAAGGAGAAACTATTCAGGAAATGCATACCAGATTCACCTCGATCACTAACGAGTTGTATTGTCTTGGAGAAGTGATAAGGTCAAGCAAGAAGGTTCGTAAAATTCTCAGCATCCTTCCCAAGGCATTGGAAAGCAAAGTTGATGCTATTACTAAGGCTCGTGACCTTAAGACTCTCACCATGGACGAGTTGATAGGCAATCTTAAGACTCATGAACTAAAAAGGCAACAAAATCCAGGAAGAAAGGAGCCCAAGAAGGAGAAAACTTTGGATCTCAAAGCCAACAAAGGTGACTCTAGTGAAAAAGATGATGATGTGGCCTATATTACTAGAAAATTTCAAAAAGCTTTTAGAAGAAGTGGAGGATTTTCCAGGAGAGGAAGCACTAGCAGGTCAGCTGGTCCAAATGATTTGTGTCACAAATGCAGAAAACCAGGTCACTTCATCAAGAATTCTCCACAGCAGAAGGGATATCATAAAGACTACACTCGAAATGAAGCTGATAAAGGAAAAAGGAAGGACCGAGTCCCCGATAAGGCCAAAAGAAAAGCAGCTGCTGATTAGTTTGTCAATTAAGTTTTGGGTGTCTGGGGAGATTCTTCAAGTGATTCAGACGCCTCTAACCAACCTGAAGATGCCTCAATGATGGTGGTTGAAGATGAAGAATTGGTGTTTGACTCTCTTTTTGCTCTCATGGCTAAGTCAGAAGATGAAGATGACGAAGAGGTAACCTACTTAGATATTAAAGCAAATCTTCATGATTACTCTCTAAAGGAACTAAAATCCCTAGCTAATGTCTTGATTGATACCTTCTGTGAGCTCACTAAAGAAAAGGACACTCTTAAGAAGACTATTGATGATTTTAAAAGTGAGAAAAAAGCCCTTTGTGTCCAAATCAGTGTTTTTGAAGAAAAATGTTGTATCATGGTGTCTGAAAATGCTGATTTGCATAAAAAATTGAAATAATCCTCACATCATGGCATTAAAAAAAAGGGTGAACGCAACAATCTTCAGTTCGAACTTGAAGAAAAGCTAAATAAAGCTCAACTTAGTCTTAATGATTCTCTTGAAAAGAACTCTGCTCTTGAGCAGGACCTGGTCCACATAAAGTACGAACTTGAAAGATCTCTCAAATGGACAGCATCCTCACAAGTCTTAGCTCACCTAACTAACCACAAGTCAGTTGGTGGTCATGGGCTTGGTTATAAAAAATCCATTCCCACAGGGAATTACCACCGCAAGTTTGACAATGTAGCTAACAACTTACTGTGCACTCACTGTGGTAGAAATGGGCATGATAAGAACACTTGTCAAGCTAGGTTTCTAGCTGAGAGAAATCATCATGTCTATTTCAAAAATAGGGAACTTAAAGGGACATCTGGTTCCAGGTCTAAGAAAAATAAGTTGCCTACTTGGACTAACAAAACCTTGATCTCTCCATTGTCTGCCTATTGGGAACTCAAGCTGGAATGGGTTCCCAAATCTAACAAATGGTGTTCATTTCAGGATGGAGTGAGAGGAAGCAGCCAAGGATGGTTTATGGACAGTGGCTGCTCGAAGCATATGACAGGAAGGACAAATGATTTTCTCTCACTTAAGGCAATCAAAGGAGGAAGTATCTCTTTTGGTGATGGGAAGAAGGGACATGTTCTAGGTGTTGGTAAGATTGGTAAATCCTTATCCCATGCAATAGAAAAGGTATACTATGTGAAGGGCTTAAAATATAGTCTACTCAGTGTCTCCCAAATCTGTGACAAGGGAAATAAGGTGAAGTTTCTCTCAAAATGTTGCACAGTCACAAGTCTTAGAACTAGGGAGGTTTTGCTAATAGCTAGAAAGTGGAGAAATATTTATATTGCTGGACTCAGTCTCTGGGGCTGATCTTACTTTCTTGAGTGCTCAAGATGATGAAGCAGAACTTTGGCACAGAAGACTGGGGCATGTAAGTTCCTCGCTGTTAAACAAGCTGATTGCGAAGGACCTGGTCTGTGATTTGCCCAAAATGAAGCTTTCAGAAGGAAAGTACTGTGGTGCATGTGCTAGAGGCAAGCAAGTCAAATCTAGTTTCAAGCCCAAGAAACAAGTGAGTACTTACAGGATACTCGAGCTTCTTCACATGGATCTTTGTGGTCCAGTTCGTGTTCCCAGCAGGGATGGTAAAAGATACATTTTGGTGATTATGGATGATTATTCCAGGTTTACCTAGACCTTTTTCCTCAAGACAAAGAACGAAACTCTTTCTGTCTTTGTCACATTTGCTAAGCAAGTTCAGGTGAAACTTCAGGAAACTATAAGGGGATCAGATTTGATCATGGTACTGAGTTTGAAAACTCCAGATTTGATGAATATTGTGTTGAAAATGGTGTTAGTCACAGCTTCTCAGCCCTACGAACCCCTCAATAGAATGTCATGGTAGAAAAAAAGAATCAAACTCTTGTGGAGTGTGCAAGGACCATGTTAGTAGATGGAAATGTTCCTCAATAATTTTGGACAGAAGCAGTGAACACTACATGCTACGTGCAGAATAGATGTTTGATCAGGTCCCTGCTGGACAAGACTTCATACGATTTGATGTTTAAACGAAAGCCCAAACTGAGTTAATTTTGTACCTTTGGATGCAAATGTTTTATCCTCAACAATGAAAAGGAGACACTTGGTAAGTTTGATCCAAAGAGCGATGAATGAACCTTTCTTGGTACTCCTCTACCAGCAAGGCGTATAGAGTCTTCAACAAAAGGACTCAGTGCGTTGAAGAAAGTGTTCATGTGCTGTTTAATAATTCTGGAGATCTTGCAAGAAAAACATCGCTAAATGAGGAGGAAATTGATGAGCTGCTTCAACTTCAAAAGGATGACCCCATGACAGTAAAGTATGGAGAACAGACGAGGGAAGGTAACATCCCTGCTGACTCTCAAACTAAAGAATGCTCACCCTCAGAGCTATCTCAAGAATTTGCTAAGCCTCACCCTGTTGAGACTCCACTCGAAGATACTTCCCCAGATACAATACCCAGTCCCAGTCAGGGAGAGTCATCTGTGACTAGACCCGATTGGAAGGACCAAAGCTCTCACTCTATGGACAATCTCATCTCTCCTCTAAATTCAGGTATGCACACTTGATCAATGTCAAGGAATTCTCTTGCTTTCTCAGCGTTCATTTCCCAGGTCGAACTTAAGAATATCAAAGAGGCTCTCAAAGATACAGACTGGATCAATGCCATGCAGGAAGAACTCCATCAATTGAACATGAATGAAGTGTGGCATCAATTCAACAGGAATAAAGTGTGGCACCTGGTCCCTAAACCATCAGACAGGACCATAATAAGAACCAGATGGGTTTTTAGAAATAAGAAACATGAAGATGGAGTCACAACTAGAAACAAAGCCATGCTGGTTGTTCAGGGATATAACCATGAAGAAGGCATTGACTATGAGGAAACCTTTGCCCCTGTAGCACATTTAAAGGCTATCAAAATTCTCATAGCCTTTGCAGCTCATATGAAGATCAAGCTCTTTCAGATGGATGTCAAAAGTGCATTTATGAACGGATATCTAAAGGAGGAGGTGCATGTCAAGCAACCTCTTGGGTTTGAATATATTGATCATCCTTTTCATGTGTTCAAACTGGAAAAAGCCTTGTATGGTTTGAAGCAAGCCCCACAGTCATAGTATGAAGGCTATCCAAATTCTTGCTGGAAAATGGCTTCAAGAGCGGGAAAATAGATAACACTCTCTTTCTGAAGGCCAAAGGCAAGAATCTGCTCATAGTCCAAGTCTATGTTGATGACATTATCTTTGGATCTACTCTAGACTCACTATGAAATGAGTTTGCTAAGCTCATGAGTGGGGAATTTGAAATAAGCATGATGGGAGAATTAACCTTCTTTCTTGGTCTACAGATAAAGTAAGATCCAAAAGGAATAATGATAAGTCAGCAGAACTATATAAGATATCTGTTAAAGAAGTACAACATGGAAGATGCAAAACCTATTGACACTCCCATTGGAACTTCGTCCAAGTTAGACAATGATGAACCCGGTCCCTGTGTGAATGAAACTATGTATAGGGGAATCATTGGTTCTTTGTTGTATCTAACTACTAGAAGGCCAGACATAGTGTTCAGTGTGGAGATGTGCGCTAGATTCTAATCATGTCCTAAAGAATTCCATCTCAAGGCCGCCAAAGGAATTCTCAGATATCTCAATGGAACTCCGGACCTGGTCCTTTATTATCCCTCAGGTGAAAATTTTGAATTGGTTGGATATGCAGATGTTGATTATGCAGGGTACCTGGTTGACAGAAAAAGCACGTCGAGCATGGCTCACTTTTTTGTTTCTTCACTGATCTCTTGGGGTACCAGGAAGCAGAACTCAGTGGCTCTTTCCACAATTGAAATAGAGTATATAGTTGTTGCATCCTGTTGTGCTCAACTACTGTGGATTAAGTAGAAACTTGAAGACTTTGGAATCAAAAATGACTGTGTGCCTCTTATGTGTGACAACACTAGTGCTGTCAGCATGGACAAAAATCTAGTTCAACACAAGCGAACCAAGCACATAGACGTACAAAACCATTTCTTGAGAGACAATGTAGAGAAGAGAGCCATATGCATGAAGTTATGTAGTATTGAGGATCAAATCATAGACATTTTCACCAAACCACTGAGTAGGGACCAGTTCCACATAAATCACCTACATCTTGGCCTAATGAAGCCCAACTAGTCTCCCTCCTTTTCACTGTGATCTTTCTTGATGGCTAGAAAAATGGTTACAGGTATCTGGGAACATGTATATGTATCAGATCTAACTCAGTATCAGACCCTTCCAGGTTTACACTCTTGGTAAGAAAGTAGCTGGACAAGAAAAGGGGAGGATAGGCAAAATATATTCAGAAATTGACGCATATGTAGGGACATGATCTCTGTAAAGATTAGTCACACTTTCATTGCTTATTGAAGTTTTTAAAATTGAAACTTGCACTTGCCACATCAGCTTCTTATTCTCGCTTCTTGCTAAATGGCAGTCTAATCAGAAACTCAAATCATCACCTCTCTCCCCAACTGACACATCAGGTCCTTTCAATCACACCCTTCATTAATTTTTAAGGACCCTCTTCTCAAATTAGTCCCTCGGTTTGAAATTTTATGTCTCTTCTAAATTCCTAAAACCTTTACCCCTCCCAAGTCTGTCAATCTTCTAATTCACAAACATGTCTCAACCCAATACTCCTCCTCTCTCCCCTTTATCTCTCACTCCGGCGTCTACTGTTCATGTCGAAACCACTCCATTGACGGAGGACTTGAGAAATCCATTGATGATATCTCCCATGTTGACTCCTATCTTTGACTCTCTGCCAAAGGAGTCTACACCACCAGTCGTCTCTCCTACTACCGTAGACCCTTCAAATCTGTTCCTAGATCCAGGGTGTGAAAAGCCGCTCTTGGAGGAATCCTATCTGAATGAGTCAGAGAATGTATCTGATGTGGCTGAAAATGAAAGTCCTCTCCTGCCACAAGATACGTGGCGGAGCCACCCTTTGGCCAGGGGGTTCATTCGAACCCCCTTCAGCAGAAAATTATACTATTTATACACGGTTAAAATTATTTTTTATGTATATATAGTAGATGTTGAACTCCCTTCGACTAGTTCGTGCGTTTGTATTTTCAGATTTTAAACCTCCTCAATGAAAATTCTGGCTCCGCCTCTGCACAAGATACTTCTCAGGGACCAGGTACAATTAAGGCTCTAGGCAAAATTTTTGATATTCATGTCTCGGTGGAAGATGCAGTACTTTTTTAGGAGGCAGTTGAGACATTGTGTGAAGGAGGGCTGCCTCAGGAAAAGAGTAATTCATCCAACATATTGGATGCAAGTGCCCAACTAGTTTCTATGATGGAAGAATGAGATACTATCGGAGATCGGTCTGAATTTGCAGATGATCCTCATCAGGTTTCTCAGATGATTATTCCCTTTGAGCACCCACCTAAGTTTGACGGAACTACGATATCCCACATGCCAATACTCTCCGAGATGACTCATAAACTGAAAGTGATGAATTACCCCTACGTTTCAAGCTCAAGGGTTTGCCAGTGTCTAAGGACCCGGTCCCTAGTAAGCCTCGTACCACCAGGGGCAGTAACAATAAGGAAATGGATGTAGCATTAAAAGACAATAAGGCTTAGACTGTTCAGAAGAAGAGATTGAGGAAGAAAACCATTGTAAAGGAGGATGATCCTCTCTATGTAATGAATATTGATGAAGATGCTGAATCTGAGGAGGAAGATGCCGATATAGTCGCAAGCATTTCCAAACAACATGGGAATGTTATCTCTTACACTGCAGAGAAACCCAAGCATGCTAGAACAAAAAGGGGACAGGGTGATACTGATGGACCTTGTCCTTCAAAAGAACCCACCAAACCAAAGAAAAGAAAGAATACCTCTGACCCCGCCATCAAGGGACCAGGTACCAAAAGTAAGAGTCAAAAGAAAAAGGAACCTGCTGAGGAAACCACTTGTGAACAAGTTCAAGAAGCTATAAGGAACCAGACTATTTTTCGAGGAGGAGTGTTTTATCCCAAAGCTATTGCACTACCTGGGATGGGGGACATGGTCTCTATGATAAAGTTTCAAAAATAGTTTCATCTCATGGACCAGCCTCTCCCTAGGTTGCATGCCACCGAGGTCACAGAATTCTTCACTAAAATGGAATTCTTCTCAGACACCACTAGTTTGGTCTCAAGTGTGAAAGACGTGAATATCAGGTTAGATGAGTCGGTGTTAGGCAGAATACTGGAGGTACCCACTGAAGGGATCTGGTCCCTAGAGACATTATCTACTTCTAGATGATTTTTGGTTCTGGCCAGCAAGTTGAAAAGCGACAAGTCGAAGCGACTGTTGAAAAAGCAAATGAAAAGCGACTATCAGTTAGTTTTTGAGTTTGTGAACAAAGTGTTGCTTCCACGCACAGAAAAGAGGGTTGATATGGATGCTATGGAAATTATCTCTTCTTTTCATCCAATTAGCCTTCCTTCCATTATGCTAAGACACATGGATAAGGTTGTTAACGAGAAGAAAGGGAAGCATGGACTTCCATATGGCTTTCTGCTGAACAAAGTGTTCGAATACTACAATGTCCCTCTTGATGAGGGAATTACAGGGTCCAGAAGGCACATGTTTTATCCCACCATCTTGGAGGAATGTGAGATTATCAAACGGAGGGGTGGGGAACAGGTTGTGCCACACTCTGTTGTCTCTGATCTCATCTCTGCACAGGAGCGTGCAACTGAGGAGGTGGAAAATTTGACAATCTTGCTGGCACAAAGGGATACTGATATATCCCAACTGAATTCAGCCCTGCAACAGGCATCTTCTTTGACACCCACTGAGGGACCAGGTGTGGTGGAGGCACTGAAGGTTGAGAATGTCCGTCTTACCTCCAAAGTGGTTGACTTGACTGATCTTCTTCTCAAGGCACATGATACAACAGACTAGCGTTTCACTCTTCTTCTCAAATCCCTTCCTAAATCATCCTCTTAAACCAGTTGTCACCCATGTTCCTATGTTCTTTTCTTCTCAGTTCTCTGATATTAGGCTTATGCATGTTTTAATTTTTCTTAACTTCTTCTGTAATGGCGTATGACTATTCTTAATGAATGCAAATATTTTTGTTTAAATTTTGCCTACTCCTGTATTCTACTATGTTCCTTTTCTTACTCAAGTGGTTATTGCCCCAGTGGCCATGGGTTAATCTGATTAAGTGTACTCTTACCTGGTTTACTGCTTAATCTTTTAAATGATGCCAAAAGGGGGAACAAGTATAGGGCACAGTGACAGAGGGAACAGGTACATGCGAGCATAGTGACAGGGGGAACATGTACATGCATAGCAACAGAGGATTCAAGAAGTGGATACAATGAACCAGCGTTTATCATCATTAAAAAGGGAGAAAATGATAGAATGTTGATTTTGTTGATATGACAAAGGGACCTGGTACACACATCATGTCTCTGGTTCATTGCTTGAGTGTACAACTGAAAACTGTACTATCCTGCCAGTCGTACAGCAGAAGCAGCTGGACAACAGCTAATAGCAGGCGCCTAAGTTTTATTTTGTCTTCTATATAAGAAGCAATCACAAAAATATAACCTAGTTTTTGCAAATCAAAAAGTGTCATCCTTCAAGCAAAAGTCGCCGCCTCATTAAGTGTCTCAACAACAGAGGACCTGATCCAAGAATGTCTCTTTGTATTATGTGTTGTTGAGTCATTGTAATGGTTTGAAATGAAAACCTACTCTTCTATGTTAGAAGTCTTGTGTAGGTGTGTTTAAAGTTCAAGCTCTTCATTTTAAGTGTCTAGACAGCTAGAGTTAGTTGTTAGACTTATTACAATAGAGTTATTGTAATGAAAGCATGACAAGAGTTTGTTGTGTAGGTTGAGGGTTAATAGCTTAATCCTAGAATTACAAGAGTCTGTAATTCTGAAGTTGCTTGGTTAGTGGATCGGTTGGTAAAGCCTACGTGGTAGGTCATGGTTTTTCTTCCCTTGAGCAAGGAAGTTTCCACGTAACATCTTGTGTTGCTTTTCTTTGCACTTCAGTACTCTTGTTTGCTTCTTCATTAGTGCTTAATTGTCAAGGACTTGGTCCCTTGATCATTGTCAGTCCATCTCAACTTTCAGGTATTTATAGTTAAAATTCTTCAATTCTAAAGTTTTAACATTTTTATTTTGGGGTTCTGATTTTAACGAGTATTTTTTTGTGTGTGTTATTTGGGTTAAATATATGAATTAAATGGGTCTCATATTTCTTTTTATATAAAAGTATGCATAGCAATTTACAAAAGATTCACTTGAATAACTCAACTCTTAATAAAGTATTTCAATTAGATACTTTATTTTTTCAAATTTTAAATTTTTTTTGGCATGTGTTCTCATTCGTGTATTAGATAGTTAAATTGATCACATAAAATATGTTATTTTTTAATTATATGCATTTGCCTCAATAAGCCGTAAAACCTCAGGCATTTTCTACTTGAGGTTGATGCGTATAATTAAAAGAGATGATATATTTTGTGTGATTAACTTAACTATCTAATAATCAAATGAAAATAAGCGCAAAAGTTTTTCATAATTTGAATCAAAAGTGCTTAATTGAAATACTTTATTAGAAGTTAATGTATTCAATTGATATAAAGCTTAATTCAAATATCTAAATGTAATATCTTAATAAGTTTAAGGCATGACTATGCATTAAGTCAAAGATTAACTAACCATACGCACACTAAAGTTACTTTTGAATGATTTGATACATAGTTGAGTGACTTTTACACATTACAAAGCAAAAAATAATAACTTTCCATCAATCGATTAATTTCCAAATGACCACTCATAAAATCTACTCAAAAAAATATATAAAAGAAAATGTACTAAATTTTATTTTCCTTTATTATAAGGTTGAAAATATGTGAAATAAAGTGTACTAAATTATTTTTCCCTTTATTTTTCTCAACTATTCTGTTTCCCTCTATTTGTCTCAACTATTCTGTTTCCCTTTATAATGGAAAAAGAATTGTGGAACAAAGTGCACTAATTTTATTTCCGTTGTATTAGGGAATAATAAGAAATGTGGTAGAAAGTTTACTGATTATTCTTTTTTCAACTATACAATTTCCCTTTAATAGGAAAAAAGAAAAACTAGATTGTTGAAGAAAGTGTACTAAATTTTACCTCTCTTGATTAGGAAATTAGAAAATTTGTCCGGATGTGAAGGATTCTAGTTAATTTGAAAATCAAATGTTGATAGATTTAGTCGAGATAAAAGAAGTAAAAAGTTTTATGTAAATGTATCAAGTTTAATGAATTGCATTTTTTTACTTTAATATACACAAGCACATATACTTGAAGAAATTGCAAAAATCAATTTTTGAAGGTCAATTTGTATTTTTTTAGCTAAAAAAATGACCTTCAGATGTTGATTTTGTTAAATATAATTTCAAAATGGCTGGGCTCGCTGTCCCAAGGGGCGCCAAACATTTTCTCGTCCGAAAGGTCTTGCAATATCCATTTTCACCAAAACTCTAGCATAAGAGGTCTTTTCAAGTTGTGCGGTATATTCATTAGCATAAAGAGGGCTTCTCAATCCATTACTAATCCTTCTAAGGGACTTGACACTCCAACAGTTAAGAGGGAGATTGAAAAACTTCATCCACAAGGGAATTTTTTTAGCACTTTAATAGCAAAATCAAAATCAGAGGTCCAAGTTTTGGTAACAATAGGTCTAGCATTGAGCATTTGAGGCCCAACAAATAAAATTTCATTTCTATCATTAAAACAAGTGCATCCGATGACAAAATACCCATTATTATAATAATCTTAGGTCTGACGGTAAAATTTCACTTTCTAGCAATGAATCTCTCCGGGCTTGCTATGGTAGGTGAAGCTCATATCACATAAAGTATAAGAACAACCTTCCACTTCTCAGTCTCTTTACCAATTTCAGCTTTCAACAATTTCATAACCTTCTGCCCATCCTATATTTTAGGGGCTATGAATGTAAGACTCATACCTTTCTTATCTTAAACAAATTAAACCAAGGCTTTATACCTTTATCCCCAACAATAGTGGAATCAATAGGCGTCTGGGCATGATCTCCCAGGTGGCTTGGTCTAGCAACATGAATATGACTAACCCGTATTGTGGTTTTTAGCCTTTTGCCTTTGCTTAATTTCAAACTTAACCCTAACAAGTCAAGATCTGGTTACTATTTCATTTGCTAGAATAGATCTCGACACTGAGGAAGTGACTATAATCGCTGCATATAATCCAATCGACCCTAGTAGAATCGGAAAAAAATATTCCCCGTGATAGTAAAAGGGGGAGTAGAATTTCCACTAGCCCAGATAAGGAGTGGCCATGCCTCAGAGACTCCATCATATTACATATGTTCTTTGGTGGTAATATTACACCTTTTGCTAGATTTGACTTTTTACCTTTACGCTTTCCTGAACCAATGACCTAAAGAATAAGTGGAACACTTTTGCCTTCCTTACTCAGCCTACCCCTACCCATATGGTCAAGTCGATGCACTATAATAGCACACTAACGTGCACCTGGGAGGAGAGAAAAAAATCCAACACTATAATAGCACACTAACATGCACCAGGGAGGAGAGAGAAGAGAGAGAGAAAAATCCAAGAGATATAACAATCTTAATACATGAATAAATTTCTTATCTCAATTAATACCATCTTTTCTTTCGCTATATTAATTTTTCTTCATATTTATTCGAGCAAAGGTAAAAATAGAAGAAAAAAAAATTCATTTTGGTTTTTTATAATGATATTATATTATAATTTGGGACTGAGGTGTAATTATTATTATATATTATATTATATATATTGTATAGGGTAAAATTGGTATAAAGACGCGTGACAGTTGTCAAAGTGAATAGTTCGGGCGCGTGGTCATCACAGTGCGAGTGTCCCCTCAAAGGCAAGGAAGTTTTCAATTCTTATCACCATCGATGACATGGCGCAAGCTGAAAATAGGAGACAAGAGTGTCAGGGACGCGGACGAGCACCTGCAGAGAAGAACCGGCGGACCCCTCTAACGAATCAGACAAGTGGTGTCCTCTTATTGGTAGAACCCTTAGAGCTTAGCTGGCCTAGGCGTCATATATTGTACATTATAAATAGTGACCCCAACTTACTTGTATGGGGATTCGATTCCGACCTCCTTCTATCCTCTCTCTCTCTCTCTCTCTCATTCTCAATGTCAATAGAATATTAGTTTCTTTCTCATTAAGTTTTACTGCTCTTAGCTGCTAATACTTTCTTGTTCTTGAATACCTCTCAGAGGCTCGATTTTATTCTCGGCTGCTCTCTAGAAAGTCCTCGGCTGACTTAATTTGTGAATTTTATTTACTTTTCATTATCTATTTATTGTTACCTATTTTCTTTGTTCTATTATTATCTTTCCTCAACTATCGTATAGATTAACTACTAAAAAATTGGTAACACGAGTGAGATCAAATCGTAACGCATGCTCTTGACTCACCTGCAAATTTAACTGTACCAAATTTGAGTTAAATAGTTTGGTGCTCACCGTGGGGCTAGAGCAGTTATATCTGGGTTCAATCTTACTTGTTTTCTTTTTTGGTCTGTTAATTTTGTTTCTTTGTAGATCTATATTAGGGTGATGTCTAATGATGAAGAACAGAGTGAGGGGGAGCTAACCGTACCAGGCACAGTAAGAGCTCAGTCCCCCAGACCAACTAACTCTAGTGGTCAAACAACCCACAATGACAAAGAGAGCCCACACATCAACGTGGATCTCACAAAAGTAAATATTCAAAAGAGGGGTCACGACCTCCACAGCGATAAGGAAAAAGTTGATGGAGAAGCATCTGGTCTGAGAGGTCCTCCAGGAAATCCTCCAAAGTTTCATTGTGGGGCTGAAAAAGCTCATAGAAAAAGTGGAGGCCCAAGGTAAGAGAATGGACAAGTTCCAGGCCGGACCAAGCCAAGGAACCCCAAACTCCTCCAAATGAAATGAAGAAGAGGAATATGAAGACAGATCTGGAGGACGTACAACTAGAAAGTCTAGGGGTGAACCCAAAGCCTCAACCTTCATGCTAGCTTCTGTAGTAGAGATGTTGAGAGAAGAGATTAAGTCCCAGAATACGGAGCTCCACACTTGCATGAACCAGATCCCGGGAGTTTCTCCCATGGTCAAAGGGTCAGACTTGAAGAGCTACGCAAAAGTACCCTATAAGGATAGTTTGGTGACTCAACCTATCTCGAAGAGGTTCAAGATGCCCGACATTGCAAAATATGATAGGACTACTGACCCTTAAGAGCATTTGTTTTTCTTCACGATGGTCGTAAATGGCAGTGATCTAATTATAGAGCAAGTTGAGTCAGTAATGATCAAAAAGTTTGGCAAAACCCCCTCGGGCAGAGCTCTAGTCTGGTACTCTCTCTTGCCTGAAAACTCTATTGAATCTTTTAATATGTTAGCAAATAACTTTTTAGAGCCCATGCTAGAGCAATGAAAGTGTGTCTCCAAAGAGGGGACATCTTCAAGATTGAACAAGGAGAGATGAAACTCCTTCGAGAGTTTGTAGATAGATTCTAGAAGGAATGGATGCATCTACCAGCAGTGCCGGACGAGTGGGCTGCAGAAGCATTCACAAAAGGACTAAATCCTGAAAGCTCAGTCACCTCATTCAAACTGAAAGAAAGTTTGACAGAGTTCGAGGCAACGACTTGGGTTGTGGTGTAAAGTCGATACAAATTTAAGATTTGGATTGAAGATGATTGCAAGCAAATCAAAAGCAACACCCCCCGAGTGTGGAACAAAGTAAAGATCGAGAAGAACCCTTGGTATCGAGGGGAATGGACCCCTCATAACGCCCTCTGATAGGGCAGCCCAAAAGGATCATCACAGGGGTAATATACTCCATACGCGGTGGAATCAAAAGCGATTTTGAGCCAACATGCTGGCCCTCACTCCTCAGTTTCTCCTCGACCTGGGAGAAGGGACTTCCAAGAAGGGGCCTCTAAGCTCAGAAACTCATAGTATATGCCATTAAAAATGCTCCCTACCTCTCGAAATACTGCTTCAACATTAACCTAGGAGAACTGGTCACGACCGTTCAGTATATCAAAAGGGCTAAGTTCCCAAAGCCCATTTGCACTAGTCCCAATCCTTGAAACAGGAGCACATGATGCAAATTTTATGACTCACATGGACATAACACTAAGTACTGCCGCCATTTGAGTGAAGCAGTGGCTAAATTGCTCAAGGATGGTCACTTGAAGGAATTACTAAGTAATCGACCCAAAGCCAATTATGGGAAAGACGTTGAGTTAACAACCAGTTGGTCAACTATAGAGAGCTCCCCAAAAAATGATCAACTAAGCAATATTGATCGAAACACCAGGTACGCTGTCTTGCCTCTTTCATTTAATCCATAGCGATATGTTTTCCTTTTTTGGCTTGACCTCGACAATGACTCTCTCGCCCTCATAGGGGGAATGTCCTCCGGGCGGATGCCAACAGCCTGGAGCATGAAGTCTCCTCAAAGGAACCCGATGAAAGGAGGATTCACTATCTAGGAGATTGACAGTGAAGACCCAAAAGAATGAGCTACACTCTTTTTACCTTCAACGAAACCTTTATATCCCCGAAAGAGGGTTTTTGGCTGACAAGGTTTTTGACGAGATAGAAATAGGAAATTTCAGAGAAATATTAGGATAGAACACAGACTGTAGATCTTGTATCTTATCCATAAGTCTCTCAAATATGAAAATCATAAATATAGAGAATTTTTGGGAGCACAAATTCTTTGTTTGGAAAGACTAAGGCCGCATTCTTCGAACTTCTCAACACCAAAAGGATATGATACTATGCTAGGGACTCTCGATCCTGATGATGCAACATCCCAAAATATGCTCACTCTCGAGCATTTGCAAGGGTACGACATTATGCTAGGGACTCTCGATCTCAATAATGCATCCTCTTAAAATATGCTCACTCTCGAGCATTTGCAAGTGTACTACACTAAGCTGGGTACTATCGATCCCGATGACACTACCTCCCAAAATATGCTCACTCTTAAGAATTTGTAGGGGCACAACTCAATGCCAGGGACTCTCAATTCTGATGACGCGGCCTTTCAAAAATTAACCCTAACTGTCCAAGGAAAGTCGACACCTAAAAACGCTCCCTCGAATAATAAAAAAGAATAACTGGACTGCTACGAAGGTCATAAAATAGCTTCTAAGACTTTGGACTCGAAACTCAATTTTCAATTGAAATGACATCTATTTGTCACCTTATTGAAATATTTACCCTTTACGCTTACCACACAGTCTGATCATTCGAAAGCAAAAGGTCTGAAACAATGTTTTTTATGTTCTCAGGGTATGCTCGAGCACAAGGAACCCTTGAGTTATTACGAGAACACAAAAAGTGTCCCCAATGAAGAGTCCACATTCAAAATGGCAGAAAGAGAGGCAACTCATCTCTCAATGCTACACTCTATTGCTCTCAGAGATGTCCAGACTTAGCAGCACAACTATGAAAATAAACAGGAATCCCTCCTCGACTATGAGGTCTATAAAAGAGCAGACTTTAGATAAGTCTCTGATTGGATTTAGAGCTAATCGCGTCTCGATCTCATAAAATGACTTTGCTACTGAAGCTAAAAAATAAAAAACTGGTTAGTGTCTACGTTCGGTCATCCATTATTATAACTCGACACTTACTAGCTCGGCCTCAAAACCTATTCGAGCAGACTCTATTGTAAAACACGACCAGGGTATGACCCTTTTGAGATACTCATAAAAAAGGCATCTGCTGTAATGTAATGTGTAAACCGTCTCTCGAAAAGAGCATGCAAAATTAAGCCCGAGACCTTAACAAGTTCGGGTTCATTCATCAAAAAAGGAATACAAGTACAATGCTTTCTTACAACAAAAAACAACTTTATTTGCTTTAAAAGAAACGTACGAAAGGCATAAAAGCTGAACATTCAAGACATCACTTTGATTCCTCCAAGAAACTATACACAAAATAGAGCTCGCCAATTGAACTTGCCTCGAGCTTGACCTGCAAACCACGCAAGATGATGGATCGGAGAGTCTTGATCGACAGGAAACTTTTCATCCCCAAAGTCAGATGGCTCTACCCTTGCACAGGACCTCGATGCATCTGAAATCTGATTGCGGAAAGACAGAGGCCTTGAGAACAAACGCGGTAGCCAACAAATGGAAGTTGGCCAAAAAGCTCAAGTATCACTACTTGTAGCAACCTCCTCCCCTGTAGAGCTTAAACTCTCCTTGGCAGAGGTAGTTTGATTAAGCCAAGATAAAGATTCAACTAGAGCACTCTCGAAAACATCCCAAGGAGCTCTGACGTGCTCCTCAAACCAAGGAGGATATCTCTGATGAGGTTGAGGGCATTAAGGTCCCTGGACCATTAAAGAAGGGAGCGGGTAGGTGAAAGACCTCTTTCACTCTCACCCTTGGCCTAATTTACAATTTTTGCTTTATCCTCGATCAGGACCACAATGACCATCTCACAGGAATAGAGCCGGGATTGAAGAAAAATGAAAACCTGCGAACGGGATGAAGCTCAGCGCCCTATGGTGTTCGGTGGTGAAAAATGGAACTCATGAGAGAACTTTCTTTTTTCCTTTCTTTTATAAGTCAGGAGAGGAGAGAAGGGTCAATGCAGATATAGAAAGTGCAAAGGCTCAAATTATATATATAGACAAGCTTCATTTAATGCGGGAATACAAATGGATACAAATGCCTGCCATGTGGTAAGTGCAATAAAGATCCAAGGAACACAAAGCAATGCTTCCCAGGAAGCAAGGCGTCTGAAGGGACTTTTTGCTTCCCGAAAGGTCTGAGTACTTCATCCCTTTATCCTCTCCACTTCCTGCCTACATTAATCAAACTGAAGAGGGAAGGAGTTAGGGAAAAGTAAATTCATTCATTTTATTATGAAAAGCCCATACAAAGTAATGCTCTCAAAAATCCCAAAATGGACCCCGAGGCACACGAACATACCAAACAAAAATTTTACATGGTTAGAAAACCCTACTAAGAAAACTTCTCTCAGCTACGAGCCCTTAAAAAGCCTCTGCCCAAGCTGCCTTTTGGCACCTCACCTTCGAATATCAGTCAATTGGCAAGCTCAACTATGGCCTGGGACTCAATAATTTCCTTATCAAGGTCAAGGCCTCCAACTTGGATCTCCTCCAAAACTTTGAGGCAAATGATCTGGGTGTCTTAGTCCCTCTTCATGTCAAGTTGCTAATCACTAAGTCTCGTCTTCTCAAACAGAACTTTGATTATCTCTGACAAACACTGCACCTCATCGTGGGGCGGGTCCTCGGGAGGCACATTCGTAGGTATGAGCATCGACTCAATCACCCTCAAGCGAATACACTCTTTTAGCTCAAACTAATTTCTCACGAGTCTTTCATTTGCTTCTGCATGATCAACATTCTCGCGATACAAGGCTCTTATCTCCTTAGACCAATAGAGTGCATCGTAAGCATAATCCTTCTTCTCACTTAAAGTTACATCCCTCTCGGCTCTTAACACCTTAAGATTAGAGGCTCATTAAGCGACGACCGAAACTAAAACTGAGCAAGCTCCCATAGAGGCTAAAGTTTTCTTAAGGCACAAACATCTTGATGTCAGAGCTTTCCTCTCTTTCAAGATCCGCTAAAGACCCTCTACTGCCAAAACACTTGCCTGAAAGAAGGGCAATAGGAAAAATCTCATTAGAAAAAAGGGAACAAGTGGTCTTAGAAAAATGAGGAAAGGTCAAGTCACTAACCCGAGCAACTGTGTGATGATCTAAATGGTCGTGAGTGGCACTCACACTAACCCTATGGTGGGAGAACTATTGACCTAAACCTTAACCCAATCAATTAGCCATATTTAGATGATATAATAACAAAACCAACTTTTATATTAATAATTGTCAAAATGTATATGCGGAAATAATCAACTATCTATTACAATTCCCAAGACCCAAAAGTCATCGTACAAGAACTCTAAATCCAAAACCATGTCTAGGATATCTAAACTAACAAAAATAAGGAAATGTATCATTATTCGAAAGAGGGACAAGAACCAATACGAAGATCCATGGCAGCCTGGAGATGTAGTTCTCACCCTTGGATTAAATCTGTTGTCACCGCTA
The DNA here is from genome assembly GCA_003996215.1 of Jaltomata sinuosa. Taxonomy (NCBI): domain Eukaryota; kingdom Viridiplantae; phylum Streptophyta; class Magnoliopsida; order Solanales; family Solanaceae; genus Jaltomata; species Jaltomata sinuosa. Next base: position 255,047 of record QJPP01001935.1, on the reverse strand, counting down.
AAGATAAGGTCATGTCTGAGCCTTTGAAACATAGTCTGCACTCAACAAAAGAAGAGTATAGGATAGTATTAATACAAATCACTATATATTGGTAGGCATCATAGGTCGACCCAATTTATAACAAGTAGACAACATAAATCAAATAACAGGTAGACAGGAGCTTCAATACATAGCAAGTGGTCAACAAAATAATCACTTCAAATCAAGCCAAAAAATGTCTACAAACAAATCATATAAGCTACCATATGTTATCGTAACAATCAAGAACTCACAATCTCAACAATCATATCACAACATAGATCTATGTACATCTCAATCTCACATGTGTGTTTCCTTTACTTTCATTATTGTCACAATAAGTCATACTAACTCACACCTCAACACTAAGTTGTACACACATGCTAAAGGGTCTTATTTTTGTCTAACTAGTCATAACCTGCAGGGGATACACCAGGGTCCATGTATCATACCGGTGTGGTACTTGATCCATTATACTAATACCAATATCAATATATGTACCAGCATGGTACTCGATCCCTCAACCAATATCAAACTATGGTTTCAAAACTTCTATCTCTCAGGATATAACACCACGCATCAACTCACTAGTAAACTTTACCATCACAACGTACTTTTAATTAAATTCAATATACAATAGCTTATTCATTCAAGTATTAGCAAGATCACAATCATCAATCACAAGTATATCCGAAGACCAATCAACAAGTTATTCAATATAAAATCATAGAAGTACTAAACCAAGTCACAACTCTAATTAAATCATAACCTACCTTAATCAATGACCTAAATCTAAGCTAGATTACAAGTGTCTTGCCCTTTTCTCACAACTTCGGATTGTTCGTGGTCTAAAATAAATAAAAAAATAAATACAAGAGTAATTACCAACTTACTTTCCAATTCTATGTCTTGGGGATTTAACTCCACTAGTTTAACCCTTTTAATAGCCAAGAATCTTAGCCAAGGTTTTTCACCCATCAATTTTCCCTTAATTCCCATAATTAACGTTCAAGGGAAACAATTATATGCTAAGAAGTGTTACTTAACAACCTAGAATCAATCTTAGATGAATTCACATCTACCCATAGGGTTCTTCCCTACTTTTCATGAATTTAGGGTTCTAGGTCAAAAATTCCATCATTAATCCCCATTCTAATAATTATACCATCGGAAAGGATTACTAGATAATAAGAGGAATGAATTTACTTACCTCAATGAAAGATATTACCCTAGTTCAGTAAGAATCGCCTCACAGTAGTCTAAGAACGAACCCTTTGAGTTTTTAGAAAATAAACTCTGAAACATAGACTTAAATAGACATTATATCTCCCCTCTTTCACTGCAGCGGTCACTTTCTCACTATGACGAGACCGTTGTGGCAAGCCTTTTGCTTGTTATGGCGAGCCCTGGCAAAACAGACTTAAATAGACATTATATCTCCCTCCTTTCACTGCAGCGGTCACTTTCTCACTATGACGAGATCGTTTGTGGCAAGCCTTTTGCTTGTTATGGCGAGCCCTGGCAAAAATAGCCAGTCTCGCTGTGGTGGGACTCCAAGCGCTACAACAGTCTCGCTATAATGGGATGTCATCCGATGCAACAGTTCCTGAAGTAAAAACTCGAGAACTCACCTAAATTATTCTATTTCACAATACAAGCCTTGATTTGTGACATCACATAAATATCTCAACGCGGCAACCACTATAACCAGAGTTCTACGAATCCATTTATCGTCCCCAAACTTCCTATGGGACCATGCGACTCGACTATCCATTAATGAACTCCACTCTATAAAATACTACACCACGAAACATGAATCATTTCTAAAGCATACAACACTAGATTATTATCAAAAACCACTTCGGGCTTGTGATTTTATCAACTCTCATCCTAGGGAAACTCTAACCGGGTACTTACGTCCTAAATAATACTATAATAATAAGATTAGTCGTTACAAGCTGAATGAGCCTAACCTCGATCTTTGGGATTGTCCAAGCTATCAAAGAGATACTTTCTACTGTGATCAATCAATTGAATAATCCCCCCTCGATCTAGACAAGGAGAATATAAAAGAAGCAGACGATTCATAGAGAACTCCTCACCTATTGAAGTGGCCAGCACTCATAGACACACAACGATCCTCCACACCCCAGGACTGATCTGTCTAAGACACATCTTGAAGGTATTGCAGAATGAGATAATTACTTCATCTGCTAGATCCCTAAGACCCATGTTGAATGAATAGGTATACACAAAGGACCTATCCGGTCGGAATAATATGACACTCTCGAAAGGATGAGGGACTTCAATTTGAAATTTATCAGTCAGCCAGCCGAAATCTTTTCAAATAGTGACCAGGTTGCATTCTCTGACAAATAAACCCAGTTCACTCACCAGCCTGTCGTCTTCATTAGTTTTTCCACTGCTCAGAGATGTGAAGTCTTTGTCAAAGTAATAGAAACCGAGAAGGATCTCGTTAATACTCGGCTCAGAGAGACCTAACCCTTTACCTTTGCCCTTGGAACAAAATGCTGGACATAGTAAGGCAAGACGCAACACATTTGAGAGAATTCAAAGGAAAATTGGGCATACAAAATGGCAAAGCATGCGGAACTTATAAAAGAGACAACCCTAAGAGGCACCTCGTGAAAGGGTGAAGTATCAGTCGTCCATGTGTTAAAAGGCTAATTTATGATGAGACGCAACGTTATGAAGCAAGGTTAAAGTAGCGGTCTACGAATCATTTTCTGTCCCCCGAGAACTGCATGACATAGTGTCCCAGAGGACAGAGAGACTACATGTATGGGGTAATATCGGTATGAAGACACGTGGAAGTTGTCGAAGTGAATAGTTCAGGCGTGTGATCATCATGGTGTGAGTGTCTCCTCAAAGGCAAAGAAGTTTCCTCCTCCTATCACCATCGATGACATGGCACAAGCTGACAAACAAGAGACAAAAGTGTCAAAGACGCGAACGAGCACCTGCAGAGCAGAACCGTAGGACCCCTCTAACGAATCAGACAAGTGGCGTCCTCCCATTGGTAGAACCTTTAGAGCTTAGCTGGCCTAGGCGTCATATATTGTACACTATAAATAGTGACCCCAACTTACTTGTAAAGGGATTCGATTCCGAGCTCCCTCTCTCTCTCTCTCTCTCTCTCTCTCTCTCTCTCTCTCTCTCTTTCTCTCTTTCTCAATATCAATAGAATATCAGTTTGTTGCTCATTAAGTTTTACTGCTCTTAGCTTCTAATACTTGCTTGTTCTTGAATACCTCTCGGAGGCTCGATTCTATTCTCGGTTACTTCCTAGAACGTCCTCGGCTGGCTTAGTTTGTGCATTTTTATATACTTTATGTTGTCTATTTGTTGCTACCTGTTGTCTTTGTTCTATTATTGTCTTTCTTCAACTATCATACAAATTAACTGCTAGCAAATCGGTAACACGAGCAAGATTGAATCGTAATGCGTGCTCTTGACTCACCTACAAATTCAACTGTAACAAATTCGGGTTAAACATATATATTTTGGATCAACTATTTTTAATAATCATGACAGATAAAATAGATCGAAGGAAATAAATAATAAAAGTTTGAGCTTTATTAAATTTGAGCCTGAATTGTGGGAGAATTAGTTTTTTAGGCAACTTACATTTTTTTTTTTAATTTTGTGTTTTTTATTTATAAAAGATCTTTATTTTTACCTATAAGAGATTTGAAAAAGCTATTTCTTCCATTTATTTTGTAAGTAGCCACGAAATCTCATTTCTTCCTGAATTGTTACCCCACTCAAGTTATTAATATTGGCAACTAGAATTATTTGATCATTTATCAAATACTGCTTTGTTGTGAATTATATTGCACGCATTGACTTGATGACTTTAAACACTTTGGCTTGATGTTTTTGAACACTAAATCATTGAGCCGGTTAGTGTTTATAATAATGGTTACTGTAGATTTCCAGATTCAATGCACATTAAAACTTGATACTAATGGTTACTTCAAACAGTAATCTAATTGACTCGTAAAGTAAAGTTTTGACCACTTAACCATACCATTTTCTAATACTTTTTCTTTTCTAATTATATAATCTACATTTTTTATATTTAATTATATTTTAAAATTTAAATCAATTATTAATACTCTATACAATTACTTAATGATAAGAAATACTAAAAGAAAAATAATAGAGTTCTGTTGATTTGTTGCAATGAACAAGTATAATAAGGGAAAATTCATTTTAAATATAGTGAACAAATAAAAGAGATGAAAGTAGTACAGTTTCAGTTTTTATTTTATTTTTAGTCTAAGAAAGCATCTTTTTATATTTAGTACATTTTAATTTTATTATATTACCGAAAAGGCTGAAAAATACCTCTAACATATTAGCAATGATTCAAAAATGTCTTTCTTTTACTTAATGGATTAAAATTTACTTCTAACGTTATTTTCAAGTTTCAAGTTTAAAATAATCACATTCATTTAACAACACAATTATATGATATTTAATTTAAATTTCAAGAACCGGTAAAATGATAGTTCCTCCATCTCATATTATTTGTTAATTTTTTTATTATTGTAAAAAAAAAAATCTTTTTATATTTAGTAATAATAAAATTATTTATGATTATTTTAAAGCATAAATTTGAATATTTTTTCTTTTCTCTTTCGTATCGAACACTTGAAAATGAAATCAAACAATTATAAAAGTATTGGCGAAATCGCCTGAGAGACCCTTGTACTTGTATCCGTTTGTCAGTTGGACCCTTTTACTCTCACAACTTTATCAACTGAACCTTTAAACTCAATAAAACACAATATTTTAAACCCTTTTTTGACTTCTCAGTGGTTTGTGTATTACAATCGAGTACACGTCAATTTTCACGTCATTTTTTACTGACACGTCAGAAATTAACTATTAAAAAATTAATTAAAACAAGTAAATCCCCACCCCCACCCCCACCCCACCCCCACTCTCCTTCTTCAGACCTTCCGCTTCGTGCCCTCCCTAGTTCCCTCTCTTCTTCTTCTTCATCAGTTAATAGTAGTTAGTCAAACTGTGAAAGCCAACTGAAAATGAGGCCCCATGTTCCCGTCCTCCACGCTTCCCAACTTTTGTACCTTGATAACCCCGTCACGTGTATACAATCATACAACAGATCATGTTTTTCTAATTATCTTTAAATTAATACCTTAATTAATTAATTTGATTTACGAATTACCCAAGATATATACTCACTCAATTTTCTGCTAAAATAGCAATTTGAATTTAATTAATCAATTTTAAAATAATCTTTATTAATATTAGAGCAAAAATTTGCATTTGACAAAGATTTTAAAAGTGTGAAAAAGCCATGTACTTTTTTTAACATCTAAAAAACAATTTTTGCTACTATTCAAAAATACTTATTTTTCTCTAGAAACTTGAGCAAATATCTCAACTTTTAAAAATATATAGTTTTTTTAAAAAAGAAGATTTTGACTTCTCAAAAACTTGACCAAATAGACTATTAAACATCTACAAATTTATTTCTCCCTCCGTTCACTTTTACTTGTCACTACTTCGCTTTTCGAGGTCAAACTGCATGAACTTTGACCAATATTTTAAGATGTATTTTTTCATCATATAATATGAAAAAGATTGCAACTTATAACATTTTTTCATATAGTTTTCGACCATTTAAATTTTAAATCTAAAATCTAAAATTAATTTAATTCAATTTAATTTTAAAGTTTAGTCAAATTAACTTTTGTAAAGCAAAAAGTGACAAGTAAAAATGGACAGAGAGTATTAAATTTTCTAAAGTGTCTAAAAATTACTCATCCTATTTCGAAAGCAATATATAATGATCAAGCATGTGGTAGAATGAATATCCGTTAAGCATATATTGCTTGCTCGACTAAGAGGAGTATTAAGCAAAAACGACACTATATTATTATGGTGAGAGTGAATTTTTCAAACACTTTAAAATGTTTCTTGCAAAAAATATTTTTTGTTTAATACTATTGTTTAAGGTAATTTAATACATATTATTTCTAATAAATATGTAAATTTTATTTTAAAATCTTAGAAACGGTATTCATGTTCAAACTTAAAATTAAATATATCTTCCTAATTTTGAACTATTGAAACTTGTATTAATTGGTGAATGTGAATGCATTTAACTCTTTTAGTGGAATTAAGACAAGTTGATTAAGTAAGAGTAATACTCCCTCTGTCCCATTAATTGTCATACTTTCTTTTTATACGTTTTTTTAAAGAAAATTATAAATAAAAAATATGTTTTTATTAATTTATATTTAATTTTTTTCAATATAATTAATATTTTAAAACAATTAATTTTAAGAATGAAATAATTTTTTTTAAAATTACCAAATATTTTTGAATGAATAATTTTAATATAATATTAGACAATTAATATGAGAGAAGAAAGTATAATACTTAACGAATTAGGAAAGGATGTGCAGTAATGTACGGCCATGAACATGGAGATGCTTCCATTAAAAGTAGTGTATAGTAATAGAGTTGACTAAACACATTTTAAACTACTAGCAACAGTTTGTCCACATCATGGCACATGGCTAATATGAGATTAAGACTAGTTTATCTAGAAGAAATGACAACAAATCAAGAGCTGTCTCTCTCATTAGTGGACTAGTTTCTTTTTCCTTCTCGTTTAAATATGCAAGCATGGGTCGTTTTGTAGTTGATTTGGAGATGAGTTATGTATGTATTAAATTTTGCATAAGTAATATTATGTTTAGTAGCTGATTAGGAGATAAATTATTTATGTATAAAATTAATACGGTGTTTGATTTTCAATTTAGAAACTTGCATAACTAATACATGTATAAGTTATGCGGAAATCTATATATTATTTCATATAACATAGAAGATGCAATAACTAATACATGTATAACTAATACATGAATAACAAATCTCAACATAACTAATACATGCATCAAAATAATACATAGATTTCCTCATAACTAATCCCCAATTACTAATACTTGCATAACTCTAACCAGCTACGAAACGACCCATACAGTATAATTTGTTACTTACTACGTCTTTCGTTTCAATTCGTCTATCTTACTCTCTTTTTTAATTTGTTTGAAAAATTATCTCTTTTTTTTAGTAACTCCTTAATTTTAGCTTTGCACACGACATATTTATGATCACAAAATTAAAAAATATTTTAATATATTCTAAATATTTTTAATTTAAAATTATAAAATTCAAAAATCTTATTTATCTTTTTAAACTCTATACGAAATCGAAATCAGCCAAGTATATTAAAAACACAGGGAGTAATACATTTTCTGCATGACCATATATGCACTTTCATATAGTATTTACATTTGTCCTCTATAGTACAACTAAAGTTGAATTAGAGTAGGAATCCTGTAATAGATTTTCCACTGAAGTCTCTCTGTCAAAAGACCATTTTCATGAAAAGAAAGGCAAAAGACAGAAAAGTGATGGGTCATCATCAGGAGGGGTGACTGCTCCAATATAGCTAAAATATTATTCTGTCTTCCAATTTATGCGTGCCATAGTTGTTCGGATTTTAAGAACAAAACTTTTTTTGTTTTGACTCTAAGTAAACGTTTGACCATAAATATTATTCATAATATTTTAAAATATATGTTTACTTTATTCTAGAATACTTGTTTGGTCATGAGAATCAAAAATATATTTCGGAATATATTTTTATAATTTTTGGTTTTTTGAAAACCACTTCTTGAGGTGTATTCACTATTTTTGGATTCAATTTTTCCTCTCACTTTATTTTTAAATACTACAACAACTTAATAGTCTAAAACATTTTTGAAAATATTATGGCCAAACACAGCTCCAACTCTATTTTCAACTTTAAAGTGATTACCAAATAAAGTGAATACGTTTTTTATATTTATGACTAAACGGGTCCTAAATTTGAATATAAAATTTTCAAAAATAAAATTTATATATTTAAAACTTACATAAAAAATATTATAAGTGATAGTATTTAACAATTTAAAAGTATATAAAAAAATAATTAATCACGATCAAAGAAAAATATTTCATTCTCAAAATTTGAAGAATGCTGCTCCTTTCTGTTTCAATTTGTTTGGTCTATATTGACTTGACATTTAGTTTAAAAAAATAAAAAAGATTGTTGAATCTTGTGGTCTTCAATTAAAGATATGTCAAATGTACAAACTAATCTTTAATGTTGTGGCCTTAAATATATCATGTGGAAAGTTGGAATTAAAGAGTTTCAGTCTTTTTGAAATGGACTAAAAATGAAAGTAAGCCAAATAAATTAAAACATGAGGAGTATATAAATTGGGACGAAGGGAATAAGTTGCATTTGATTTTACCTTTTACGTTGCATTTGCCAGTTGCCATTTGCTGGTGATGGTGGTAGTGATGGTTTTATCTGTTTGTTTTTAAACCTTTGAATTAAGAAATTAATGTGCACACTCTTTTACATTTTTTTAGTTTATTAGATGTATTGGTTTCAAGTTAGGACAATTATATTGGACCACAAGCACCACAAATGTAATGAGCATACGTAATTGCCATAGTACATCGTCTTTGAGAATTAATTTGGTGTGTGATAGGTTCAGAATAACAATTTTAACCTACAAAGATTTTTCCATAACATGAATAACAATGTCGAGCATGTTGGCAGGGATACGTATATTGTCATAAGCCTCCCACCACATATTCAAGGAGCAACTTGTTAGGCGATTTTCACTCACACGCAAGTGTACGTGGTCGTCCAAGTAATAAGAACTGGTTAGTCCGGATATCGTACTCAAGAGACTTGTGACTTAGCAAATATTCCACCTTATTCGTACACAACTTAAATAAACAAGTACGAAAGTAACTATACCCAGACAGGCGCGACAGAGGCGCACCGCGCCAGTGGTCAAACTACTGCGCGATGTTTTTGGCGCATCTCAGGCGCATCGTGCCAAGGGGGCAATTACCGAGGGCTTCGTCAGGCGCGCTTCTGGCGCACCGCGCCACTAACCGAACTACTGAGCTCCCCTCCTGACGCATTCCAGGCGCACCGCGCCATGTTGCATCCGGCGTTCAAGATAAGTAAAAAATGGGGCGAGTCAAGGGTCAACCGACCCAAGACCCGAAATTCTCAATATATACCATCCTTAAACCCCTAATTTCCTAATTCCTCTTCTTTCAAAAGCCTTGGAGAGCCGCCCCACTCCCCTCTCTCCCAAAAATTTTCTCCCTTCCTCCATTGTTGTCTTCCTCAAGCTCAAACAAAGTTCATACTTTCTCAAGGTAATTCATCCCTTTACTTTCTAATGCTTTCTACTTCTTCATTATGCTTTTCATATTCAAGATTGGTAGGTGTAAATTTTGTCTCTCTTGTTGGAAGAATTTGATATTTTTTCCACAATTGATGTAAGCTTGAAAGCTTAAAATACACCCACAAAAGAAGATTATTTTTCGTAGTTTCACTAATGTTGGTGAATTTTGAATTTTGTCTCTTATTTTGTGTTGGGTCTTGGTTTATGAAAGCATAATAAGTAGTAGAAAGAGATGGGCCACCTTAAAAACTTCAAGAAAAATTGTGATGAATGTGTAGTACATGGAATGAAGTGGTGACATTAAATAGTGCTTAATCTTGAAAAAAGGGTGGAGAATCCTTGAGAATTTTATGGAATGTACTTGTGTAAATGTTTTGGTGGATGTGGTGTCTTGGGTTGACAAAATATAAATTGTGTTGAAAGAGGAAAGTCTGAGTACCTCATGATTAGCAACCTATAGACACCATTGCTAGCGAAATAAGTGTGGGGTTGTCATGATCCTATGAAAAATACTAATTGAGGTAGCTCAAGTTGTACGGGGCTGATTTGTGTAACTTGTGTGTTGTAGGTACAATGCCGCCACAAGGAAAGAAACAGGTCACTGAAGGCACTGGGGGCAAAAGGCCCCGAAAAGGGGAATCCTCCGGAATGGCATCCCCCTCAAATACGCGGGCACCCCCGCGACAGTTTGGAACAAGAATAGTAATTATGAGGGGGAAAGACTGGTTTGAGTCCCAAAAGGAAGCAAAGTATCAACCAGATGAGCACGTTGATGAGGCACGACTGCAAATGGCATTCCCCCAAATTCATGAAATGGTTTACAGATTGGGTGCCCAATATATCTTCCAGGATCCTGGAGAGTGCAACCTCACTTTGGTGAGGGAATTCTATGCCAACTGGCAGACAAGTGAAGGCGAAAGCCAAAAAGTAACTGTTCGAGGGAAGAATGTCCAGTTTACAACATGGGTCCTAAATGAGTTCTTAGGGACACCACATATGGATGGATCACCTTACATGGAGATGAGAGAAGAGCCCCCATATAGAGACATCCATAACACACTTTGTGGGGTGAATTCCATGGATCGTTTGGCACGGAGTACATACACAGGTAGACATGCCACCCTGCATTATGCTTATTTCAACCAGGAGGCCAGAGTTTGGTTAAAAATTATGTGTAGCACTATTATACCGTGCAAGCACACCACGGAGGTGACTAAAGACAGAGTAGTGCTGGTATACATGCTCATGAAGGGCATGCCAATCAATGTGGCTTCGATATTAAGGCACAATATGATAAAGTTTCGCAATAACAAGAGGTGGTGCTTTTGTTACGAAGGATTGGTGACCCAATTCTTAAGGCAGCAGGAGATCGAGAAGGAAATCCATGATCTGGTCCCTCCCCAAGTTCCATACCTTGTGAGCCAACTGGTGGATGTAACCAAGACAAAGCCCCAAGATCCTACACACGGGACCATACTTTCAAATGCTGACCGACAGGTTCATGATGAGAGTTGGATGGGGAGGATGTATGGCATGGCAGATTTGCAGTTGAGGATTGGTGGTCGGCCTGCGACCGAGGAGGAGATGTTGGCGTTGAATGTTAGATACCTAATGACTGAGAGTGCGATGTACATTTGTAGAGTGGGTCCAGCTTTTTAGGAGCCCCTAGATGATGATGAGCCTACAGTACACGACACTCATGATGATGAGGATGATGAGGAGGATGATGCTAGTACCGCACAGATGGCGGTAGATGATGAGACAGCCGACCAGGATCAGGAATTTGTTCTTGATGATGATGATGACGACGCCTAGGGCCCATGGAGTTCCTTCTCTCACTCTTTAACCTTGTATTTATTTATTTTAAGCACTGGGGACAGTGCCATGTTTTAAGTGTGGGGTGCAGAGTCGGCGGAGAAGTACTTCCTTTTATTTTTCATTGCTATATCTTGAGGGTGATGAGGCATCGTGTGACTGGTTTTAGCTGATAGTTTGAGTTTGAGTTGATAGTTAGTTTTATTTTGTGTTGAATTTTTTTCTTAGCTTGGGTTCCTCGGCTTTTGTTTTTTATTCTTTTCCTGAGGATAGTCCCCTTGAACCGGGTAGATTTTATTTTTTTTAGGCTAGATTTTATATTTTGGCAAAAACAACAAACTATTAGAAAAACGGTGGGTTGCCTCCCACCTAACGCCTTAGTTTTGGTCGTGGCACGACTCATATTTTTGTATTTTTGATATTTTTCTCCTAAACTATTACAATACATTCGTGGGTTGCCTCCCATGCAATGCGTGATTGAACGTCGCGACACGACGCAACCTCAAAGATCACTTATCCGAGAGGGTGATTGAGGTTTTCTCCCTATCCACATCCTCAGACCAAAAGTGCTTCACCCTTTGACCATTCACCAAGAATGTAACCGTGTCGCCGATCTTCCAGAGTTCAATTGCACCATGCGTAGTCATCCGCACTACCTCAAATGGTCCAGACCACTTAGACTTAAGCTTTTCGGGGAAAAGCTTCATCCTTGAGTTGAATAGGAGGACCTTTTGGCCAGGTTCAAACGAGCGCGAAAGGATATGCTTGTCATGCCACCTCTTCGTCTTCTCCTTGTAGAGCTTGGCATTCTCATACGTTTGCAACCTAAAATCATCAAGTTAGTTAAGATGCAGTTGCCTCTTTCGCCCAGCCAGTTCGTTATCCAAATTCAGCTTCTTTAAAGCTCAATAGTGATTTGGTGTTCTAACTCGACTGGCAGATGACAAGCCTTACCATATACAAGCTGATACGGAGAAGCTCCAATGGGCATTTTGTAGGCTGTTCGGTACGCCCATAGTGCATCATCAAGCTTCTCAGCCCAATCCTTTCTCTGTGCATTCACAATCTTCTCCAGAATCTGCTTCACTTCCCAATTTGATACCTCAACCTGCCCGCTCATTTGGGGATGATATGCAATATCTACCTTGTGACGCACCCCATACTTAGCTAACAATTTGCTGAACCAATTATTGATGAAATGCGTCCCACCATCACTTATTATAGCTCGTGGAGTACCGAATCTTAAGAATATGTTCTTCTTGACAAACTTCAATACTACCTTTGCATCATTGGTTGGAAGGGCGACTGCTTCTACCCACTTTGACACATAATCCACCGCAACCAGTATATACTTATTGCCGAAGGAAGGTGGGAAAGGTCCCATAAATTCTATTCCCCATACATCAAAGATCTCCACCTCAAGGATATTCTGCAAAGGCATCTCATGCCTTCTTTATATAGCTCTAGTCCTCTGTCATTGATCACAACTCTTGACAAAAGCTGTCACATCTTTGAATATAGTGGGCCAATAGAAGCCCGACTGTAACACTTTATGCGTGGTGCGCTCTCCTCCATGATGTCCCCCATAAGGGGAAGAATGACAACTCTCTAAGATCTCCCTCACTTGACTTTCCGGAATGCATCTTCTAATTATTTGATCCGGACCTTACTTGAACAAATAAGGCTCATCCCATAGATAGAATCAGGAGTCATGATACAACTTCTTTTTTTGTTGTGTAGTGGCTTCCGGGGGATACACCCACTCACCACTAAATTGACAAGATCAACATACCATGGAAGCTCAACAATACTAAGGGCTAGGAGTTGTTCATCTAGAAACTCCTCCCTGATATGTCCTCCATTGGGCATATGAGACCAATCTTCAAGTCTAGACAAATGGTCAGCCACTTGGTTCTCTGTGCCCTTTCGGTTCTTTATCTCTAAGTCGAACTCTTGCAACAACAAAATTCACCGAATAAGTCTTGGCTTCGCATCCTTCTTGCTGAATAAGTACCGGATATCAGCATGATCCGTGTATACAATCACTTTTTTCCCACAAGATAGGAGCAAAACTTGTCAAAAGCAAAGACTAGTGCCAGCATCTCTTTCTCTGTGATTGTGTATTTTGTGTGAGCTGAATCAAGAGTCTTACTAGCATAGTAGATAGAATGAAATACCTTTTCGACTCTCTGTCCCAGCACAGCTCCAACCGCAACATCACTCGAATCACACATAAGCTCGAAGGGTAGCTCCCAATTTAGAGCAACCAATCTAGGAGCTTCAATCAAGCGCTTATTCAGATTTTCAAACACCCTTACACAGTCATCACTGAACTCATACTTCACCTCTTTCTCTAGAAACTTGCACATTGGCCTGGATATCTTGGAGAAGTCTTTAATGAAGCGTTTGTAGAAGCCTGCATGTCCAAGAAAACTACGAACCCCTCATACAGAAACTGGAGGTGGTAGTTTCTCAATAACCTCTATCTTCGCGCGGTCTACTTCGAGCCCCATCTTCAACACTTTATGGCCAAGGACAATGCCTTCCATGACCAAAAAGTGGCACTTCTCCCAATTAAGCACCAGATTCGTCTCTTCGCATCTTGCCAGCACCCTATCTAGATTCCGCAGACAATTATCAAATGACTTCCCAAACACTGAGAAGTCATCCATGAATATTTCCATAATCTCTTCCACCATGTCTGAAAAAATAGCCATCATACACCTCTGAAATGTAGCCGGCGCATTATAAAGCCCAAAGGGCATACACTTGAAAGCATATGTGCCATAAGGACAAGTAAACATCGTCTTCTCTTGATCATCAGGTGCTATGGCTATTTGATTGTAGCCAGAATATCCATCTAAAAAGCAAAAGTACTCCTGGCCGGCTAACCGATCCAACATCTGATCAATGAATGGGATGGGATAGTGATCTTTCCGGGTGGCTTCTTTAAGTTTCTGGTAATCCATGCAAATTCTCCACCCAGTGACTGTACGTGTTGAAATTAGCTCATCTTTCTCATTCTTTATCACAGTCATCCCCCCTTTCTTGGGGACATATTGCACAGGGCTGACCCACTTGCTATCTGAGATAGGAAAAACAATACCTGCATCTAGCCACTTGATCACCGCCTTTATCACTACCTCCTTCATGGGCGAATTCAGTCTCCTCTAATGCTGTGCCATGGGCTTGTAACCCTCCTCCATATATATCTTATGCATACAGAATGACAGATTGATTCCATGAATGTCAGACATCTGCCACTCAATTGCTCTCTTCCTCTTTCGCAAAACTACTAGCGCCTCCTTGACCTGTACTTTATTCAACTCGACTGCTAAAATTACCAGAAGCGTATCATCTTTGCCCAAATATGCATACTTCAAATGCTGCAAGAGTGGCTTCATCTCTAGCTTCGGGGATTCTTCAATAGACGGCTTGGGAGGAGGTCCCAATGGTTGATTAAGAGGCTCGAACGCGATAGTGCTAGACAATACACAGGCTGCCTCCAAGCATTGAATCATCTCATGTGCTGCTCCATCTCCATACAAATCTGCCCCTGTGAGGGCTCTCTTCAAAGGATCTGAGGAAGTGATGAGGGGTACCCTTGAGTCGATTTCCACCACAGTAATAGTCGATAAGTCCTCATATAGCACATGTAACTTCATTGCCTTATACACATTGAAGACTTCCACCTTATCGTGTGCTCTCATGGTGAGCTGCCATGCTACCACATCAATCAATGCTCTCTCTGTAGCCAATAATGGATGTCCCAAAATAAATGGAACTTCCGGGTCTCTCTTAAAGTCCAAGATCACAAAATCCACCAGAAAGATCAACGAACTAATTTGCACCAATACATCCTCTATAATTCCCTCAGGTCTAGCCAAAGATCTGTCTGCCAGCTGCAGAACAATTGTAGTGGGGCGAGGACTACCCAACCCCATCTTCTTGAAGACTAAAGATGGCATAAGGTTAATACTTGCCCCAAGATTGCATAGTGCTCGAGCTATAACTTTCTGGCCAATAGTGATTTCAATAGTGAAACTTCCCGGATCTTTCAACTTGGTTGGCAACCTGTTCTGGATCTGAGAAGTACATACCTCTGTAAGAGTGACTGTGGCATATTCGGTCAGCCTGTTCTTGTTTGCCACAATGTCCTTGATATATTTCGCATACTGCAGGACTTCTTGAAGAACATCTATGAGTGGGAGATTAATGTGTACCTGCCTCAAGAGGTCAAGAAATTTCTTGAATCCAGCCTCCTCTCTTTGTTTTATCAACTTCTGTGGGAATGGTGGAGAAGGCTTCACAATAACTTCATCTTCTTTCACCTCAGTCTCAGCCCCAGCTTTATCCTTTCCGATTGCAACCTCAACTACCTTGGGATCTGCTTGTTTCAGTGCTAACTCTTTCAGCTCCAACCCACTTCTCGTAGTGAGTGCATTCGCTTGCTTTGGATTTGGGTCCATATCACCCGGAAGATTACCATGTGGCCTCGTATTTTGGGCTTCCGCTAGCTTCCCTATTTGCTTTTCAAAATTCCAGATGGCTGTTGAGTGATCCTTGGAAGTTGCTTCATACTTAGCTTGGCTCTCCATGATAGACTTCATCATGTCTTCTATGTTGCTAGGCATGGCTACAAGCTTGTTATTCCCAGCAAACTGTTGATTTTATCCTTGTGGCCTGAATTGATTCTGGCCTAGTTGTTCCCATATGACAAATTATTTCGCAGATTTACATTGTATGCATTCTCATAATTCTGATTTCCACCTCTCTGAGCATAACTAACAAAGTTCACAGAATTTGGATTTGCTGCACAATCTTCAGATAGATGGTCACCTCCACAGGTATCACAAAACTGAGTAGTTGCTGGATGAACTGCATTAACCTATGCCTGATTATTCCCAAGAGCCAGTTTGTTAAGAACAATAGCTATGTTGCTCATCTGATTAGCCATAGACCCCACCTTGGCAAATAAAGCCGTGTTGGAATCTACCTCAAGCATTCCGGCAACCTTCTTAGGTGTAGCTCTGCTAACATCACCGTTCCATTCTGAATTGCTCTGCGCCATTCTCTGCAGAAGAGTATACAACTGGTCATATGTCTTCTCAAGTGCTTGCTCGTCTGCTGCACAATATAGTAAGATCTTCGAATGAGGCTCAAGCCCTTCAATGAATATATGTACCAACACTTCATTAGTCTCTTGATGATGAGGTCATGCCATAAGGAGGGCCTTAAATCGCTCCCACGCTGTGTAGAGATTTTCACCATCTTTCTGCCTAAAACTCAGAATCTCACTCCTCAGCCTGGATGTCTTCCCGGAGGGAAAGAAACTCGTCAAGAATTTCTGGGCCAAATCATCCCATGAAGTGATGGAGTTCGGTGGATCAGCTTTCAACCATCTTCTTGCTTCCCCAAGTAGAGAAAATGGAAACAATGTCAGCCTCACGTAGTCCACTGCGACTCTTGTTGGTACAAACGTATCACAGATTTCTAGAAAATTCTGGATGTGTGTCTGCGGGTCCTCATGTGATAAGCCCGTGAACTGGCTATTGGTGTGTAACAGTTGCATCATACTCTATTTTACTCAAAACGACCACCCAGTTTGGGTTTCTGGATGCTGTTGGTGACATTGGTCAAGAGTGGGATTGCCACATCACGCACTGGCCTTGGTGCTGCCATTTCTGCGATAACAACTTTGGGTTGTTCAACTAACGGGATTGTCTCCTCAGCCACCTCCTAAAACTTAATAGGATAAAGAGCTGTTGCCCTTCTCTGCTGATGAAATAGTCTTTCAGGCTCAAGGTGTGGATCTACCAAATCTTTCTTCCTTTTCAGTTTGTTGACAGCTCAAAGTTTGTACCTGCAGATTTTTACCAAAAGCTAAGATCAAGTTGTCAATACTTGAATAATAAAGCCGTATAAGAAAAGTTAGAAATTTGCTAATTTCTAAGTCCCCGGCAATGGCGCCAAAAACTTGTTAGGCGATTTTCACTCACACGCAAGTGTACGTGGTCGTCCAAGTAATAGGAACTGGTTAGTCCGGATATCGTACCTAAGAGACTTATGACTTAGCAAATATTCCACCTTATTCGTACACAGCTTAAATAAACAAGTACAAAAGTAACTAAAAGAGAGTTTTGTAGTAATTGACGAATTAAAGTAAATTGACAAAATGAATTGCAAATAAGTAATGATTGTTGATTCCAAGTTTAGAGAGAATTCCAGGGTTACAACTTTATTACGCAATCCTAAGTAGTAATCACTTGAATTGACTTGTTCATTCACCTAGTTGTTGATTCCGGGGTTGATATTACAATTATGGTCTCTTGAGCCTCTAGTTTCCTATTCAAAATAGCATCACAACTACATCGTTGAGCGGGGATGTGACATCTTATTTTAAAAGCATTTATATTTCTTCTCGTATGAACCAAGCAAGGCGTTCTAGGTATATCTCTATCCTAGTCGCTAACCTACCCCTTACGTTACAAAAGAGAGGTCTTGCTCCTTATATTCCTCGGTCTACCTTGTTGATTCTTCTCTCAAGTTCACAACAAGGTTATATGTTTATCTTAATGGCGGCCAAGCATCAAAATACTAAAACAGGAATATAAGAACAACTAATTATGGCAAATGAACAATCAATCCAAATTCAATACTAAATAGTCATGCGTTTGTAGCCGTAACCCCAAAACAAGGGTTCTTAGCCACTCATACTACAATGACAAACAAAGATAAGATTGTTTTTATCCAAAGTATGACTAAGAAAAAGGAAGAAGAAAAAAAATCTAATGGTGAACTCTATTCTTTCCTCTTGCTCTCCAAAAAATATGATGGAACCCTTCAAAAACCGTACAAGGTTCTATTTATAGGGTTTTGGGAAATAACCCCTTTTCCTTATTGAAATCAGAGTAGAGAAAAGCCGAAAAATCTGTCGGGTTGGCGCCTGGCGCGCCGTGCCTCTATCGCGCGCCCGGATGGGCTGCCAGTTGTTTAGGTACTGGTGCGTCGCGCCCCTGCTGCGCCTGGATCATCCTTCCTGGGTTTCCCTTTGGCGCGCCGCGCTTGGAAGGCGCCAGCAAAGCGCTGCGGTAGTTTGAGGCCTGGGGCACCATGCCAGGTGTATGCCCGGCTGCTCCCGGCCTATTTTCACTCCTTGTTTGCTCTCGAGCATTCCTCTACATCATTTCCATGCTTTACTCTTTCGTTTCGCCTTTCCATGGTCATTTTCCGCGTCATTTCACCAGTAAGTATCTAATCATGTGTCTTAGTACAACATATAGCAATTTCAATCAAAACACATAATATATAGTAAGTAATGTTCTTAAAACATAAGGTACACACGGGTAAAATACGATAAACGGGCATATAAATATGCCCAACTTCAAATGTGCACACTCTTTTACATTTTTTTAGTTTATTAGATGTATTGGTTTCAAGTTAGGACAATTATATTAGACCACAAGCACCAAAAATGTAATGAGCATACGTAATTGCCATAGTACATCGTCTTTGAGAATTAATTTGGTGTGTGATAGGTTCAGAATAACAATTTTAACCTACAAAGATGTTTCCATAACATGAATAACAATTTCGAGCATGTTGGCAGGGATACGTATATTGTCATAAGCCTCCCACCACATATTCAAGGAGTCACATGTTCCGATGCAAAGCTCATGACAAGTATTGTTGGCCTTAGCCTAATAAACCTTATGAATTGGTCACATACCATTTGAATTTATATATATTATAAGTTTGTTTGGATTTGCTTAAAAAAGAAGCTTTTAAATAATGTGATTAAAAGCTGAAAATAAGTGCTTATAAATAAGTAGATAAGTGTTTGGATAAAAAGTGTTGAAATTGAAAAAAAAACTGTTAATGTGTTTGATAAACAAGTGTTGTTAAACACTTTTTTATTGTAGGAGAAAGGAAAAAACGGAGAAACGGGATGCGAATGACAGAAAAGAGAGTATTTTCATATATTTTAGGGCTGAAAAGTGAGGTTAGTATTGGAATTTGGGAAAATTATAAGGAATAAAAGGGTAAATGTATTGGTCAAACTTAAAAAGAATTTTAAGCTAAAAGCAAAAAACTGGGGGGTTCCAACTTTTAGCTTTTAACTTTTTTTAATTGCTTTTCTATTTTACCAAACACTCAATTAATCTATAAAAAAGATTAAAATCTAATTTGACCAGATTAAAATCTTATCCAAATAGCTCTATGTCTCTTATAAAGTTTGTTTTTCCTCTTATTTCAATATGAGATTTGTATAAGGTGCTATGAGATTTGTCACATTTTATATCAATGCAAATGTAATATCCAATATTAGATTGTAGTAATATGTAAAATATTTCCATTTAAGCAAAACAATAGTAGTAATAAATGAGAGGCAAATATTTGAAAATGGTAGATGTTGGTTTCCATATATCCGTGGAAGGGTAACGTCCATGTGATATGGTAATCGGATGAAAAAGCATTTATAGAATGGTCCCGTAGTAGACTTGGAGGTTGGGCTATTTAGCCTTTAAATGGTACTTGCAACATTGCATGCTTTCAATGCAAATTAATGTGTAGAGCTCTAGCTCTAGGTAACTAAACCAAGATACTAGATCAGTTTGGCCAACTTTTACTCTCTCCGTTCCATATTAGTTGGTCATTTTTTATTTTATACGCATCTTAAGAAGTCATAAATAAGAAAGTGATTTTACTAATTATTCACCTCTTAAAAAAACTTTTTTGGAACTTTACAAGCAAATATTCACACTTAAAAAAATATTAATTGCAAGGGTAATATGATTTTTTTTAATGATTTTTTTTTAATTTAATAAGGTGGACAACTAATATAAGACGAATATTTTTTAGTAATATGCCCAACTAATAAAGAAAGGAGGGAGTATATCTCAACTTTACTCATTAATTTTGGTCACTCACATCTAATCTATCACGGTTACGTATTCACTATGGCTATGGTTCGTCATGACTTGCATGATACTTTTCCGGACTCAATTTATGTGATACTTTTTTTTTTCGAGATTCAAACTATATAAAGTTTGACTAACATTTTAAATTATATTTTTACATCATATTAACATGAGAAAAATTATAACTTATAATATTTTTGTAATAGTTTTTGAATATATAAATTTTAGTTTTAGAATATTGAGTTGATATAATCTAATTTAGCTTCAAAAATTAGTCAAAATGACTTTTGAAAAACAAAAAGTGTCACGTAAATTGGGATAGATGGAGTAATTAGACATGATTTATAAGCACTGACGAATTTATAGGTAAAATATGGGACACGTGAACTCTTGATTTTTTTGTAAAACCTAGGTATTTATGTATATATTTTCTAAAATTAGTATGATAGTATCAGCTGGCGCCCATGCTACAAGACGGCTAAATGGTGCACTTGATTAGATGTTGAATTATTCTCCTAGAGGACTAGGGACTCCAACAAAATAATTAGATTGAATGTTACATGTGTTAAAAATAGGGGAAGAGAATAGGAAGGAAAGGCTTAAGGCGTGATATTATCATTGTCTCAAAAGAGTGATTGTCTGTCAATGGAGATAACTATAACACCTCAGAAAATTCTAAGCCTAGAACCAGCCTAGAAATCCAAAAGTGTGAACTGTTAAAGACAGAATAGGAACCACAGACGGTTTTTACTGACCGTGGACAAATCCACGGACCGTGAATGATGTCCATGGAAAATGTCCTCTAGATTAAACCTCAGGTCCTGTCCACAAGAGGGATCCACGGACCGTGGATGGAATCACGGGCCATGGTTGCCCTTCGTGGAATCAGACCTGAGGGTTAAGATTTCCCTCAAAACCATGATCAATTTCCACGGGCCGTGGATCGGAGTCATGGAAATCAGACCCACAGCTAGTCGAAAGATCTCAGGAACCACGATAGAGTTTCACGGCTCGTAGAACCATCCACGGATTTCCATCCGTGGAACCCAGACGCAAATTTTTTCAACAGTTTTCTATTTTAATTCTCAGGGGTATTTCAAATCTTTCCTACTCTTTTAAAAGGCTAAACCATGTCATTTTAACTAGCCTAAGACCAATTACCAAGCCCTAAAACTATGCAAATCCCTCATACCCTCAGATTTTAATCGACACTTAGCAGAATAAATCAAAAAGAAGCATTCTTCTTCTCCAAAGCAGAATCCATGTTTCTTCAATTTCAGGCTCCAAACCCAAGGATCATTCCAAAGGTTCTACTCTCAGGTATATGGGAATTCATCAATGGGTATCCTTTCACCCATTGAGTCCCCAAGTTAATTCAGTTTTCTAGTTTTCAATTTAGTCTTCAGGACCTAGGATTCCTGAATTTCATGAACGTCTTGTATTTTAGTTTCCATTACTATGTATGACTTTTGTTACATGTTTTCTTGAAGTCTAGCATTATTATGTACTCAGAATTCTCAAACCCTCGACATGTGATTAAATTCATGCTTTGAACTATGATTATGAACTGCATCCTCTATTCAGAATTTAGCATTGTTAAAGGTAGTTAAACTCAACAGGATGGTGGGTTATGAATGCCTAATCAGTTTAAGACTTCATGCATTTTTAATCAAATACTCAATCATTCAGAATTACATAATTTGATTGCTTTCAGTCTCAGTATTATTATGCATTCTCAGGAAGTCAATATTTTGATCTATCCAGCATGCCAGTTTATGTATTTATTTAGTTGGGAGTAGTACTTAGCACCGAGCGGATGAAGGGATGAAGGCTCACCCATCAGTTAGGCTGAGACCTTTAGTAGAAGTCCCTAAGTTTCAGAACTACGAGAGAGAGAGAGAGAGATTAGTGCATATCCCGCATGCTCAGTATATTCAAAGTACTGACACATATTTTTGTGCTACATCCTACTATGATATAGGTTCAGGCGTTCTACATCCAGATCGTGCTTAATTCGATTTACCAGTCTTCTCAGTAGCAGAGTTGGTGAGTCCTAATATTTTGAGGACAAGATTTAGATTCATTTATTTCAGTCTTTTATTTAATTTTCAGACTTTTAGAGTTAGCTGAGAGCTTGTCCCAACAACTCATCTCAGTAGAGACTTTCAGAAACAGATTTAGTTTTCAGCTTTTACAGTTACTTAACATTTCAGACTTTTATATATATATATATTCAGAGATTATTGGTTTACTTCTCAAATTTATGTTACTTCAACTAGTTTAGCTTCCGCAAAATCTTTGCTTTAATCAGAATGTGCAGTATATGCCAGACCATGGGTTAGCTTGGGGTCACTTGTGGCTCTAAGCACCGTATTACATCTAGGGGATAGCCTTGGAGTATTACAAACTTGGAATCAGAGCATTAAATTTAATGTGTCCTAGGGTATCTAAAAGTCGCGTCAAGTAGAGTTTTTTGTATAGGTATGAAGCGTGCCACACTTATCAAAGAGAGGCTATGAGACATTTTTTAAGAAAAACTTCACTTCTTTCTATTCCACATCGTGCGATAGAGTGTGAACTCTATTTAATTCTCTTTTAACTCATGCTCTACGCGTTACAGAAAATGCTTCCCAGGAGAGCAAATGGAAGAAGGAATGGCAACGGAAATGGAAACTAGCAAGCACCACTAGTCCCAGTAGACCCTTTGAACGAGCAAGTCACACGGCCATTTAGGGATGATTTTCATGTGCTAGCTGAGGCCATGACTACTCAGGTGAACCAGCAGACTGTGGCACCAATCAACCCACAGAATAACTCAGCAACAGCTAAAGTCTAGGACTTCACTCGGATAAATTCCCCTGAGTTCCATGGTTCTAAGGCTCAGAAGGATCCGCAGGAGTTCCTGGATGACATACAGAAGGTTACAGATATTATAGGTGTCACTCCGGTTTAAAGTTAAGACTTTGTTGCTTATCAGTTGAAAGGAGTGGCTCACACTTGGTACAAGTAGTGAATAGAAGCTAGGGGTGCAGATGCAGATCCAGTAGACTGGGATCAGTTCATGACTGCATTTCTAGACCGGTTCTTCGCACTTGAAATAATGGAAGCCAAGGTTCAGGAGTTTATTAACTTGAGACAGGGTGACATAATGTGAAGGAGTATTCTCTTAAGTTTACTCAGCTTTCAAAATATGTTTCGGCAATAGTAGCTGACTCCAAAGCCCATATGAGTAATTTTGTGTCAGATATTTCTGAAGATGTGGTTAAGGAATATAGGATTGCTATGCTGGTGAAAGAAATGGATATCTCCAGTTTGATGAATTATGCCCTACATATTGAAGAGGAAAAGACCAAAAAGAGGGGAAAAGACAATAAGAGGGCAAGAATAGGTAGCTTCAGTTATTCTTAGCAGAGGTCAGATAGTGGTAATCGCCCTCAGTTCTGCCAAAAATCTTTCGCTTCAGCCCCATTCTCTACTAGTGCTCAGTGCCCAAATTCAAACAGGATCAGTGAGGTAGGGCACCAGGCTCTAAGTTACAGGGTAGGGTCACTAGCGGGAGTACTCATCCAGTTTACAAAAAGTGTGGTAGGAACCACCAAGGTCAGTTCATGGCCGACAGTGATAATTGTTTCAGATGTGTCAAGCCAGGTCATAGGATGAAAGAGTGCCTAATTGTCACGCTCCAACCTTGTTTGGCAAGACTGGCACCTGATGCCTTACTTGATCGAGCGTGCCACTGAAACTCATATAATCTGGATAGTATTTGGACCGACAAAACTATAAACTGCAGAACGGGTAAACAAAAGGCCAACAAGGTCATAAAAAATATACTAGCAACTCAATAAGTGTCTACAAGCCTCTAAGAGTAATCAGACTATCATATAGTCGGGACAGGGCCCCGACTTACCCATTTGCTACATACATACTCACAATACAAGCTGGACCTATGACTCGTCAGCTCCAGGAAAATGGAGCTTACTAAAATGGCTGAACACTTCAGCTCTTATTGAAGAGGTCTGTTTGGGTTTCTATCTGGACAATCGATTCTGGGTCTTGCAATATTAATATAGAATATACCCCTTACTTACAGTATGTAATCTCCAAAGAGCAGCAACACCACTTAAAAACAAGATTCCATCGCCTTGAAGAATCCTTCAAATTACAACCAAAGAGGAGAAAACAAGTAACATAATCTCTATAAACTTTTCGAGGGTTAAATCATGTTGAAGTCATGTAGATTATGGCTTAGATGATAGGAAAACTCTTAAAGAGTATTTGAGACTGTTTTAGTTCTTATTTGGGTGAAAAAATAAGTTAAAATGAACTGAAAATATTGTATATATCCTCTTGAAATTTCCACCGACTTAGGGGCCTACCTCGACATGCCTGCTTGTGCAGTCTCACAAAAATGTGAATATCTCTCTACTCTGAAGTCATATCATCAAACGGTTTAGTGTGTTAGAAACTAGACTCGTAGACCTTTAATTTGGTGGGTAGATCACCCCATAAATCCAAGTATATTGAGAGAAACATTCCATGACATCTGACCCATATTTCAGAGAACTAATAAAAGTAACTTGCGATAATTTTTACCGACTTTTGTTTTACAATTTGCTTGACTTCAAAACTTAACATACAAATATTTTATGATTTGAATACCTCATAAAACACCTTTACTTATCATATTCAACACTTCTACTCTTACCCCTATTGTATAGTTTATAACATCTTTGATTAGCTTAACCTCCAACCCTCACGACACTTCCTTAACTTGTCAGGCTCATATTGATTTACTTACGATGCATCCCCTTGTGAAAGTATTGAGTGTAACATACTAAGGCTGCTTTTACAAAATGCAGGGTGTTACATACTTCCCCCCCTTAGGAACATTCGTCCTTGAATGAAGGTATTACTTTCGGGAGTATGTCTTAATGATTTGCCAAATTTTTTGGCAGAGTTTTCTCTGTAAAAATAGACTCCAAAAATCTGAGTTTTTCCTATGTGCCTCATGGGGAGGTATTAAATGTATTTATAAGACATTGTCTAATAAATTTTACCAATACTACTAGGTAGTATATACCACTTCTTGCAACTCAAAAGGGAAAGTTATCCTTATCTATCCACTCGAGTGGTATACTCAGAATGACATGCAATATTTGAATAAAAATTCATATAGGATTCATAACACATAAATCATGGAGCACAAGGGAATTTAATCATCTAATCTAGTAAAGTACTTTAGCTTCTAAACATGTAAGTCCTAACATGCATATGACATTTGAGTAGTAGAACTTATATGGACATATAATCTAAATAATAGTAAGCTATATAGTAGAATATATGCTAATAGCGATTAATAATGTAACAAGTAGTCAAATACTGTGACGTGAAGTTGGTCACGCATTCTAATAAGAGAAAGAAAAAATAAATTTACTTAGCACACAAGCTTTTAGTACATGAAAACATATAACATATGAGAAATCTTAATCGTGTTATACCAACACATAATCTTATCATACTTTACAAATAACTTATGAACTCATTACCTCTGTATCGTTAAGCATACGGGAGATGAATTTAGCATGTTAAACTACAATTCATGAGACTTACATAATTTGAACAAAGATACTATAAGGTGTGTGGCACATAAATGCGTAATCCATAAAGTTAAATCTTTGATGCTCACTGAGCCTATGACCTATAAAATGTCATTTGTTTTATAGAATAGGTATCACCTACACAATATAAGTTATAATCTTAATACAAATGCTCTTTCATCTGAAAAACTACTTGTTCAAGAATCATACTGGTATGCCTTATTTAACTTTTGAGGAAGCCTCCGTTAGCTGGATCTTAGGTCTCAATAGCCTAACAATTAAGTTCTTAACAAATTATTATACAAATCGTAATGGCTGAAAAATATATTCTAATAATCCAATAACTAGAATTCCTTCTGGTTATACTCAACTACGGCCACGGGCTATAATTCATGACTACTCTTATCTATACATAGTCACTTAGCTCAACTAGTTTCCTATGATTGCCACTACCTTAAGAAGATCATCCCCATTCAAATAAAGCTTCCATCTTACAAAAATGACTCTAGGGAGGTTAGGCTATGACAAGAATACTTCTCTATATGAGGTCTTGTACCTGACGCTTATGGGATGTATTTTTTTTTGGGGAGAATCATCTGATAACTGGAAATATAAAATATCTCATATAATGGTAGGAAGCTCTATCACTCCTACGCTTACCACTATCTGAAACAACAGACAGATAACACTTACAAGACACGCTTAACATAGGATTCTTACAGAGTGAACTCTTGTCGTCTCCTTTCTAAGGAATTAAAACTGTAGACACAACATAAACATGATTTTAAGAACAACACAAGAAATTAATATTTCATTAACTTAAAAACGAACTCATCATGCCTTCTTTTTGCAAAATTTAGGTGCTATGAGTACTATTAATTCATTTCAACTCGGAAACACGTGACACAATAAATACTTTACACTTCCAAAAGAGGCTTGCAATAACATATTTGCATAAAGAATTTAGAAATAGCGATCATGCTTAAAACTCAATCAATGGAGAAATGAAAAGCAATACATTAACAATTATGCTTAATAATGTGAATGGGGAAGCTACAACAAGCATTTCATTAAGGCATTATTCCTATTGGGAGTAGTGCAAATGCATCAAGCATTCATGTAGCATATAACACATTAGCAAGTTCCTTATAAAACAAGAATAATATACTCAATTGGATCACATAACATGTAGATTGCAGCAAGGGCTCTGTGGTGCAAATAATGTGTAGATTATTAATCACTAAAAGGCACGTAGTAAGCAAACTAACAAAACTATGGGATGAGTAGCATGTATATCCTTGCATCATGAAATATGTAGTGCATATAATGTTGTAAGGAATTATATTGTAATACACTTATATATAGATTCTTGACGACTTCCTCTTTATAGGCATCTATTGCCTTTGCCATCTATAAAATACTCAATATAGTCATCTCAGTCATAGTTCATAATTTGTAACATCTCTAACATGTCGGCCCATATATAACACTTTTCATGGACAATTGACTTATGATGGAATTATCAAAAAGATAAAAAAAATTAAGAAATATATAGCACATAGCTTAGTAAGTTAAGAAACAAATTGCAAGCAACAGTCTAGCTGTATATCATGGAGCATATAACATATAACAAATAAACTGCAAGCATAAAATATATATAACCTTATAACATGTAATCTATACCAGTTACCCTAATAAATTTACATTAACTTAATTCAATAGATAACTGGTGCTTTTATAGGTTATAAATCATTCTTCTAACCCTTAATTTTTTTTAAATCGAAAACCTTACTTCATGCATATACTTTATTTTTGTTATTCATATAACATTCTGCTATATGTCAAATATAACCACCACCGTTCAAAAAGCAGGTAACTAATAATTTATCTATTATTATCTTGGACATTCTCATAAATATTTATCTTATGTCTTTTTTCTCATATCCTCTGAGCTTAACCTTTTGATCATGTAACAATGTCTTCTGACATTAGTAAAAACACAATCAGATAAATCTCTACATATTTTTCCTTTTAAAATAATTTAAAATACTACTTTCCAAGCTCGGTGTCCATAAAAAGATTTACATATCTCCCTAGTTAATCAGATTTCACAAATAACCTTCCTTATAATAGCTGATTCCCAAGGATAATTGTTGGTGCTATCTCTTGTTATTCTTAGCACTCGCATAGATCTTTAACTTATGCCTAAGTCATTGATATTTTTTTAATTTTTTTTACCTTTGGTCACCTAATAACTTAATTTATCTCCATTATGATCATAACGAATGAGCCTATATACACATATACCTATCAGGTAATTTAAAATACTTAGTCTCGAGCTGAAACCTATTAAAAGGGCTTACATAAATCGTTAAACAATATGGATTGACAGATGCGCGAATCTTACAAAAAATCATTTATGTACCCTCATGAGTTAATATCTAATATAGTCTATTGGCCTAATTAACCAACTTGGGTATCTTATTTAACACTGGTAACACATTTGCCTCATAACTTTGGCTACTATCACATCTTTGACTTATAAGGAACTAATTCAATTGCCTATAATCATAACATATATATTAGTCTGAGTCTTCTGGGCATATTACCCAAGAATTATTAAATATTTTGCATATACTTAGATTTTATAAGTATTGGAGGGACCGTGCAAGAAAACTTTTAAAATTTAAAACTAAGTTCTTGTTTAACAATGATGATGGGAGATGCCACTTACTAATCCTTCACTGAATAATCATAAGAGTAATACCTTATCTTAGGTCATACTATGATAAGTCGTGGGGTTACATAATTACATCTATAGCTGTAGAGAACAGATAAATTTCTAAAACCTTTCTGTTATAAGGAAACTTTTAAAATATTGAAATAAAATCGGACTCACCACGCTATTATAAGTCGAGGAGTGAGTCTCCCTGTACATGCCACTATAAGATGAAAATTACTTCTTTGGTAATACTAGCATTTGGTCTTTGGCCTAATCTGAGTTTTCCTTAAGTAGGCAAAATCTGTATAACAATTAGGTAGAGTATGAATCTAAAACAACTTCATAGAACTTGCCTCTATCACACGATCTAATAGATGAAAAAAATAGTAACTATCCATAAATGTCATGTAGTCTCCTGATTATAAGTGTGGTGCACAACATACCCATAAGCAAGACTCTACTAGACACGGCTTGTAGACCCCCCTGGGATACGACGTGCTCTGATACCAAGTTTGTCACGCCCCAACCTTGGGAGGCAAGACTGGCACTTGGTGCCTTACTTGATCGAGCGAGCCACTGAAACTCATATAATCTGGATAGTATTTAGACCGATAAAACTATAAACTGCACAACGGGTAAACAGAAGGCCAACAAGGCCATAAATAACATACTAGCAACTCAATAAGTGTCTACAAGCCTCTAAGAGTAATCAGACTGTCATATAGTCGGAATAGGGCCCTGACTTACCCATTTGCTACATACATACTAACAATACAAGCTGGACCTTTGACTCATCAGCTCCAGGAAAATGGAGCTTACCAAAATGGCTGAACACTTCAGCTCCTATTGAAGAGGTCTGTTTGGGTTTCTATCTGGACCTCGATTCTGGGTCTTGCGATATTAATATGGAATGTACCCCTTCCTTACAGTATGTAATCTCCAAATAGAAGTAACACCACCTAAACACAAGACTCCATCACCTTGAAGAATCCTTCAAATTACAACCAAAGAGGAGGAAAGAAGTAACACAATCTCTATAAAGTTTCCGAGGGTTAAATCACATTGAAATCATGTAGATTATGGCTTAGATGGTAGGGAAACCCTTAGAGAGTATTTGAGACTGTTTTGGTTCTTATTTGGGCTAAAAAATAAGTTAAAATGAACTGAAAATGTTGTATATATCCGCTTGAAATTTCCACCGACTTAGGGGCCCACCTCGACCTGCCTGCTTTCGTAGTCTCGCAAAAATATGAATATCTCTCTACTCCGAAGTCATATCATCAAACGATTTAGTGTGTTGGAAACTAGACCCATAGACCTTTAATTTGGTGGGTGGATTACCCCATAAATCCAAGTATATTGAGATAAAAGCTCTGTGACATCTGACCCAAATTTCAGAGAACTAATGAAAGTAACTTGCGATAATTTTTGTCGACTTTTGTTTTACAACTTTTTTGACTTCAAAACTTAACATAAATTTTTTTTATGATTCGAATACCTCATAAAACACCTTTACTTATCATATTCAACACTCCTACTCTTACCCCTATTGTATAGTTTATAACATCTTTGATTAGCTTAACCTCCAACCGTCACGACACTTCCTTATATTGATTTACTTATGATGCATCCCTTTGTGAAAGTATTGAATGTAACATACTAAGACTTCTTAATTTTTAAAAAATATAGGGTGTTACACTAATGGCTTCACAAAAGAGCAGGGATGCTCGTCAGCAAAATCAGTCTAACTCTACAGTAGCTCCAGCAGGTTGCCTGACTCAATGGGGTGCCTCATCTAGTGCAGGTGGAGGTCAGTGCCAAAACAAATTTTATGCACTCCAGACTCATCAGAATCAGCAGGATTCCCCCTATGTGATCACTGGTACGTTAGGAGTCTTTCATACTAATATTTATCAATTGTTAGATCCCAGAGCCACACTTTTTTGTGACTCCTTATATAGAAATAGACTTCAGTGTCAGTTCAAAAATCCTCCCAGAAGCTTTTTCAGTCTCTACTCCTATTGGTGATTCACTCATAGCCAGACAGGTATATAGATATTGCTTGGTCTCAGTTTCTCAAAAAGTTACCTCAGTCGATCTTGTAGAGTTAGATATGACTGACTTTGATGTTATTATTGGCATGAACTGGTTACACGCTTGTTATGCCTCAGTCAATTGTAGATACAGGGTAGTATAATTCCAGTTTTAAATGAGCCAGTCTTAAAATGAAAGGGTAATACCTCAATGCGTGTTGGTCGATTTGTCTCCTACCTTAAGGCCAAAAAAATGATTTCCAAAGGGTGTATTTATCATCTTTTTTGGGTTAAGGATTCAGATTCTGAGACCCCAACTCTTGAGTCAGTCTCAGTGGTTAATGAACTCTCAGAAGTGTTTTCAAAAGATTTACTCGGAGTTCCTCTCGAACGATAAATTAACTTTGGAATAGATCTCTTTCCAGATACCCAGCCTATCTCAATTCCACCTTACAGATGACTTTGGACGAGCTTAAGAAGTTAAAGGAATAGTTGAAAGACCTTCAAAACTCTGTATGGTCACTATGAATTTGTAGTTATGTATTTTAGACTAATGAATACTCCTGCGGCTTTTATGAATTTGATGAACAGAGTATTCAAGTAGTACTTGGACATGTTCATCATTGTTTTCATTAATGACATCCTTGTGTATTATCGGAGTGAAGGGGATCATGCAAATCATTTGAGGATTGTGCTGCAAACTCTTAAGGATCGCCAGTTACTCACCAAGTTCAGTAAATATGAATTCTGGTTGAAGTCAATTGCCCTCCTTGGTCATGTGGTGTCTAGTGAGAGCATCCGAGTAGATTCACAGAAAATAGAGGCAGTGAAGAACTGGCCTAGATCCTCTTCTCTAATAGATATCAGGAGCTTTTTTGGGTTTGGCTAGTTATTACATGAGATTTGTTGAAGGATTTTCATCCATAGCTACCCCATTGACCAGATTTACTCAGAAAAAGGTTAAGTTCTAGTGGTCAGATGAGTGTGAGAAAAACTTCCAAGAGTTAAAGACTAGGTTGACCACAACTCCAGTTTTAACCCTACCAGAGGATTTAGATGACTTTGTTGTATATTGTGATACATTCAGAGTCGGTTTGGGTTGTGTCTTGATGCAGCATGGTAAGGTCATCGCTTATGCCTCCAAACAACTTAATATTCATGAGAAGAACTACCCGACTCATGACCTTGAGCTTGCAGTAGTTGTGTTTGGTTTAAAGATTTGGAGACACTACTTGTACGATATTCATGTGGATGTATTTACAGACTATAAGAGCCACCAACATGTGTTTACCCAGAAGGAGTTGAATCTTCGTCAGAGAAGGCAGCTCGAATTCCTCAATGATTATGATATAAATGTGCTCTACCATCTGGGTAAGGCCAATGTAGTGGCTGATGCACTTAGCAGACTGTCTATGGGTAGTGTGTCACATATTGAGGAAGAGAAGAAGGAATTAGCTAAGGATGTCCATAGGCTTTCTCTCTTAGGAGTTTGCCTTCCATACACATCATATGGTAGTGTGATAGTTCAGAATGGGCCAGAATCTTCTCTGGTAGTCGAGGTGAAGGAGAAGCAAGCCACTGATCCAATCTTACTTCAGTTAAAAGGTGTAGTCCACCAGAAGAAAGTAGAGGTTTTCTCCTAAGGGGAAGATGGTGTGCTTCACGATTAGGGTCAATTATGTGTTCCTAATATAGACGAGTTGAGACAACGGATCTTGGAAGAGGCTCACAGCTCCAGATACTCCATTCATCCCGGTGCCACTAAGATGTACCATGATCTAAGGGAGGTCTATTGGTGGAATGACATGAAGAGGGACATCATAGATTTCATGGACAAATGTCCAAACTGTCAGCAAATGAAGGTAGAACATCTGCGACCTGGAGGTGTGACTTAGGATATTGGCTTTCCTACTTGGGAGTGGAAAGTGATCAATATGGATTTTATTACAGGTTTACCTCATACTCGCAGACAACATGACTCTATTTGGGTGATAATAGACATGGTAACTAAGTCAACTCACTTTCTGGCTGTCAAGACTACAGATTTAGCAGAGGATTATGCCAGACTCTGTATTCGTGAAATAGTCAAGTTGCATGGGGTTCCCTTGTCTATCATCTCAGATAGGGGTACCTAGTTTACATCTTAGTTCTGGAGATCATTTCAGAAAGGTCTTGGTACTCAAGTAAATCTCAGCATAATATTTCATCCGCAGACGGATAGTCAGGAAGAGCGTACCGTTCAGATCTTAGAGGATATGTTGAGGGCTTGTGTGATCAATTTCAAAGGTAATTAGGGTGTGTAGACACGTAATTTCTGACCTGTCCCAAGTTTTATCACATATATAAAAGAATATATCTATTTTAGGCTAACCTTTATTTTAACTTTTATTCCTTTTTTTAGTAGGTCTTACTTGATAAATTTTAAAACCACAGAAATATAATCACATTTTTAGGATAAGTTTTATTTTTGTAAAGAAAAGAAAATTTTGAAAAATATGTTTTCATGTAAATATAAGTTTTAATAGGCAAGCTAGCAATTTTAGTATTTTCATAGTTGCGTAAGAATAGCTATTTATGTGATTTATTTTATTTTGTTTTTGGTAAAATCTTACTTTTGAAAATCAATAATACAAAAGGAGAGTCATATTTTAAGATAATGATTTTTGTTATGTTTTTTAAAAGGAAGAGAAAAATTACACAAAAATTATTATTTCATTTAAAATAGATTTAAATAAATTAGTAGTATTTTATTTACCTTTTTAAAATAATAATAATAATAATAATAAATAAATAAACAAATTAAAAAAGAGTGATAATTCAAAAATAGCAGCCAATGGCATTGTGCCACATGGAAGATTCCATCTTATCATCCCATAACAAGCTTGATATGCTTGGAGAATTTTCCTATGCAACCTTACACACGTCACTTTCTTAATTTGGGACCACAAACATCCTTTCTTTCACAAATTATTTCACCTGCACACACACAAATTTTATCACTTTCATGCCCTCTCACGTAGCGCACACACACGTACGCCGACTAAAACCAGCAACCTAGTAAATATCCAAACCCTATTAAAATACCACTATATCTGCAACTACCCAAAAACCCTGCCAATCTTTTCTTTCATCTCGGGAGAAATACGATCGGGAGGAGCTAATTCAAACCCCTCCGGTAAAATAAGAACAGCCCCCACGTTCAACCCCCTCCCCCTTTTACCATTAGCAAGAACCTGTTTCAGTTGCATATCATAAGGAATTCGAACAACTGCTTCAAATACAGTATCAGGAAGTACCGCTTGTGGAACCTCAATCTCCACGGGCTTATTAGCTAAATGGCAATTGGCACATACAATACGCCCAGTCGCTTCTCGTGGATTTTCATAACCCTGCTGTGCAGAGATGGCCTTATGGGTAGCAGCCTCCCACAGAGATGGCCTTGTGGTCAACTTCTATTCTACTTGTTGGAAGGTTCGTCTGGATCTCTTCCCGGGTCAACCCACTCAATATCCGAGAGAGGGTAGGCTTTTCATGGAGATTATTGGGAACGGAAATGTGCCTGGGGTTAAGAACAACGAGAAAACTGCCTTCTGTCTGTTGCCATGGAATGTATAGGTAGGGA
This sequence comes from Jaltomata sinuosa, assembly GCA_003996215.1. Lineage (NCBI taxonomy): Eukaryota > Viridiplantae > Streptophyta > Magnoliopsida > Solanales > Solanaceae > Jaltomata > Jaltomata sinuosa. The sequence goes on along the minus strand of QJPP01001935.1, from coordinate 220,996 downwards.
TTGTTTTATGCTTGGAAAGCCCGTTCCGCGCTCTCTATCCCTCAACTCCCCGCTACTCCCTCTCCCTCACGTCACCTTACTTTTAGCTACACAACTCAGCACACGACACAACTCACATAACTACATCCCTATGTAACACACAAACACAACGCACACAACAGACAAAAAGTTAGAGAGAAAGCGAGAGATAAAAAAAATTAGAAAGGGATGAGGGAAAACAAAGAGTGAAAAGGGAGAGAAAACATTAAAACAAAGAGGTATGTCTGAAGGTTGGGGTCCGGATTTTAGTTTCTTGTTCGTCGGCTTCAGTTCAAGTTTCAAAAGAGTTTAGCATTTGCTAACTCTTGGAAATGAGTAGATTACTAGTTTTGCTTTCTTTTTGACGTGAAAAAGCTAACCGTTAAACCTTTTCTTGTAGCTTAAGAGGGATGTTGAATGGGAATGTGATTTTTTATGTTTACTACTGTTCATTGGCTTTGAGCCATATGTGAGTTAAAGTTTTTATCTTTCATTATTTTTACTCCCTATATGGTGTTTATGATTCTGAAAGTTTAAGTTCTAATTGTGGTTTATCTCATCTTGATTACTCGCGTCTCAATAAAAGGACAAATGTGCAAAGGTTAGCCTTTGTTTTACTCTTTTTTCTTCTGTGTTCACGATTTTGCAACCAAAGTGTATGATAGCAAAAAGAGTTTTTTTTTATATCTTGGATCAATGGATCGCCTAAAATGAATATCAGGTTCATAGTGGTCCTAAGCCTAGTGTCGAACGAAATATTGAAAAGCGAGTCTTGACTATCTATAGTACTTTAGTATTTTGATGAATGATTATATCACTGTGTCTTCTTTTGTACAATCACTAGAAAGCTCTCTTACTTGCTATAATCAGACGTTCAAATGGTTAAAAACTCTCAAAAGTCTTCACGAGATAGCTTGTTTGGGCATTAATTCGAGTTAGTATTATATTGACACTAGATTGAGAGATAAACAGTGGTCAAGGGCTAGAATGTTTTCTAATCTTGGTAAATCAACATGGAGATTTGGAGGTTAATGAATAACAAAGTATTTTGATCTTTGCTCTACTGTTAGTCTTTACTTTTTATTTTTTTCATTTTTTTTGCAAACACACAGGTGCTCATGTCTAATTGATTGGAGTTATCCTAGTGATATTTTTTTTTCTCGTCTCCCTTTCTCTGGTTTAAGTTGCATGCATCAACATGTAAAAGGTCCTTTATTTACTTAGAGTTAAATTTATAAAAAAAATGATTTGTTCCAGTGAGTTCATGTCATATTTAACCTTGTGTTGATTTTAATTTTTGGGTATATGTTGTAATCCTTATTTATTTGGTCAAAAGCATGAAGCATTAGATGATTTATTTGGTTTCCAATGTGAGAATATGGATTCCAGGGAAGAACAAGAAATTTGATTAGGAATAAGATTTTGCTTGATTAGTTTACTAGATTTAGAGTAAGATGGATTTGAATTGTATGACTCATTAAGGTGTTAAAATCATACTGCTCGTTTCAAATAATGAACTGATAATTTGTTTTTTCTTTTTCTTCTCACATATTAGTCATTTCTTTAGATAAATAAATATGGAACAGTAGGTACATTCTCTGAATAATTTTCCCATTTAATTGATAGCTTGACTTGATATTGTGAATATGAGGGCCCTCAACACTGTTCTATAAGTACTCTTGGGCCGTGCGAGTTAGGATAAATAAAGTGATTTAACTAACTAGTGTGAGTTTGAGCGAGATGGGTTGCGGATTTATTCTAAATCCCATCACAATTGATAAAAGAAAAGAGTGAAAAAATCAATTGTAAGGGAGTGAGACGAGTTGTGGATTAATCCAAAACTCGTTACGGAAAGAGAGAGTAAAAAAAAAAGAGGGAAAAATTAAGAAAGAAAAATGATCTCGAGTTTACAAGAGACAAACAAATATCTCTAACGCTAGACGAGCTTTAGGCGCGATAATAATAGTTACAATAATAAAATTTCGTTTCGATTAAAGATGCGGTTACGCACCTTTTTCTTGAGACACTCTAAAAATAAATAAATAATTTATCAAATAGTAAATAACCAAATTTCAAGGATGCGGTTATGCACCTTGACCAAATTATTAACAATTAATCCTCACTAATTTCATACCAAGAATACGGTTACGCATCTAAGTTAGGACCAATAAAAGTTTAACACATAAAATAAGAGCGAATCATGGCTTGCAATACAATTTATCCAAAAATAATTTAAGTTAAGTATAAGTCGATAAAAGCGACTGTGCTAGAACCACAGGACTCGAGGGGTGCCTCATACCTTTCCCTCGGTCAACAGAATTCCTTACCCGGTCTTTTGTTTTCGCAGACCAAAAAATAAAGAGTCATTTTCTTTTGATTAGGGATTCAAAAAGGTTACTTGGAACACCATAATTCAATTCTAAGTGGTGAATCTGTGAATAAATTAATCCCTATTCAATACCATCACTTAAATTGGAAAAACCTTTCTACCTGTCACGAAAGGGGTGTGACATCTCTGGCGACTCTGCTGGGGATAACCACAATTCGAGCTTTTGATTTTGACTAATACTTAGATTATTTTATTATTTTCTAGAATATATTATGTATGCTGGCCTTATGTGCTACTTGTCGCACAATTATCGCTTTGATATTTGTTGAACTGTACTATAAATTATCTTCTCTCGCGTACCCATCTGAGTCTCTGAACACTTCACACACGGTCACAGGAATGCAATTATGCATCCTACCTTCTTTTGAGATAAAGCCGGAGTGCCTTGGCACCTAGTGAAGGATTATTAGTCACATATGTTAAGCAAGGTTTGGACAAGTTACGAAGCCGGAATAACACTGCTACCGGCAAGTTGCCCTTCCCTGGCTCGAGTGTCCGCTCGGGTAAGCCAGTCTAGACGCCTATCTCCATCAGGTTTACACCTAACAAGATTAAAACACAGACATGGTTATCCCTTGTAGGCTCCATTTATCTGCATCATTTGCATTTGACTTAGTGGGACTCGACACAGAGGTCAGGTCCGTCTAGGACAAGTACCCTCTTTTGAGACCAACATGTGCATCCTATGTGCTATTTGTAATATTATGAGGAAGGTTTGTTGATTGTTGACTGGATTTAGCGTGATTAGAGAAAGAGAAGAGAGAAAAGTATTTCCCTGATTTCATGCCCGTTTTTATAAGAAAATTTTGCTCAAGTATAAAGGAAAAACTAGTTTAAAAGGAAATGAAAGCTTTCTCTTTTCTTGTTTTAAAACTCCTTATGAATTTTCTAAAATTGAAGAGAAAACTTCTATGGAAATCGTCTTGCGAACGTGACCAACCCCGTCGTTTTTGTCATAATAGCTCTAAAACTTTTTGGAGGTTTTAAGGTTTATTTTTACAAAAATAAATGTGTTTTCCCTTTTGCCTAAAAGTGTTTTATCAATTTTTAGCTTAAAAGAGTCTTGTCAAAATATGTAGAGGTTGTCTTTGCAAAATCACCTTCTGGGTCAATTTTCATGAACTATGTGTACCTGGTTCTTGACCCCATGAAAAGATCATAGGAGACCCATCTCGGGCTTGGTATTTCGTATACGTGGTGGGTAGATCGATTAATCCTGACTAATTAAGTCATGGTTGACCGACATTTGGAAATAGATTCACTTTTAAAAGAGATGATGATATTCTTTCCCTCTCAAATCCTCCTTTTTTGAAAAGTATCTGTGTTGTTTTCCTTTGAGTTTAAACTTGTTCATTTACTAGATTTTGTGAGTCAAAACCTATTTTCCATCTAAATCTAGACGTCTCTTGACCTTGTATTTTAGTCCATAGGTACAACATGGTTAATCCTCCTCGTGGAAAGTGTTAGAAGAGGAAAAGAGATGGAAATATACCACTTCAGGTTGTAGATTGTGTTCCTTTGGAGCTCTGGAAGTGGTGGCATGACATGGGTCTTTTAGAGCAGGATAAAATCTTCAAACATTTGGGTTTCTTAACCAGGATCATGACAATTAACCCTAGGAGAGACGTGATCGAGGCATTGCTATCCTTTTGGGACCCAACAAATAATGTTTTTCGGTTCTCAGATTTTGAGTTGACTCCTACTTTGGAGGAGATAGCTGGTTATACTAGTTTTGGAGAGAGATTAGCCCGTCAGAAATTGGTAGCCCTGAGGAACATTTCTGTACACAAATTCTGTCTACTCTTGAACATTTGCAAAGCCAAAGAGAAGTCTTTGGAGAAAGGTTGGGTCTTCTTACAGTATTTGTATGAAAGGTATGGGAGAAAGGAAGGGTTCGAGCTATTTGGAACACTACTCAACAACAAGGGAAAGTTTGAGACATGGAAAGAACACAAACGGTTTGCTTTTATGGTAGCTTTTTTGGGGATAATAGTTTTTCCAAGGAGGGGTAAAAAGATTAACATTTGTCTAGCTGGAGTAGTGAATATCTTGATTAAGAAGGAAGACCATAGCATCGTGCCAATGATCCTGGCTAACATTTATCGTGCCTTAACTGTCTGCCAACATGGGAAGGGTTTCCTTGAAAGATGTAACATTCTACTGCAGTTGTTGATAGTGGAGCACCTTTACCAACATCCTACTATGGCGATGTTTGTTCACGAGCGGGTTGATCATATTACAGACCATGCAAAGAGGATGGAGAATTATAGATTCCCAGAAAGGGTTGAGGCTTGGGTTAAGCGCTTTCGCTCACTTACATCAGATAAAATTACATGGAATTACCCTTGGTTCCCTTGGAGGGAAGTCATATGCATGTCTACTGTTCGCCCTTTTTTTATGTTGATGGGTAATAGAGGTGTGCAGTCGTATGTGCCATTGCGAGTTTTGCGCCAATTAGGTAGGCGTCAGATTAAACCTGTGACTGAGGATATGAGAGGCTTTGTACATGAGGTTAGACAAGAAATCCCCCTCCCCAAGGCAGAAGCCCAACAGATTTGGGAGGGTTGTCTTGTTATGGGGTTTAGCACGATGGTCCTGGAGCACAAAAGGGGAGAAATACACCCAGAATATTCTGATTGGTTAGAGAAACAACCACTTCCGCCAGTCAGACCAGCAAGATCTGTAAAAGGACCGATAGATCAAGAGGCAAAAATTAAGGTAAGGGTCGAGATGGCTATGCGAGATCAGTACGTCACTAATCAGACTTTGAGAGAAGATTTAAAGCATGCTAGGGATGCATTGATCCAGAAATAGGCAATGAAGGAGGCAAAGATTGAGGCAAGAGTCAGGCAAGTTCAGTTGGATATGGAGAGAGATTATAAGTCAATCATTCAAGCCTTAAATGCCGACTTGAAAAGAGCTAGGGAAATCAATGATGAGCAATAATCAAATATTACAAAAGAAAGAATAGAATCAGTCCATATTGAAGCCACACTCCAGGGAAAGCTTAAATTGGCAACAATTAGAGGTGCACAAATTGCAAAACTCGCCGCATCTCGTTAGCAGCAATTACAAGAATATGATCAGAGGGTTCAGGCAGATTTTGATCAGGAAAGGGCCTAGTGGATTTGTGAAAGGGGAAGGATACGAGAAGAAGTAGAGATAGTTTTGGCTCTAGAGAGATGTGCCAGAGAGACGGTTATCGCTTGTGATCAGCAGATACAGGGATGGGGGCAGACTTTTAATTCACTTCGAGCAAAGGTCCATCATTTGGCTGGTTGCACTGCTCAAATAGGCCTGGATTACCAAGGGTTAAACCATGAACACTTTCTTGCTCGAGTACCTGCCTTTGCCAGTCATCTCACAGCCTCATTGCAAGACATATACCTAGATTTAGGAGGTCAGTTAAATACGGGTTCTCCATGAGCAGGTGATAAGCCCAAATTACATCTCAGTTAAGAAGCGTAAGCGATCATCGTCAAATATAGAACCCAACTAAGGTAGGGGTCGATCCCACGGGGAATAAGGTGCAAATTAAGTCATTAGTGACTTATTTGACTAGTGGTCAATAGTTTCCGGTAAATGGGGGGAATTTGTGTGTATCAAATTTTGAACAATGCAAATAATAGTTTACGAGTTTCTACGAGTAATAATCAATATGAGAATGAACTAGGGAAGTGTTCGCCATGGCGTCGTAACACTTTCGACTCAAAGCTTAACCGGATTCTTTCTATATGTATATCACGATGTGATTGAATTAATGGTATCATCTAAACGTTTCTCAACCAAATAGACGAATTTCCTTTTCAATTCTCTCGAACTTAAAAAGGTGAAATTTCTTATTTCAATCCTAAACATCAAGTAGATTAATCTAGTTACAACATTAATCATAAAACGAGAATTGGTAGTCTCGAATCCTCGTAGTTAACCAAATTTCCCGGTTTTAATCTCTTTGTTCAAGCAAATCAAACCTAGGTATGTTCTAATGTTTGCAACCATTAGAAAACGTAAATAGCGAATGATTAACCACGTGACATCATATAAATTGAACCCAATGCTACCCGGACTCTACATTGTTACTCTTGCCATGGATCCCACAACCCTAGTTGTGGGGAGTTTAGCCACTCATGCTAGCAAAACGAAGTAAATAAATAATAGTACTCATATGAGAAGAAAGAATTCTTACAATAGAAAATTATTACTTTACTTTGAACTTCTTAGAATTCCAGCACCAATGGTGAAAATCCCAAGAACAATGGAAGAAGAGGAAGAAAACGTGTTTGTGTCGTGTTTTCTCTTCTCAAAACTCGTTCGAAACGTCTGACAAAGTATTATTTTCTGAATAATTAAAATTACTCTAACACTGGGTATTTATAGCAGTCCAGGAAATAAAGTCCAAAAATAGAATTTTTGGAGTCTCGCTTCACGTTGACGGGTCGCCTGACGGACCGTCACCCATGTGACTGGCTGTCACTCCAGTCGTCGCCACTATCTAGTGCATGATCTCCATTAGCTCCAGCTTGAAGGCTTGGCTGACGGTCAGTCACAGGTGTGATGGCCCGTCACTCAAGCCGTCGCCACTATCCAGTGCCTCTTCTAGCTGCTGCTAGGTTTGGTGGCTCCCCTGACGGTCAGTCACCTGTGTGACGAGCCATCAGGCCCTTCGTCATGCCTAACCAGTGTTACTTAGCTTGAGTATTTTTCACTCCCTTTCTATCCTTGTCTCCATTTCCTGCAAATACAACATAAACACATCAAAAACCACAAAGGTTGCTTAAAAACTTGTGAGTATTCTTAGTTAAAGGCGTCAAATGTGCCGTAGAATACCGACACATCAACACCCTCAACTTAAAACGTTCACTTGTCCTCAAGCAACATGACAACAGAAGCAGAACTGATGACTCAACTACGACGCTATAAAACATGTTTCTTGCAACCATGGTTAATCAATGATTCAAGCAATTTAAACCAAGCTCCCCCGGTACTACAAAAGTGTTCTAAAAAGCTAACTCGTCAGGATCCAAGGGTGTTATTCCGATGTGACTGAACATTCCACAAATACATGAACCGCTATCCCAACAATCAGAAAGATAATATTGAAATCCCGATGCCCTCACAACAAGGAAGTCCCACATACAGAGTTTCGGAACTAAGTAAGATGCTCACGCTCACAAATGATTTCAAACAATGCACATGCGATGCCATAGGCTTGCCCTTACTATTTTATTTCCATTGTTCAGAAAGTCGCTCAGGATCACTACAGGACTTGTTAAGGCTTATAATGAGGCTTCGGGTGTAGGTAGGGTACATTTAGGTGTTAGTGACTAAGCCCTCTTTGGAATCGCTGACACGCTATTTCCACTAAACTATCCTCATCCACTTTATTCGCCTTTAATTTCCTTCTCTCTAGCTACGGATACGGCCTTTTCATTTTGACAATTCCTTTTTCATTTCTTTTTCTTTCTTTTTCTTTCTTTTTCTTTTCTTTTTCTTCCTTTTTCTAGGCACACACCCACACTTTTCCATTCTATCCACAACCAATCTTTTCCCTTCTATTTTTCTTCTTATCACTTTCCTGCTACAGTAGCCACCCTCAACTTAAGCTGATTGCCTGAGTTGAGGTGCACGATGTCCAAAGGGGGACTGGGGACAAAATAGGGATTCTAAGATTAAAAAAGGGACGGTGATAGGGTATAAAAAGAACGAGGTCAATCAAGGCTCAAACAGGGGTCAAAGTGATTATTTACATCTGGGCGGTCTTTTGGGATAAGTGGACTACACGCAAAAAGGGCCTGAGATCCTTTCCTAAGCAACTAGCTTCCAACTTCAACAAAATAGACCGGGCAAGTTCTAGATGCATGCACAGAGTAAGAATTTCAACAAAAAGCTCTCACACACTTCGCATCAGGAAACCATACTAATACCAATCATTGAAACAATAGTTCAGCCTAAACAAGATCGTTCTTCACACATGCATACAAAGACACTCAAGGATCCATAACAGTTAATTTTCCACACACAAGTACAAAAATCAACTCTTTATATTTTAACCATAACAGTTCTTCGGAGGGGGGCTCCTTTTTATTTTTACCATTCACAGCCATGCTTGCTACAACATCACCCAATAATAAAAGCAAAAACAACCTAAACATGCCGGTTCTACTAGATAGCACATCGAAGGAAAAGAAGAACGACAACAAAAACCTTCGGTGGTAATACCCCTTCTCCCAACAAAAGAATCTAGCATTGTCCTCAATGCTTATCAAAGCAGATATACAGAACAAAGGAATAGGGGTACCTGTGAAGCCTAAGCTTCGGGATGAGGAACAGTGACACCAGTTTTGGCCGGCGTACTCAGCTCATGAACATCTGGAGTCTCTACAGACTCTGGTACTACACTGGATGATGCCCCACCTGCTTGGGCACACACTCTTTCCTGTCGCAGCTGCTCGTCTACCACCGACCGCTGCTTTGCAACCTCTAACTCGTCCTCCTCGACTGATTTCTTTCTGTGCTTTCTCTTCTTTACCCCACTTTCACCTGCTTGGGGTTCATTAATTCTCAGTGACTGACCCATCAAATCCACTATCGTGGTTTCTTCTTCCCAGTCCATGAAATCCGAAGTCTCATCATAAGGCACTTTTTCTTGCTTGAGGGCGGTGATTTCATCCTTTACCTTCTTCAGTTCCACATCAAATCTTGTCAGGTTCGGGATGCTCATTTCATTTAGCCTTTCCTCCATCCAGGTTTCCATAGCATCGACCCTTGCACGCAGCCCTTCAAATGGCTTCAGAGCCTTCCGTATTGCTTCATCAATGGTGGGCTTGAACAAGTCCGTCCAAGCGGCAATTTGTTTATCCATCTGTTTCTGCTTCTGCACCATTTTAGCAAAATTACGGGGATTCATGTGATATTCAAGTGGTAGAGGAGGCCTTGTTGCAGTGCCAGAGCTTTCGATCGTAGCTCTCGTTGTTTGTGAAGTCTTCGGATCAAACACCGCAAGTGGAATCTCTGTGCCTGATGGAGTGTCGGTCGCCTCAGAGGTGGTTGTGGTTGGTTCCTCAAAAATCTGAGGCTTCTGAATCCTCATGTCAAACTTAGTGTCATCCTTTGATTTGTCAATATTTTGCTTGGATGACGCTGTCACTTGGTCATCAATACCATCAAATATCGGTACCTCTGCACGCCTGCATAACTCAGTAACCAGACATGGGAACGACAAAGAAGAAGTAGTTTTCATGGCCCTGGTCCGTATCTCGTCTGCAATGATCGTTCCAAAGTTGATGACGTACCCAGCTATCAAACTTGCCACAAGGATGGCTCTTCCCTTATCCAAGTTAGCGTCTCCACCTGTTGGAAATAGCCTGTACCGCACAACAGCCCACCAAAACTTTGCTACGAAGCTTAATGATTGCTTCGATATTCGTCCCCTCTGAGTTAGCCAAGATGGTGAGCCATCAGTCAATGTCTGTGCTAACCATGGTCTCTGCGTGTATGTGTTGGCAATCCTGTCATGAAACTCTGGCATATCAGGTGGAGGAATGTATTCAGGGCTGAAGAGGACTCTGTTAATCGTCTCTCGGGAGATGTTTACTTGTTTACCCCGAACCGAAACCCTGTCCTGCCTTGGTGCTGATTTAACCCCTTTTCCTTTCTCACATTTGCTCTCCAACAGTGCCAAATAATTGGCATAGAATTCCCGGACTAGTTCTGGATAATAGAATCCCGGAGGTGAGCTCATCCACTCAAGCTGGTACCTCTGAAACTGTGTCTGAAGAACTGGGTATTCTGGCAGATCCGTGGTAATAATTTGCATTTCTTCAACTATCGGTCTTTTGTGGCTCCTCGACATTGTTTTGGTAAGACCGTCAAGATAGTGCTTTCGAGCACCCTCAAATGACCACTGGATCGATTCTCTATCCATGGGTTCCCTCCCTGTATTTTTGGTGGTTTCAGTACCACTTACATCTTCCGGACTGGGGCTGGAGCTACCACTTTCTTCAGATACACTATCACTCCCCGACCTACTGCTAGATGAACCACTCTCCTCTTTAGACTGGGAGACTTGGGTGTTTCTTCGTTTGGATAGCCTAGTCTGGTAGGCCGGGGCTTCAACTACTTCTTCTTCGCTACTCGATTCATCTACTAGGGTCCGAGTGGTAGCGGTTCTTTCTTTCCTCTTTTGAGCTTGACCGCGAGGTGGTTGTTGTTTGGGGGCCATGTACCTGCACGGGAACAAGTTCGAACATATGAGAATAGGAAAACACTAAACTAACGCCACTGTCTTGGAGTGACGGTTTGGGTGACGGTCAGTCACATGGGTGACGAACCGTCATGCCAACCGTCAGGTTGAGACAGCGTCACCGAGGATGTTTTACTCTCTTTGAGGCATTTCCTCGAACACCTTGTGTTCTATTAGGGGTTTTCCCATTCTTTGTGGGATTTGGTTTCACAAAGTCACCACCCATCATTTATTTAATCCCATGGGTTACTCAAGACTTCACCCATGTCAAAGTTACAATTTCAAACAACAATAACACTCATACCAACAACATTTACATCATCACAATTTCACAAATATAAAAACCCAACAATTTCCTCCTTGTATTTCGACATAATACTAATCAATAATTCAAACGAAGAAGAGTTTAGAATCATACCTTGGTTTTGTTAGTGAGAATAAAACTTCTATTCCTTTTTGATTTACATGAACCGATGGACAACCCTATTCTTCGACGGGAAATTGTTGGTTTTTGCGTTTTGGACGACTGGTGAAAAAGGGACGATGGGGATGTGGGATTTGCTTGGGGAAGAGAGTATTTTGATTTTAATGAAGGGTTGGAGTTTGAGAGTAGAATAGGAGTGGGAAGATGATGAAGATGATTTCAATATATTTAGGCGGGTTTAGGTGAGTAGCGGGTCGGGTTGGTTTTGGGTCGGGGCGGTACCAACTCATTTAAAAAAATATAATACTTACCTGATGTGGTGACTCTTGTGATGGTCCGTCAACCACTTGGCGGCCCGTCACTAGGTGCGTCTTACATAAAATGTGACCCCTTTGTGAGTGCATTGGTGACGTCCTGAAATGACGGTCCGTCACTCCCACCATCACCACTAAACAATGGAGATCAATATTTGTTCAACTGTGACAGTTTGTGTGACGGTCCTTCACTCAGTTGACGACCCGCCAAAAGGAACCATCACCTGTAGACAGAACATACTGTTACTTTCACCTTTTTGTACCTGCACACTCAACGCACAAATTAACCAATTCTAACAAATCAAATTTTCCTAAGATCATAATACAACAACAATTCATGGGTTGCCTCCCATATAACGCCTGATTTAACATCGCGGCACGACGCGGGTATCTTGATTACTCAGACTTCATCAAGATACACCAGAGACAGAATATGTACCTCCTCCAGGAGTCCCAGATGTTGCTTTACCCTCTGCCCATTGGCTTTGAACAACTCACCATCCGTATTCTCGAGTTCCACCACACCGGATAGAAACACTTGGTGTACTTTGAATGGCCCGGACCATTTGGATTTGAGTTTTCCGGGAAATAATTTGAACCTGGAGTTGAACAACAATACCAAGTCCCCAACTTTGAACTCCCTTTTGATTCGTTCCTTGTAGAGAGCGGATTTCTCATATGATCGCAATCGGAACTCATCCATCTCATTCAATTGTTCCAACCTTAGTTCCGATGCATCTTTCCAACTGAGATTTAACTTTTTGAGTGCCCAAAGGGCTTTGTGCTCAAGTTCCACGGGCAAGTGACAAGCTTTACCAAAAACAAATTGGTAAGGATACATACCTATTGGCATTTTAAACGCTGTTCGATACGCCCAGAGTACGTCATCCAACTTTTTTGCCCAATCTCGCTGGTTCACATTCACAGACTTTGCCAATATCTCTTTAATTTCACGGTTTGACACTTCGACTTGCCCACTTGTTTGGGGGTGATAAGGTGTGGCTACTTTGTGTTGCTTCACCCCATATTTTGCTAGAGCAGCCCGGAACACCTTATTGCAAAAGTGTGACCCTCCATCACTTATGATTGTGCGAGGAGTGCCAAACCGAGCAAAGATGTTTCTTTTTAGAAAAGCCACAACACTTTTCCCTTCGTTATCGGCCAAAGAAACCGCCTTTACCCACTTTGAAACATAATCCACCGCTACCAAGATGTAACGGTTCCCATAAGAACTGTCAAAAGGGCCCATGAAATCTATCCCCGATACGTCGAACAACTCAACCTCCAAAATAGTGGACATTGGCAACTCTTGTCGATGAGAGATTGCTCCTCTTTGTTGGCATTGATCACAGAATTTGGCAAATTCATATGAATCTTTCTGAATTGTCGACCAGTAATAACCACACTGTAAGATTTTTTTGGCAGTTCTATTACCCGCATGATTCCCTCCAACTGGGGACGAATGACAAGCTTGCAAGATGCTTATCATTTCCACTTCCGGTACACATCTCCCTACTATGTTGTATGCACACAACCGGAATAAATACGGCTCATCCCAAAAAAACTTACTTGCATCATGGAGGAATTTCTTCGTCTGGTGGAAGTTCAAATCTTCCGGGATCATGTCACTCACCACATAATTTACGAAATCAGCGTACCAAGGCACCCTATCAAGTGACGCGGCCAACACCTGCTCATCCGGAAATGCATCCTCAATCTCCGGTTCATCTACTACTTTTTCTTCCCTCTCAAGCCTGGATAGATGATCCGCCACCTGGTTTTCACAACCTTTCTGATCTTTGACTTCAAAGTCAAATTCCTGCAATAATAACACCTATCAGATTAGTCGAGGCTTTGCATCCTTCTTGGTCATTAAATACCTCAAGGATGCATGATCTGTGTGCACCACCACTTTTGTACCAAGTAAGTACGCTCTGAATTTCTCAAAAGCGTATACAATAGCCAGTAGCTCCTGTTCTGTCACCGTGTAGTTCTTTTGTGCCCCATTCAATGCCTTACTAGCATAATAAATGGGGTGAAAAAGTTTGTCTCGCTTATGTCCCAGAACAGCTCCAAGTGCAACACCACTTGCATCGCACATTACTTCAAACGGTTTGGACCAATCCGGGGCAATTATAATAGGAGCAGCCACTAACTTTTCTTTCAGGCACTCAAACGCCTTCAAACACTCAGCATCAAATACAAACTTAGTCTCTTTTTCAAGCAACCTGCACAAAGGGTTAGCAATCTTAGAGAAATCTTTAATGAATCTTCGGTAGAATCCGGCATGACCAAGAAAGCTCCTCACACCCTTTACTGAGATGGGTGGAGGTAGTTTCTCAATGACTTCTATCTTGGCTCTATCCACTTCTAGACCTCTCATAGATATCTTGTGCGCTAATACAATGCCTTCCTTCACCATGAAATGACATTTCTCCCAATTCAGCACGAGGTTTGACTCTTTACACCTTTGCAATGCTTGACCCAGGTTAGTCAAGCAATCATCAAATGCATCACCCACCACAGAGAAGTCATCCATGAATACTTCCAATGTGTTCTCCACCATATCAGAAAAGATAGACATCATGCATCTTTGGAATGTTGCGGGAGCATTGTAAAGACCAAAGGGCATGCGCCTGAAAGCAAACATACCGTAGGGGCAGCTGAAAGTGGTTTTCTCATGATCTTCCGGGGTGATAGATATTTGGTTGTACCCTGAATATCCATCCAAAAAGTAGTACCAACCCCTGCCAGCTAATCTATCCAGCATCTGATCCATAAAGGGCATGGGGAAATGATCATGGAGAGTCCAGGAGTTTAGCTTCCGGTAATCCATGCAGACTCGCCACCCCGTGACAGGTATTAATGGAATCAGCTCATTTTTTTCATTAGCTACCACAGTCATTCCTCCCTTTTTAGGAACACCTTGTACTGGGCTTACCCATTTGCTGTCAGAAATTGGGTAAACCACTCCAGCATCGAGCCATTTGATGATTTCTTTCTTCACCACCTCTTGCATTGGCGGATTCAGTCTCCGCTGGTGCTCGATGGTAGGAGTGCAATCTTCTTCTAACTGTATCTTATGAGTACAAATACCTGGCGGGATGCCAGTAATATCCGCAAAATGGTCCAGCCGATTGCTCTCTTGTGTCTCCTCAGTATGGACATTAAAGCTTCCACTTGTGTTTACACAAGGTCTATCGCAATGATCATATGTAAGGTATCTCGATCACCTAAAAATGCATACCTCAGATGGCCTGGAAACTCTTTCAACTCTAACACCGGCGCCTCCTCAATAGAAGGCTTTGCAGGAGGTGTCGGCCTGTTCTTCAAGTCAAGATCCAATTTCTTTGGGGTGTAAAAATATGACCCCATTCCAACCACAACATTTACAATTTCTTCATAATCTTTGATGTCATCATCATCGAAGTTTATCATAACCGCTGCCAACATCTCTACAGCAAATCTCTCTTCAACAGAAACAATCACATCAGATTCGGCAACAACATCAATAACCGAGACAACATTCATGTCCCTCGGTTGCCTCATTGACTTGTACACATTAAACTTCACTATTTCATCGTTCAACCTGAAATTCAACTCGTTGCTCTCCATATCTACTAATACTCTTTCGATTTCCAAGAAGGGTCGTCCCAAAATAATAGTGACTTCAAATTCTACTTCACAGTCCAAAATCATGAAGTCTGCCGGAAAGATGAACTTCCCCACCTTCACAAGCACATCGTACAAAATACCCACCGGCCGTTTAACCAATCTATCAGCCATCAACAATCTCATAGTCGTTGGTTTGGGGGCTCCTAAGCCTAACTTCCGGTAGATAGCTAACGACATCAAGTTTATGCTAGCCCCCAAGTCACAAAGAGCTTTTGCAAAGTTAAACTCCCCGATGGTGCAAAGAATAGTTAACGCACCCGGGTCTTCTTTCTTTTGAACTAGCGACCTTGATGCAATGGCGCTACAATGATGGAGGTTATCTTCCGGTTTGAAACTTACCGACCTCTTCTTTGTGATCAAGTCCTTCATGAACTTGGCATAACCGGGCATTTGTTCAAGCGCATCCACCAGAGGGATATTCACAGAGATCTGCTTGAGCATGGTGATAAACTTGTGGAATTTCCTGTCTTCTACCTTCTTTTTGATCCTCTAAGGGAAAGGAGAAGGAGGATTTGGCATTTGTTTTGGAAGTTTTTCAACTTCCATGCTCTTCTCCGTGAGCAATTTAAAATCATCACCTACCAAAGTGGGGTTTTCAACCTGAACACCCACACCCTCATCACTCACTTTTTCATCATCAATGAGCTTATCTTCGTCAATAACATCATCTTTCTGCTTTTGAATTATCGGATGTGCTTCCGGTAGTGTCTTACCGCTTCTGGTGGTGATCGCCATACAATTTCTGTCGTTTCTCGAGTTTTGAATGGTGTCACTCGATAATGTACCAACTTTCCTTTGATTTAGAGACGCCGAGACTTGACTCATTTGTTGCTCTAGCTGCTTGATTGAGGTGGAATGAGAATTCACTAACTGACTCATTTGATGATAATTCAGATTTCATTTCCTTGACTCCGGAGTCAGTAGATTCCACCTTCAACAACATCTTCGCCATCATATTCTCTAATTTGGACATCCCTGTCTCATTGCTAGCTCTTTCTCAGTTACCCGGTGGCACGTACAACCCACTTCTATCAGTTTTATTTTTCCAGTTCCCCTGATCACGATCTCTGTAGCCAGCTTTTTCATAGTAGTTGTCCTTCTGATAGTTCCTACCTTGGTTTCCCTGGCCATTGGCCTGGAAACCCCCCAAATAATTAGCCTCCTCATCAGATTCAAACTCTGCTGCTCTACCTTGGGAACCCACAGCTTTCACTTTCTCCATATCTCCTGACAGCAAATGTTTTGTCAGTAGGTCCATTTACGTTTTCAGATGGGCCATATCTTGATCCCGCTCTTCCTTTTTCCTGCACTGTTCCGCTGACATACCGACTGTATAAGTGCTAGCAGCCACCTCTGTGTCCCGTGTATGCCAGGCCCTGTTGGTTTTAGTGAGCCGGTCCAAAATAATTGTGGCATCGATAAAGGTAAGACCCATAAACGCTCCACCTGCTGTATTATCCAGTGTCGGCTTGGTAGCCGAATTTAGTGCCTTGTAAAATGTTTGCATTAGGAAATTGTCGATCAACTGATGGTTCGGGCATTGTGTCAGCTTCTTCTTGAACCTCAACCAAGTCTCATATAAAGCCTCATGAGGTTGTTGTCTGAAGTTGCTAATTTCATCCCTCAACTGTATCATCCTAGAGGGAGGAAAGAACATTTCTAGGAAATCTCCTTTCAACTCTCCCCAGGTTGTGATAGAGTCGGGGGTTAGCTCTGTCAACCATAATACTGCCTCATCAGACAGAGACAATGGAAACAACCTGAGCCTGATCGTTATCTGACTTACTCCAGGCAATTCAAACGACTTGCAGATACCCACAAAATTCATCAGGTGTCAGTTTGGATCATCACCAGCAACACCATGGAACAGTCCCTTTAAGTTCAACAGCTGAATCATCGTACTAGTAATGTTGAACTTAGCTCCAGGCGATAGCGGAGGGAGAACAATAACGCCCGTAGCACCAACTCCATCCAAGTCGATATCCTCTTCATCATTCAAAGCATACTGCCTTGGTTGTTGTCGACCTCTACCTCGCTGTTGTGGTCTCTGATCGGCTGGAGCATTGTTGTTAACAATATCAGCTGGTCTACCCTCACCCACTACAGCCTCTTCCTCCAGCCCAACATCATCCTCAATACCATCAGCATTCAAATGTTGTTGGGCTCGCTGAGCTGCAGCGAGTCTCTCTACCTCTTGTTGTTGTGCATTCATGGCTTGCCTTAACGTTCTAGCAAGCTCGAGATCGTAAGGTAATGTTGATTCACCCGAGCGTCGGGTACTTGGCATGCACAACTATATACCTTGTAACAACAAAAACAACAAATAAAAGTAAAAACAGGAAATATGACTAAGAGTCAAATAAGCACACCGGACTTAATGAACAACCGTATTCCCCGGCAACGGCGCCAAAATTTGATACGCCCAAATTACACCTCAGTTAAGAAGCGTAAGTGGTCGTCGTCAAATATAGAACCCAACTAAGGTTGGGGTCGATCCCACAAGGAATAAGGTGCAAATTAAGTCGTTAGTGACTTATTTGACTAGTGGTCAATAGTTTCCGGTAAATGGGGGGAATTTGTGTGTATCAAATTTTGAACAATGCAAATAATAGTTTACGAGTTTCTACGAGTAATAATCAATATGAGAATGAACTAGGGAAGTGTTCACCATGGCGTCGTAACACTTTTGACTCAAAGCTTAATCGGGTTCTTTTTATATGTATATCACGATGTGATTGAATTAATGGTATCATCTAAATGTTTCTCAACCAAATAGACGAATATCCTTTTCAATTCTCCCGAAATTGAAAAGGTGAAATTTCTTATTTCAATCTTAAACATCAAGTAGATTAATCTAGTTACAGCATTAATCATAAGACGAGAATTGGTAGTCTCGAATTCTCGTAGTTAATCAAATTTCTCGGTTTTAATCTCTTTGTTCAAGCAAATCAAACCTAGGTATGTTCTAATGTTTGCAACCACTAGAAAACGTAAATAGAGAATGATTAACCACGTGACATCATATAAATTGAACCCAATGCTACCCGGACTTTACATTGTTACTCTTGCCATGGATCTCACAAACCTAGTTGTAGGGAGTTTAGCCACTCATGCTAGCAAAACGAAGTAAATAAATAAAAGTACTCATATGAGAAGAAAGAATTCTTACAATAGAAAATTATTACTTTACTTTGAACTTTGTAGAATTCCAGCACCAATGGTGAAAATCCCAAGAACAATGGAAGAAGAGGAAGAAAACGTGTTTGTGTCGTGTTTTCTCTTCTCAAAACTCGTTCAAAACGTCTGACAAAGTATTATTTTCTAAATAATTAAAATAACCCTAACACTGGGTATTTATAGCAGTCCAGGAAATAAAGTCCAAAATAGAATTTTCGGAGTCTCGCTTCGCGTTGACGGGTCGCCTGACGGACCATCACCCATGTGACTGGCCGTCACTCCAGCCGTCGCCACTATCCAGTGCATGATCTCCATTATCTCCAGCTTGACGGCTTGGCTGACGGTCAGTCACAGGTGTGACAGCCCGTCACTCCAGTCGTCGCCACTATCCAGTGCTTCCTCTAGCTGCTGCCAGGTTTGGTGGCTCCCCTGACGGTCAGTCACCTGTGTGACGAGCCGTCAGGCCCTCCGTCATGCCTAACCAGTGTTACTTAGCTTGAGTATTTTTCACTCCCTTTCTATCCTTGTCTTCATTTCCTGCAAATACAACATAAACACATCAAAAACCACAAAGGTTGCTTAAAAACTTGCGAGTATTCTTAGTTAAAGGCGTCAAATGTGCCGTAGAATACCGGCACATCAGTAGGCATGATGATGAGATCTTGAGCACATTGAAGCCTAGTTGCTAGTGATAGGGGTCCTTGTTTCCCTTTTGTTGCAGTTTTTTAGTTTTTTAGTTTTTCATTATTTCATATTAGTCTAGGACTTTGGTTTAGCTGCGTTTGTTTATATTTTGAGTCAGTCGTCAGTTCGCAAGGTTTATTTTCAAGTGATTATCTTATTCTGTACTTGCACTTCAAAAATGAATGAGGAATGAGATGTCACTTTCTGTTTATTTTTGTTTTTTCAAATGTTTACTCCTTTGCTTGTTTTGTTTTAGCAAACTTTTATCATTTAAAAAAAAGAGGGGGGGGGGGGTTTCTCTCGAACTACACAAAGATCTGATTCATGTACAACATGATACATAGGCAACCCCAATAGGTTCGATCAAAGCTTTTTCAGAATAAATAATAATTAAAAAAAGAGAGAGAGAGAGAGAGAGAGAAAGGGTATAATCTTAAGCTTAATCCAGCAAACTGTGTATTTGGAGTCCCGTCGGGAAAGCTTTTGGGGTTTATAGTCAGTCGGCGTGGTATTGAGTTAGATCCTTTAAAGATAAAAGTGATTCAAGAATTGCTGCCACCAAAGAACAAAACTGAGGTGATGAGCTTACTTGGCAGGTTGAACTATATCAGTAGATTCATCACGCAACTCACGACAACATGCGAGCCTATTTTTAAGTTGTTGAAGAAGAATGTTATGGTTGAATGGACTGCAGAATGTCAAGAGGCGTTTGATAGAATCAAAAGGTACTTATCGAATCCACCTGTGTTGGTTCCGCCTGATCCGGGCAGACCCTTAATATTTTACATGTCAGTTTTGGATAACTCTTTTGGTTGTGTATTGGGTCATCATGACATCACGGAAAAAAAAGAGCAGGCCGTCTATTACCTCAACAAGAAATTCACCACCTATGAGGCTAAGTACACTCTTCTTGAAAGAACGTGTTGCGCCCTGACTTGGGTAGCACAGAAGTTGAAGCACTACCTTTCGTCTTACACTACTTACCTCATTTCCCATATGGATTCCTTGAAGTATTTTTTTCAGAAGCCTATGACCACGGGTAGACTGGAAAAGTGGCAGATACTACTCACAGAGTTTGACATTGTCTACGTGACATAGACTGCAATGAAAGCCCAAGTTTGGCAAATCATTTTGCTGAAAACCCCATTGATGAAGGATACGAGCCGTTAAAGACGTATTTTCCTGATGAAGAATACGAGCCGTTAAAGACATATTTTCCTGATGAAGAAGTATCATGTATTGATGAAGCTATTTCTGATAATAACCCAGGTTGGAAATTATTCTTTGATGGAGCAGCTAACGTGAAAAGAGTTGGGATAAGAGTCGTTCTTGTTTCTGAATCAGGGCAATATTATCCGGTAACGGCCCAACTTTGATTCTATTATACCAATAATATGGCAGAGTATGAAGCTTGTATCTTGGGCTTGAGGTTAGCTATTGACATGGGAATCCAAGAAATATTGGTATTAGGAGACTCGGATTTGCTATTCCACGAAATACAAGAAGAATGGGAAACTCGGCTCATACCATATCGAGATTAATTGCAGGAGCTTTGTCAACGGTTTGTATCAGTGAAGTTTAAACACATTCCCAGAGTTCATAATGAGATCGCTGTTGCTTTAGCAACTTTGTCTTCTATGCTTCCGTATCCCGATAAAACTTACATCGACCCTTTGAACATACAAATCCGTGATCAACATGGTTATTACAATGTGGTCGAAGAAAAACTCGATGGTGAACCTTGGTTCCATGATATCAAAGAATATATTCACTCTGTAGAGTATCCAATGCACACCAATGGTAATCAAAAGAGAACTATTCGATGATTATCTAGCGGATTTTTCTTAAGTGGTGAAATTTTGTACAAGAAGACTCCAGATTTGGGACTTCTAAGTTGTGTAGATACTAGAGAGGCTTTGACTATCATGACTGAAATACATTCTGGAGTCTGTGGACCGCACATGAATGGGTATGTCTTAGCAAAGAAAATACTTCGAGCAGGTTATTATTGGCTCACCATGGAGAGGGATTCTATACATATTGTTTGTAAGTGTCATGAGTGCCAAGTACATGGTGATTTGATACATTTGCCTCCTTCAGAACTGCATACAATGTCAGCCTCGTGGCCCTTCGCAGCTTGGGGGATATACGTGATTGGGCCGATTAATCCAAAAGCGTCAAATGGGCACAGGTTCATCCTTGTGGCCATTGATTATTTTACAAAGTGGGTAGAGGCAGTAACTTTTAAGTCTGTGACCAAGAAAGCTGTGGTGAATTTTATTCATTTCAACATCATTTGCCGATTTGGTATCCCAAATGTGATTGTTACAGATAATGATACAAATCTCAATAGTCACCTGATGCAAGAGGTATGCCAACAGCTTAAGATTTCACATCGGAATTCAACTCCCTATCGCCCAAAGGCAAATGGGGCTGTAGAAGCTGCCAATAAGAACATCAAGAAGATACTTCGCAAAATGGTGCAAGGTTCCCGACAGTGGCATGAGAAGTTGCTTTTGCCTTATTGGGGTATCGAACTACTGTTCGCACCTCAACAGGTGCAACTCCATATTTATTGGTACATGGGACAAAAGTTGTTATACCGGCGGAAGTTGAGATTCCATCTCTTTGGATCATTGTAGAAGCTGAAATTGATGATGATGAGTGGGTCGAAACCCGACTGGAGCAACTAAGCTTGCTTGATGAAAAGAGATTGACATCAGTATGTCATGGCCAGTTGTATCAGAAGAGAATAGCGCGAGCATATAACAAGAAGGTGCGCCCCAGATATTTCAAAGTGGGTCAATTGGTATTGAGGCGTATCCTACCACACTAAGCCGAAGCCAAAGGCAAGTTTGCTTCAAACTGGCAGGGACCATTCATCGTGAAGAGGGTATTTCCCAATGGTGCATTGTATTTGACAGATTTAGAAGGCAAAACAACCAAAATAGCTATCAATGTTGATGCTGTGAAAAGATATTATGTATGATCCCTTTTGTTTTCAGTATTAGATTACTCGCTCTGTACTTGACATTTTAAAGGTTGATATGATGAAGGCATTTTGTTCTTCTACCTAAAATATTGTGTCATACTTTGCTAACCCCTTTGAGCTTTAGTTTATCTTCGTTTCTTATCCCTCTTTCGGAATCATAACAAAGTTAAAAAAAAAGGGAAAAGAAGAAAATGAAAAAAAAAATGAAAAAAAAAATGAATTAAGTTGCCTGAACTACGTTTTACCTGATTCTTGTTACGACAAAATACGTAGGCAGCCCTATCGCTGGGGTTCGGTCCAACCAAAAAAAAAAAATCCAAGGTTTCCTGTTTCAGAGAAACTGGGGCAGAAGTTGTTCTTCTTTTTGAGTCGATTCTGAAAGTTGTAAATCAACCCTATCATTTATTGTCGTATTGGAGCCTTCATGCCACCCTTTCTTCCTAACCCTATCCAAAAGTCACGTTACAACCAAAAGAAAGACCTTCAGATCAGCTTTTAGAAATTCAGGTGTAAAGCATGTTATAAGTATAAAATAATTGCATCATGGGCGGTACTTTAGTTGAGAGAAATTAAAATGAGAGAGTCTTATTGGTGAAAACCTTCACGGGCACCGTAAGGTGATGGTGAGCTGAGAAAGATTAAAATGAGAGAGTCTTATTGGTGAAAACCTTCGCAGACACTGTAAGGCGATGGTGAGCTGAGAAAGATTAAAATGAGAGAGTCTTATTGGTGAAAACTTTCGCGAGCACGGTAAGGTGAATAAGGGCCTAAATAGGGTTGTGTTTGTTGAAATACAAGGAACTCAGTTTCTGAGTCGGAAAAGCATCAAAGAATTGGTGAATAGTTCGAATGGAAGATCAGGTTAATCAATCCAAAATGCATGTCATGATCATTGGAGTCGGCTACTACACTCAGATAAGTTTTTATTTTTTCTTCTTCCCCTTAAAAGGATATCCTTTGTTGAATTCTCTTTCTCTATTTTTTTTTCTCATCACTTTGTTTTATGTGTCGAGCTCATGTCAAGTGAAAAAGGATTTGAAAACATGCTACCAAGTTTTCCAATTTCACAAATCAAAACAAATGGCCAGCACAAGAAAGTAATCTAATCCAAAGTTGCAATAAGTGCCTAGAAATTATCGCCTGCTGACAAATTTTTAATCCATGAAAGTACAATGGGTCAATCAGCATTGGATTGGAGGGCACCGTGAAATAAAAGAGCAATATTGGATCAAAGTCACTCAAGGTCATTGTTGGTAGAAAGAATTTGAGGTCAAAGGTACAACAAGTCAGCAATGAGCATACGTTAGTTTGGAATAGAGCAGAACATGATAAATGAAGGAGTAATCACCTTGAGAGCCAAGGTCACAAACCAACCACCAAATTTTTCAAAAACTCACAAATTTTCTTTATTTGAAACAGGGGCAAAATTTGTTCATTTGTCGCGGGTACCTTGTTAGCGGGAATGCAAATTAGCAGTGTCAGAATAAAAGTAGGACCCTCCTGGACAATGGGATTTATTTTCAGTAGCAGGATCCTCCTGAAGAATGGAACTAGCAGGACCCTCCTGGACAATGGGATTTATTTTCAGTAGCAAGACCCTCCTGAAAAATGGGACTAGCAGGACTCTCCTGGAAAATGGGATTTATTTTCAGTAGTAGGACCCTCCTGAAGAATGGGACTAGCAGGACCCTCCTGGGCAATGGGATTTATTTTCAGTAGTAGGACTCTCCTGGACAATGGGATTTATTTTCAGTAGCAGGACCCTCCTGAAGAATGGGACTAGCAGGACCCTCCTGGACAATGGGATTTATTTTCAGTAGCAGGACCCTCCTGAAAAATGGGACTGGCAGGACCCTCCTGGACAATGGGATTTATTTTCAGTAGCAGGACCCTCCTGAAGAATGGGACTAGCAGGACCCTCCTGGACAATGGGATTTATTTTCAGTAGCAGGACCCTCCTGTAAAATGGGACTAACAGGACCCTTTTGGATAATGAGATTTATTTTTAGTAGCAGGACCCTCCTGGAAAATGAGACTAGTAGGACCCTCCTGGATAATGGGATTTATTTTTAGTTTATCTTTGGTTTATACTCACAAAATTTTCTTTACTTCAAATTGGGGCAGAAAATTTTGTTCTGTTTTGATTTTTTCGCAGGAATCCATTTGGAGAAAGGGATCGAACAACCATTCTAAGCTTAGGGAACTTCTTGGAAAACAAGATCAATTCTCTCAATTTCAAGTTTTCTCAAAAGCAGCAGGATCCCACCTGAAGAACATGGTCAACTTTCAAGTTTATTTTTCAAATCGAGGAACTTACATGGAGGACATGGTAACTTCCAGAATCAAGTGATGGGAGCCTACCTGAAGAACATGATTCATTTACAAGTTCATTTGAAGACCAAAACGCCTGTCTCACCGTAAGAGAAGACATGAAGATTCAAGAAAAGCTGCATAAATAGGATCTTGTACTTGTATTTTCTTTTTTTTATTTTTGTCTTTCATTTTTATGTAATAACAAGAGCCGCGGACCGAAGCCTCGAAGGGACCTTACTCGACCTCCAACTCATCATCTCATTATTCTATCTTCTTGAACTACGAGTGGCCTGATTTTCTTATAACCTGGAATATGTAGGATGTCCTAAACCAGGACTCGGTCACATCCTTTTCTTCTTTTCCCTCAAAAAATAACGGTCGGGCCAAAACTTATCTCGTCGTCTACTTGTTTGTCTGAGAACCCTTTGGGTTCCCAGTCAAAGAGGGGCAGATGTAGACACGTGATTTTTGACCCGCCCCGAATTTTATCGCATATATAAAAGAAAATATCTATTTTAGGCTAACCTTTATTTTAACTTTTATTCCTTTTTTTAGTAGGTTTTACTTGATAAATTTGAAAACCACAGAAAGAGAATCACATTTTTAGGATAAGTTTTATTTTTATAAGGAAAAGAAAATTTTGAAAAATATGTTTCATGTAAATATAAGTTTTAATAGGCAAGCTAGCAATTTTAGTATTTTCATAGTAACGTAAGAATAGCTATTTATTTGAATTTTTTTTTTTTGGGTAAAATCTTACTTTTGAAAATCAATAATACAAAATGAGAGTCATATTTTAAGATAATAATTTTTGTTTTGTTTTTTAAAAGGAAGAGAAAAATTACAAAAAAAGTATTATTTCATTTAAAATAGATTTAAATAAATTAGTAGTATTTTATTTACCTTTTAAAAAAAAAAAATTAATTAATTAATTAAAAAAGAGTGATAATTCAAAAATAGCAGTCAATGGCATTCTGCCACATGGAAGATTCCATCTTATCATCCCATAACAAGCTTGATATGCTTGAAGAATTTTCCTATGCAACCTTACACACGTCACTTTCTCAATTTGGGACCACAAAAATCCTTTCTTTCACAAATTGTTTCACCTACACACACACAAATTTTATCACTTTCATGCCCTCTCACGTAGCACACACAAACACGTACGCTGACTAAAACCATCAACCTAGTAAATATCCAAACCCTATTAAAATACCACTATATCTGCAACTACCCAAAAACCCACATTTTCCCTAGAAACCCTCAACTCCCCGCTACTCCCTCTCCCTCACGTCACCTTACTTTTAGCTACCCAACTCAGCACACGACACAACTCACATAACTACATCCCTATGTAACACACAAACACAACGCACACAACAGACAGAAAGTTAGAGAGAAAGCGAGAGATCAAAAAAAAATTGAAAGGGACGAGGGAAAACAAAAAGTGAAAAGGGAGAGAAAACATTAAAACAAAGAGGTAAGTCTGAAGGTTGGTGTCCGAATTTTGGGTTCTTGTTCGTCGTCTTCGATTCAAGTCTCAAAAGAATTTAGCATTTGCTAACTCTTGGAAATCAGTAGATTACTAGTTTCTTTTTTACGTGAAAAAAGGTAACCGTTAAACCTTTTCTTGTAGCTTAAGAGGGATGTTGAAGGGGAATGTGATTTTTATGTTTACTACTGTTCATTGTCTTTGAGCCATATGTGAGTTAAAGTTTTCATCTTTCATTATTTTTACTCCCTATATGGTTTTTATGATTCTGAAAGTTTAAGTTCTAATTGTGGTTTATCTCCTCTTGATTACTCGCGTCTCAATAAAAGGACAAATGCGCAAAGGTTAGCCTTTTTTTACTCTTTTTTCATCTGTGTTCACGATTTCGCAACCAAAGTGTATGATAGCTAAAAGAGTTTTTTTTATATCTTGGATCAATGGCTCGCCTAAAATGAATATCGGGTTCATAGCGGTCCTAAGCCTAGTGTCAAATGAAATATTAAAAAGCGAGTCTTGACTATCTATAGTACTTTAGTATTTAGATGAATGATTATATCACTGTGTCTTCTTTTGTACAATCACTAGAAAGCTCTCTTACTTTCTATAATCAGACGTTCAAATGGTTAAAAACTCTCAAAAGTCTTCACGAGATAGCTTATTTGGGCATTAATTCGAGTTAGTAATATATTGACACTAGATTGAGAGATAAATAGTGGTCAAGGGCTAGAATGTTTGCTAATCTTGGTAAATCAACGTGGAGATTTGAAGGTTATGAATAACAAAGTATTATGATCTTTGCTCTACTGTTAGTCTTTATTTTTTATTATTTTCCTTTTTTTTTGCAAACACACAGGTGCTCATGTCTAATTGATTGGAGTTATCCTAGTGATATTTTTTTTTCTCGTATCCCTTTCTCTGGTTTAAGTTGCATGCATCAACATGTAAAAGGTCCTTTGTTTACTTAGAGTTAAATTTATCAAAATTTGATTTGTTCCAGTGAGTTCATGTCATATTTAACCTTGTGTTGATTTTAATTTTTGGGTATATGTTGTAATCCTTATTTATTTGGTCAAAAGCATGAAGCATTAGATGATTTATTTAGTTTCCAACGTGAGAATATGGATTCCAGCGAAGAACAAGGAATTTGATTAAGAATAAGATTTTGCTTTATTAGTTTACTAGATTTAGAGTAAGATGGATTTGAATTGTATGACTCATTAAGGTGTTAAAATCATACTGCTCATTTCAAATAATGAACTGATAAGTTTTTTTCTTCTTTTCTTCTCACATATTAGTCATTTCTTTAGATAAATAAATATGGAACAGTAGGTACATTCTCTGAATAATTGGCCCATTTAATTGATAGCTTGACTTGATATTGTGAATATGAGGGCCCTCGACACTGTTCTATAAGTACTCTTGGGCCGTGCGAGTTCAGATAAATGAAGTGATTTAACTAACTAGTGTGAGTTTGAGCGAGATGGGTTGCGGATTTATTCTAAATCCCATCACAATTGATAAAAGAAAAGAGTGGAAAAATGAATTGTAAGGGAGTGAGACGAGTTGTGGATTAATCCAAAACTCGTTGCGGAAAGAGAGAGTAAAAAAAAAGAGGTAAAAAATAAGAAAGAAAAATGATCTCGAGTTTACAAGAGACAAACAAATATCTCTAACGCTAGACGAGCTTTAGGCGCGATAATAATAGTTATAATAATAAAATCTCATTTCAATTAATGATGCGGTTACGCACCTTTTTCTTGAGACACTCTAAAAATAAATAAATAAATGATCAAATAGTAAATAACCAAATTTTAAGGATGCGGTTACGCACCTTGGCCAAATTATTAACAATTAATCTTCACTAATTTCAGACCAAGAATACGGTTACGCATCTAAGTTAGGACCAATAAAAGTTCAACAAATAAAATACGAGCGAATCATGGCTTGCAATACAAGTTATCCAAAAATAATTTAAGCTAAGTATAAGTTGATAAAAGCGACCGTGCTATAACCATGGGACTCGAGGGGTGCCTCATACCTTCCCCTCGGTCAACAAAATTCCTTACCCGGTCTTTTGTGTTTGCAGACCAAAAAAATAAAGAGTCATTCCTTTTGATTAGGGATTCAAAAAAGTGACTTGGAACAGAAAAACTCAATTCCAAGTGGAGACTCTGTGAATAAATTAATCCCTATTCAATACCGTCACTTAAATTGGAAAAACCTTTCTACCCGTCACGAAAGGGGTGTGACAGGGTGAGAACTTATCTCTTATAGAGTTCGCCTACAATAACAGTTTCCACTCTAGCATTCAAATGGCCTCGTATGAGGCACTTTATGGATGGAGGTGTAGATCACATGTCGGATGATTTGAGGTAAGTGAAGCAGCATTATTGTCAATCCCCGAGACTACTCCCTAAGCATAACACGGGACCCGAAACCACAAGTGCCCCAAGTTAACCCTTGGTCATAGCATACTCAGATTAATACAAGAAAACGTAGCGGAAGTATATTTAAAAAAGATAGGCAACCATAACTAAATAGGAATAAGGTCTAAGAAATACCAAATCCAAACACGGAATACAAGTCTAGCTATGTCTAAAGCCTCTAAACTATCATGAAGAGTTGATGGGACAAGACCCCAACTAACTCCGAAATCTGAAAGAAGAACATAATAGAAATAAGTCTAGCACTAGCCCTTGAATAATGAGGACTCACCAACAAAAGTTGGATCTCCGGCGATGTCACCACGAGTCTGAGGGAAGGAGCTTGTATCTGCATCATCAAAGGACGCAACATGAGGATATGCGTCAGTACTATAGGATGTACCGAGTATGTGAGATATGCATAAATATAGTAAAACGTAGTTAAAACTGAATCCATGCATAATAAGAGAAATTATAAGAATATCATAATTTAAGCATAAAGTAATAGATAACGTAGCATAAGACTTAAAAACATTCATACGGGAGTTTCTCTTAACCGACATAAATCATGATAAGCTGCATGGAGTCCAGTGTCATACGCCCATACCCAAAAAGGTTGTCCTAACCGGCCAAGGTTAGAACCTTATCTATCAGGATCCTGTCATAAGCCACAAAGGGAAACCTACGGTGGCAACATAGTTTTGGACTTGGGTATTCTAGAACCCACATCGCTCAGTGCTAAATACTACTCCCAAAATATACCTATAACTCAATTTATACTTGTGACATATCTAATGCCAAATCAGTTTGAAAAGAATAAGGACATATCTAATGTCATGCAATTCACATATCATAAGTCTTAAAACTTAGCATAGCCATAATTGAAAACATACTTTTCTTTCTAAATTCATAGCTTGAAGAATTAGGAATGCAACTTCATAATACATAAGTCATGTTATCTAAACATGCCAATTTTCACTTGAAAACATGCAATTCAGTGGAATCATACTAAAAATTATCTTTAATGCATAGGCTTTTGAAATCAACTAAGGAACTTCAAATAAATCATAGATAAGTGATGAGAAACCATGAATTGATGCTTTAAAACTAAACCCATAGTTTTTTTTCCAATTTGAGTAAGAACTCTAATTTCACAATTTCATAAATCAAAGTAAAACATGGAGTTTTGGGCATAAGGGTGAAAGAAATCCCTTATTGAATACCCACATACCTTATTGAAGCTTGCTTGATCTAAGATGAAAAGAAATGGAGGCTTGAACTTGGAGATTGGGACTTGGAGCTTGAAGGAGTTCTTTTCCTCTTTTTGGTAGATGAATGAGGAGTAATGAAAGACTTAGGGTAATAGGAGTAGAAACCCAACTAAAAGTGGCCAAAATGACCTCTCTTAAGAGTTAAAAGGGTGGGTAATTACAAAAATACCCCTAAGATTTAATTTGGAAATATTGGATTTAAAACTCGGCTTCAGGTTCCACGAGTTGAATCACGATTTGTGGTTGCCTCTCGTGGTTCCTGGCCAAAGTGTTCAGCTGCAGATCAAGTTCTACAAGTCAAGAAGATGGTCCGTAGTATAAACTACGGTCCGTAGAAGCCACTCGTGGTACTTGGGGAAACAGTGAGACCTCAGGTTTGATTCCAATAGTGAACAGTACGGTCCGTAGAGTGAACTGCGGTCCATAGAATGAACTCGTGGTTCTCAGACCGGAGGCTGATCCTACAGACTAAGACCATGGGTCTATTCCATGGCTCGTGATTCGAACCATGGTCCGTGGTTTGGACTCGTAATCCCTGGAAAGTTAAGAAAATTTAGTGATTCTAAGTTTAAAAGCTGATTCGAATTCTGAGGTGTCACAATATCTCCCCCTTGGGATCATTTGTCCTCGAATGAAGACTAAGCAAGGAAAACTGGAGAGAAAACATCCCAACTAACCATAAGAACATAAATCTTAAGGATAAATATGAAAACTGAGCTTTTCAACTTAAAACATGGATTGAACTAACTTCGGAAAACATGAATGCATGTTAGGATCATGAAAAAAACTGATGGAATAGAATCGTAGGGACATACTAAGGAGGAAACTATTACCTCAAGCTGAAACTGAGTCGGAAGGAAAGAGATGAGGGTACTTGGCTTTCATGGCTGCTTCCGCTTCCCAAGAAGCTCCCTCAACAAGTTGTTTTCTCCAAGGACCTTTATCGAATCGACTTATTTGTTTCTCAACCTCTGAATCTGACGATCAAGAATCTCCATGGGAACTTCCTCATAAGTAAGACTATCCTTCACACTTACACTTTCCAAAGAAACAGTTAAGGACGGATCACCAACACACTTCTTTAATAAAGAAACATGGAAAACTGGATGAACTGCTTCTAAATCTGTTGGCAAATCCAATTCATAAGCAACCTACCAACTCTCCTCAGAATCCAATAAGGACCTACATAGTAGGGACTAAGTCTCCCTTTCTTACCAAATCTCATCACACTCTTCATGGGTGACACCTTCAAAAAAACTCAATCATCAACCTCAAACTCCAACTCCCTTCTCCTCACATCTTCATATGATTTATGTCTCCTCTGAGAGGTCTTCAACCTTTCCCTAATGATGTGAACCTTTTTCATAGTCTCATTAACTGAATCTGGACCAATCAAGGTTGCCTCACCTACCTCAAACCAACCAATAGGAGATCTACACCTCCACCCAAAAAGTGCCTCATAAGGAGCCATCTGGATGCTAGAATAAAAGTTGTTGTTGTAGGAAAACTCGATAAGAGGTAAGTGATCATACCAATTACCTTTGAAATCAATCACTCAAGCTCTCAACATATCCTCCAAAGTCTGAAGAGTACGCGCTGCCTGGCCATCCGTATGTGGGTGAAAAGTTGTGCTAAGTTTAACCTGAGTACCAAGACCTTTCTGAAATGACTTCCAAAACTGGGACATAAAATGAGTAAACCTATCTGAAATGATAGACAATGGAACACCATACAATCTGATTATCTCGCGAATGTAGAGTCTGGCATAATCATCTGCTGAATTTGTAGTCTTGACAGCCATGAAGTGGGCTGATTTAGTTATCCTGTTGACAATCACCCAAATAGAATCATGTTGCCTACGAGAACGAGGCAAACCTGTAATGAAATCCATATTGATCGCTTTCCACTTCCAAGTAGGAAGATCAATATCCTGAGTCATACCACCCGATCGTTGATGCTCTACCTTTACTTGCTGACAGTTGGGACACTTAGCCACAAAACCTGCTATATCCTTTTTCATGTCATTCCATCAATAGACTTCCTGTAGGTCACAGTACATCTTGGTGGCACCAGGGTGAATAGAATACCTGGAGCTCTGAGCCTCTGTCAAAATCCACTGTCTCAACCCATTTATGTCAGGAACACATAATCAACCCTGATATCGAAGCACACCATCTCCTCCTTAGGAGAAAATCTCTACCATTTGCTGATGGACTACACCCTTCAACTGGTGCAAAATAGGATCACTGTGTTGCTTCTCTTTCACTTCAGCTGCCAAAGATGATTCAAAACCATTCCACCTTATGTCGAATCCATAAGGCAAACTCCTAGTCGAGCAAGTCGATGAACATCCTTGGCCAAGTCCTTATTTCTGTTCTCAACTGAAGACACACTACCCATAGACAACCTACTAAGTGCATCCGCCATGATATTGGCCTTACTCGGATGGTAAAGCACACTCATATCATAATCCTTAAGAAGCTCAAGCCACCTCTGTTGACAAAGATTCAATTCCTTTTGAGTGAACACATACTGAAGGCTCTTGTGATTGGTGAATACATCCATATTAACACCATATAAGTAGTGTCTCCAAATCATCAAGGCAAAAACCACGGCTGCTAACTCAAGATCGTGAGTAGGGTAGTTCTTCTCATGAATCTTAAGTTGTTTTGAAGCATAAGCAATCACCTTACCACGTTGCATCAACACACAACCCAAACCAATCCTAGCAACATCACAATATACAATAAAGTCATCTAGGCCCTCAGGTAGAGCCAACACTAGAGTTGTGGTCAATCTAGTCTTCAATTCCTGAAATTTCTTCTCACATAGATCAGACCACTGAAATTTCACCTTCTTCTGAGTCAATCGAGTCAATGGGATAGCAATGGAAGAAAACCCTTCCACAAATATCTTGTAGTAACTAGTCAAACCCAAAAAAACTCCTAATATCATACGGGAAAGTGGGTCTAGGATAGTTCCTTACTGCCTCAATCTTCTTAGAATCAACTCAAATACCATCTCTAGTCACAATGTGACCTAAAAAAGCAACAGACTGTATCCAAAACTCACACTTGTTAAGCTTAGCAAATAATTGTCAATCCTTGAGAGTTTGCAACACCACTCTCAAATGGTCCGCATGCTCCTCCTTACTCCGAGAATAGATAAGAATATCATCAATGAAAATAATCATGAACATATCCAAATACTGTTTGAACACACGGTTTATCAAATCCATAAAAACTGCAGGAGCATTCGTTAGTCCAAAAGACATAACCACAAATTCATAATGACCATACCGAGTTCTAAAGACCATCTTTGGGATGTCACACTCTCTAACTCTGAGTTGATGATAACCGGATCTAAGGTCGATCTAGGATAAGTAACTGGCACCCTGAAGCTGATCAAACACGTCATCAATCCTAGGAATGGGATACTTATTCTTGACTGTGACCTTATTCAACTGCCGGTAGTCGATACACATTCTGAGGGAACCATCTTTATTTTGCACAAATAATACTGGAGCACCCCATGGAGAGATGTCGAATAAAACCCTTATCAAGGAGGTCTTTCAAATGTTCTTTAATTTCTTAAGCTTCACGGGAGCCATTCTATAGGGAGGAGTAAAGATAGGGTTCGTATCTGTAAGAAGATCTATCCCAAAGTCAATCTCCCACTCGGGAGGGACTCCAGGAAAATCTTCAGGAAACACCTCTGAAAACTTATTCACAACAGGGACCGACTAGAGAGAAGGGGTTTCGGACTTCGTGTCCACAACCTAAACTATATGATAAACATAACACTTAGAAATCATCTTCCTAGCCTTAAGATAAGATATGAAATGATCCTTCGAGGATGAAGGACTACCTTGTCACTCTAATGCAGGTTCATTTGGGAACTTGAAAGTAACAACTCGAGTACGATAATCAACCGAGGCATAACATGCATACAACCAATCCATCCTAAGAGTACATCAAAATCAGTCATCTCGAACTCTACTAAATCTACTGAAATGACTCTATGAAGGACTGATATAGGGCAATTTCGATAGATTCTTTTGGCTAGGACTGACTCACCAACAGGAGTAGCAACACAAAAGGGTTCTAAAAGTTGTTCAAGGCAAATTTCAAACTTGCAAGCAACATAAGGGGTCATAAAATATAAAGAGGCACTGGGGTCTAATAGAGCATAGACATCCAGAGAGAAGACTTTCAACATACCAGTAACGACGTCTGGAGAACTCTCCTGGTCCTATCGAGAGAATATGGCATAAATATAGTTCTGGCGCTGACTACTAGAACTAGAAGCAGTGCCCTGCTGGGCTGGTCGACCTCCTGGAGCTGCTGGGGCAGACTGAGTCGTGCTACCACCCTGTACATTCTTAGCTGAAGGGCAATCCTTAATCTTATGTCCAACCTGACCACACCCAAAGCATCCACCTGAACTAGCTAAACACTTACCAAGATGACTTCTACCATATTTGTTGCAAGAAGGGTAAGGAGTCCCCTTTGCAACACTTCCCTGTGAATAAGAACCTGATCCTCCAC
This sequence comes from Jaltomata sinuosa, assembly GCA_003996215.1. NCBI lineage: Eukaryota > Viridiplantae > Streptophyta > Magnoliopsida > Solanales > Solanaceae > Jaltomata > Jaltomata sinuosa. The sequence goes on along the minus strand of QJPP01001935.1, from coordinate 187,032 downwards.
TAGTCTGATCATGACGAGGCCTGGGGGCCTGGGTAGGAGCACTAGCTGAAGAATGAATGGGTCCTGATGATTTCTTCTGAAATGAAGAGCGATGTCCGCCTCTGAACCTCTGATGGCTAACACCTGAACTCTCTGATATGGCCCTCTTATTCTCTCTTTCCATTTCCCTCAACTTGTCTCCCTCAATATGTTGGGCATGAGTCATAAGTTGAGAAATATCCATGTCACCCAAAAGCATAGCGTACCTACACTCCTTCTTTACCAAGTCTGACACTCTATAAATGAACTTACTCATCTCATCCCTCGGGTCAGCCACCATGGAAGGAGCATACCTAGAAAGTTGGGTGAACTTCAACCCATACTCCTGAACCGACATAGAACCTTGCCTCAAATTCATGAACTCTTCGGCCTTAACTTACCTCAACTCCCTAGGGAAGAATCAGTCAAGAAAAGCCCTCTCAAAGCATTCCCAAGTCATAGGGACCACATCCCTAGCCCTAGCATCCTTCCATTGCGTGTACCAAATATGAGCTACATCCTTAAGCTGTAAGAAGCTAGCTCGACACCCTTGACACCAATAACTTTCATCACACCAAAGATCTTCTTTACCTCATCCATGAAATTTTGTGGATCCTCACCCACTTTCGAACCCCAGAACTCAGGTGGCTTCATGCGAATGAAGTCTCGAACTTGGGCTGCAACTCTACCTTGGGGGTGGATGGGGATAGGAGCTTGTTGATTGGCCTGAGCGGCCATAGTCTGAGCTAGCATATGAATGGCATTCCTGAACTCTGCATTTGTGACCTCAGGGTCTAGAATTGGAGGATTAGCATTTTGGGCAGATCAGCGAGGCATAATCTGAAATGCATAAAGAATGGATTAGAGGGGTAATAGAGTTAAACTTTGTCGCACGATATTGATTATGAAAAAAGTGAAGTTTTCCTAAGACACCTCGTAGCTTTCCTTTTATAAGTGTGGTGAGTTTCACACGCATAAAAGAGACTCTACTCGATGCGGCTTTCAGACACCCTAGGACTCTTGAACCTGAGGCTCTGATACCAAGGTTGTCACGCCCTGAGATTACCCTCTAGGCGTAACATGGAACCCAAAACCACAAGTGTTCCAAGTTAACCTTTGATCATAGAATACTCAGATTAATACAAGGAAATGTAGCAGAAGCATATTTAAAGAAGATAGGAAACCATAACTAAATAGGAATAAGGTCTAAGAAATACCAAATCCAAACACGGAATACAAGTCTAGCTATGTCTGAAGGCTCTAAACTGTCATGAAGAGTTGATGGGATAAGACCCCAACTAACTCAGAAATTTGAAAGAAGAACATAATAGAAATAAGTCTAGCACTAGCCCTCAAATAATGAGGACTCACCAATAGAAGCTGGATCTCCGGTGATGTCTAGCCACGAGTCTGAGGGAAGGAGCTTATATCTGCATTATCAAAGAATTCAATACGAGGATATGCGTCAGTACTATAGGATGTACCGAGTATGTGAGATATGCATAAATATAGTAAAACGTACTTAATACATAGTTAAAACTGAATCTATGCATAATAAGATAAATCATAAGAGTATCATAATTTAGGCATAAGGTAAGAGATAATGTAGCATAAGACTTAAAAATATTCATACGGGAGTTTCTCTTAATCGACATAAACCATGATGAGCTGCATGGAGTCCAGCGTCATACACCCACACCAAAAAAGGTTGTCCTAATTGGCCAAGGTTATAACCTTATCTATCAAGATCCTAATATAAGCCACAGAGGGCAACCTACAGTGGCAAAGTAGCTTTGGACTTGAGTTATCTAGAACCCACATCGCTCGGTACTAAATACTACTCCCAAAACATACATATAGCTCAATTTATACTTGTGACATATCTAATGCCAAATCTGTTTGAAAAGAATAAGGACATATCTAATGTCATTCAACACATATCATAAGTCTTAAAACTTAGCATAGCCATAATTCAAAATATACTTTTCTTTCTAAATTTATAGCTTGAAGAATTAGGCATGCAACTTCATAATACATAAGTCATGTTATCTAAACATGCCAATTTTCACTTGAAAACATGCAATTCAATGAAATCATGCTAGAAATCATCTATAATGCATGAGCTTTTAAGATCAACGAAGGAACTTCAAATAAATCATAGATAAGTTATGAGAAACCATGAATTGATGCTTTAAAATTGAACCCATAAGTTTTTTCCAATTTGAGTAAGTACCCTAATTTCATAATTTTATAAATCAAAGTAAAACATGGGGTTTGGGGCATAAGGGTGAAAGAAATCTCTTATTGAATACCCACATACCTTATTGAAGCTTTCTTGATCTAAGATGAAAAGAAATGGAGGTTTGAACTTAGAGCTTGAAGGAGTTCTTTTCCTCTTTTGGTAGATGAATGAGGAGTAATGAAAGACTTAGGCTAATAGGAGTAGAAACTCTACTAAAAGTGGCCAAAATGACCTCACTTAAGAGTTAAAAGAGTGAGTAATTACAAAAATACCGTCAAAATTTAATTTGGAAAAACTGAATTTAAAACTTGATTTTAGGTTCCACGAGTTAGGTCTACGGACTGTAGACTGAATCACGATCCGTGGTTATCTCTCGTGGTTCCTAGCCAAAGTGTTCAGCTGTATATCAAGTTCTATGAGTCAACAACACAATTCATAGTTCAAATTACGGTCTGTAGAAGCCACTCGTAGTACCTGGGGAAACAAGCAGCCCTCAGCTTTGATTCCACGAGTGAATAGTACGGTTCGTAGAGTGAACTATGATCCGTAGAATGCACTCGTGGTTCTCAGACCAGAGGTCAATCCCACAGACTAATACCACGGGTCTATTCCACGGCTCGTGGTTTGAACCATGGTCTGTGGTTTGGACTCGTAATCCCTGGAAAGTTAAGAAAATTCAGAGATTCTAAGTTTAAAAGCTGATTCGAAGTTTGGGGTATTACAATTGATAGGGCTAGATTCGGGTTATGAGGCTATTGACAAATTTCAACTCATTAGGGAAAGGTTGAGGACTGCTTAGAGTCGCCAAAAGTCCTATGCAAATGTGAGGAGAAGGGACTTAGAGTTTGAGATTAATTATTAGATTTTTCTGAAAGTATCATCCATGAAGGATGTGATGAGATTTGACAAGAAAGAGAAGCTCAGTCCTCGATATGTAGTTTCTTACAAAATTCTGAAGAGGGTTGGTAATATGGCTTATGAGTTGGAGTTACCAGTCGAGCTAGTAGCGGTTCATACAGTTTTCCATGTTTCATTATTGAAAAAGTATGTTAGTGATCCGATGTTGATTGTTCCATTAGAGAATATGGGTGTGAAGAATAACCTCACCTATGAAGAGGTTCCAGTTTAGATTCTTGACCGTCAGGTTCATAGGTTGAGAACAAGGAAGTCGCTTCAGTGAAAGTTCTGTGGAGAAATCAGCCAGTTGAGGGAGTTACCTGGGAAGCAAAAGCAGCTATGATGACCAAGTATCCTCACCTCTTCCCTTCTAATTCAGTTTTAGCTTGAGGTAATAGTTCCTCTCTAGTTTTCTCAAATCCCTCATGTGTATTTTCCCTCAGTTTCATATCCCCTCAGCTATTCTTATATTTTTGCATGCTTTCATGTTCATAGAAATCAGATCAGTTATAAATCAACTTTTAGGATTCAGTTGGTAGGAATTACAAATTTTCCCCTCCAAACTCAGCTTTTTTAGTCTTCACTCGAGGATGAATGATCCCAAGGAGGAGATATTGTAACACCCCAGAAAATTTTAAGCCTAGAACTAGCCCATAAATCCATAAGTGTGAACTGTCAAACAAAGAGCAGGAACCACAAATGGTTTTCATGGACCATGAAAAAGTCCATGGACTGTGAATAGTATCCATGGAAAATGTCCTGCAGATCAGACCTCAGGTCCTGATCCACGAGAGAGATCCACAGACTGTAGATAGAACCACGGGCCATGGTTGCCCTTCATGGAATAAGACTTGAGGGTTAAGATTTTCCCCCAGAATCATGACAAACTTTCATAGACCGTGGAAGGTTCCACGGGCCATAGATTGGGGTCATGAAAATCAGACCCGCGGCTGGTCAAAAGATCCCAAGAACTACGATAGGGTTCCACGACTCATGGAACTATTCACGAACCATAATTTCCATCCGTGGAATCCAAACGAAATATTTTTAGTAGTTTTTTATTTTAATTTTCAGGGGTATTTTAGACCTTTCCTATTCTTTTAAAAGGCTAAACCATATCGTTTTAACTAGCCTAAGATCAATTATCAAGCCTAAAACTACCAAAATTCCTCATTCCCTCAAATTTTAATTGAGACTTAGCAAAATAAAGCAAAAAACAAGCGCTCTTTTTCTCCAAAACAGAAATCAGGGTTCTTCAATTTCAGGCTCCAAACCCAAGAATCTTTCCAAAGGTTCTACTCTATATGTGAGAATTCATCAATAGATATCCTTTCACCCATTGCGTCCCCAAGTTAATTCAGTTTTCCAGTTTTTAGTTTAGTCTTCAAAACCTAGGGTTCCTGAATTTCATGAACCTCTTGTATTTCAGTTTTCATTGCTATGTTTGAATCTTATTACATGTTTTCTTGAAGTCTAGCATTGTTATGTACTCAGAATTCTCAAACCCTCAACATATGGTTAAATTCATGACTTTGAACTATGATTATGAACTGCATCCTCTATTCAGAATCTAGCATTGTTAAAGGTAGTTAAATTTAGCAGGATGGTGGGTTATGAACACCCGATCAGTTTAAGACTTCATGCATTTTTAGTCAGATACTCAGTCATTCAAAATTACATAATTTGATTGCTTTCAGTCTCAGTATTATTTTGCATTCTCAGGAAGGCAGTATTTTGAGCTATTCGGTATGTCAGTTTATATATTTATTCAGTTGGGAGTAGCACTTAGCACCGAGCAAACGAAGGAATGAAGGCTCACTCGTCAGTTAGGCTGCGATCTTTAGTAGAAGTCTCTAAGTCCTAGAACTATGGCACCACCGTAGGTTCTAAAGGGTCACCTATCAGATTAGGCTTGACACCTTAGTCCTTTTGGACATCAGATTAGTGGATCCACGCCAGTAAATATTCGTACCCTTGGCAAGGTATGAGCGCCCTCCCAGCTAGGATTACAGGTTGGACCCATAGTTAGCTCAGCATGGGGTATATCGGTTAATAGTAGCTCCCACAATTCAGATTCAGTATTGCATGACCTTGTAGTCAGTTATTCAGTTCAGTATTATACAGTTGCATGTTTATCTACTTGGTCATCGCATCAGCTTATATCTTTCAGTTTCATATTTCAGTTTATCCTTCATGTTCAGTTTAACTTATCATATCCCGTATACATATATAGATTAGTGCATATCTCGCATGCTCAGTACATTCGAAGTACTGACAAGCATACTTTTGTGCTACATCCTATTATGATTTAGATTCAGGTGTTCAACATCCAGATCAAGCTAGGTTCGATTTACCAATCTTCTAAGCAGCAGAGTCGGTGAGTCCTCATAATTCTAGGAAAGGATTTAAATTTATTTATTTCAGTCTTTTATTCAGTTTTCAGACTCTTAGAGTTAGTTGGGGGCTTATCCCAGCAACTCATCTCAGTAGAGGCTTTCAAACATAGAGTCTGTTTTCAGCTTTTACAATTAGTTAACATTTCATTCTCAAATTTATGTTACTTCAACTAGTTTAGCTTTCTCACAGACTTTGCTTTAATCAGAATGTACAGTATATGCCAGACCATAAGTTAGCTTGGGGTCACTTATGGTTCTAAGCACTGTGTTGCGTCTAGGGGGTAGTCTCGGAACGTGATAAAAAATTTCCTTTGGGATACAACAAGTATATTACCAGTTGAATTAGAAGTGACAGATATGGAGTAATTGATGTATGTATTTATAGAGAACATAGTCATTGTTAGAAATAGAAACTTGTTCGAAAAAATTGCGTTTCTTTTGTAAAACAAATATACTAGTTATTTCAACGGTGATACCCAAACCATTTCAATTGTGATACCCAAAACTATTTCAATTATTTTAGCTATGGTATCCAAAATATTCAGTCATGATACCCAATTGTATTACAATTATTTTTACCATAATACCTATAATTAGTCCAATATTACAAACTACGTAACAACATGAATTCATATTACATGTCATAAACTTGCATGCCATAATTCTAAAATGTATTTTTCCCCTCTTTTGTGTTAGTAGCTTTGATTTAACAGCTTGTTGGCAGGTTTAATTGCTTGTGGTATATTATTTAATGTACTATAGTTATTATAAACTTGTTTTGGTTGATTGGGTGGAGAAATTTAAAAAACATCATAGTTTTTTAAGAAATTGATATAAATAGTTACCTGTTAAAATAATAGCTAGTAAATATTTTATATATATTAATGTATAATATAATATTTTATACAAAATAATAGACATATTGTTATGTATTTGACTAGTAAATATAATTATTTTAATTAACCGATCAAATAAATAACTTGCCCTAGTATTTTTTAAATATTAGAAGTTTGAGATTGTTGTTTAGGAGTGAAAATTCGAAGTTGATTATTGATTTTTGCTAAATCATTTGAATGTTGATTATTTATGCTTAAATCTTTAATTTAAACATTGCTTTAATGATTTGTTTGATGAATTTCAAAATCCATTGTTAGTTCTTAGAAAGTATTTGAAAAAGGTAAAGTGATTAATGAGTTTTGTTGATTTGATGTAGTTTGACGGGAGAAATAGGTTTTTTTAGTCCTTTACAAACTTTTTTCTTTATGTTATTTTTATAAGAGGTTTTCATTTTTACATACAAGAAATTTTTATTTTTACACATAAAAGATTTGAAAAGATCATTCTCTTCTATTCAAATTGTAAGAGAGCAAGAGATCTCATTTTCTCATAAATTTGGGGTGGTTAGATCGAAACGTAAATGGTTTTTGTGCAAACACTGTGCTGTCTATTTTAGATTGGATGATATTTTAGTTCAAAATTATTTTATTATTCTTAAGTAGACCAGTTTCGAGCAGATATCTAAATCGGAGAAAATTTTAAAGGGAAAAAACACATATATACTATATTAGATACAATATTACAAGTCATACCATTAGATTCTAGTTTTCAATACATACCATATGTTTTCTTAAAAAATCTACCAACTTAATAAACAAAAAAAAATGGAAAAAATAAAAAAGAAATATTCAGGCGGAACAACTTCCCTAAAAATGTTAGGAGATTTATGCAAAATGGCCACTGGAAAACTTATTTACAAAAAAAATAGCCAAATTTTACTTTACACCATAAATGACAAGTCGCTCCTGTTTTCTTCTTCTTCTTCCTCGTTGCTTCTTCTTCAAATTAAACGTTTATCAGTGCAATTCAAAGGTATTTATAAATTATGTGATCCATAAATCCATGATTCAACGGGATGTTCACTGAATTAACTGATGAGAAACACAAATTCACAACCCCCCTCAAGGACATTTTCCTTGCTTTAGACGAGGACGGTGATTTTGGATCCAAAACATGAGCTAGAGTCTTATTCCACCTTCCTTCATGATCATCTGCCTAGTTGATTCATCCCCAGAAGCCATAGTTTGTAGAAAATCAATTGAACTAATTTGTGTAACCTCATCTTTAGACCTTACAAGCTCGATAAATACTGAAACTGCACCTTCATCAATCATAAACCTCTTGATTTCTTCAACCCCAATAAGATTTTTCAACACCCCACAAATCGAACCAACCAAAGAATCACCCTCTGTACATATCTTCAATAAAACAGTAACTCCACCATGAGCAGAAATTGACCATGCATTATCTGAATTCTCTGTGACCTGCTACGAACACCTGGCGATAAATTCTTTACTCGAACCGTTCCGCACTCTAAAACTCTAATCAATGGGGCAATTATCCCTGCAGAAATTAACCCACCTCTAAAGGATTGAAACCTAGCTATTACAGATAATGCCTTGGCTGCCTCTTCCTGAAGATTATCTTCTTGCAAATCAAGAAAATTTACCAACACAGAAACAAGACTATCAATTTCAACTGCAACTTTAACATACCTATCATCTTCTTGAATAACTTCATTCAAGGCAGTCAAAGCTTGTTTCTTCATCTCTGAAGATCCAATCTTGAGCCTTGACAACAAATCCCTGATATAGAACTTGATATGATCACGAGAATCTCCAAGACTCGGCCTTGGAATAATAATCGCAGAGCTCTGAGTAAGCAAACCAAGAGAGTAAATCTCAGAGATACTCCTTATATGATTGTCCAATTTTTTGGAAACTATATCAAGATCACTCTGCATAAGCAGTTCCCCACTATAAGAAAACTCAACACAATGCCGAGAAAGTTCATGGCAGCTCTTGAGTGTAGCTGTAATGGCCGAAAGGGAGCTGCAGAGTGGAGGGTAGTTTTCGGTGGAATCACAATTCTCAATGGCAGAGAGGTTAGAAAAAAGATCAACAAGCTTATTGCGTATAGATTGTCATTTCACAGGGAAAATTTTGATCGAATAAGAAAGAGATATAAGTGAAGAAATGAACTCAATGGCTTGCCGGATTCTTGATTTTCCGGCGGATGACTTCACTGAATTTTGTGCAGTTTTTGGTAGAGAAAACATGTTGGATTTCATTGGCCTTGCCAGAATTCCATTCTCCGGCGAGATGGGGTCGGAGAAAGTGTGAAGATTCCGGCGAGGGATGAATTTTTTTTCCAATAATGTTATCAATGAGGAGAATGAATAGCTCTGCCAATATCCATTTACTTATCTTCAGTTGATTTACAAAAATTATGAACGGATTGAATTGACAAAACTAGCCTTGCTAACTTTGTGACAAAGACATATGAAATGGTGGATGATCCATCCTGCGATACCATTGTCTCTTGGATTTCGAGTAATAAGAGTTTCATTGTGTGGAATCCTTCAGATTTGATAGGGTTGAGATTATACACGATCAATACATTACATATACATGCAATCAATTCTAATTCTACAATATGGATACATACATTATATGTTATATATACATGTTTATACATCATTTATACAATATGATACACGTTTATATATCATTTATATAATTTTGATACATTACATAACTTTTTATACAATATCGATACACGTTTATACACTATTTATATAATTTTGATATATTACATAACTTTTATACACTATCGATACATTACATATACATGCGGCTATTTTTTTGTGGCTAGTTCATTTTTTGGCTATTTTTTTTGTAAAGAAAACTTGGCTATATTTTTTGTAAACTAATTACTTTATTGTACATATTTGAAATTATCCCAAAAATATTTTGGGATATCAATCAACCCAACAATCTCTCATACATCTTAATTTTCTTGTTTTACTCCTTTATATTATCACATTAGGTATACACGTTTATTTTCTTAGTAAGCTTCTTAGAACGAAATCTCCATTGAAATTGAGTTCACTGCATTGACACTATGTGACGTGTTTTTTTAGAACAGAAATTGATATCAAATCAGCCAACGGTATTGATTTTTCAATATGGAAGATGGAACGTTTTTATATATTGATTTCATGTTGTATGTGAACTGATTTCATGTTGTGTTTGTTAGAACATTCATGGGAATCAAATGATATACAATTTTCATGGACAATTAAACAGTATTAAAAATATAATTGCATACACAAAGTCATTCTATTAAGTGGATTACATGATATTTTGTGTATGAATTGTATATTCTACTATGGTTGATGGAATGTGTTTATATATATATATTGGTTTCATGTTATATGTAAACTGATTTCATATTATGTTTATTAGAACATTCATGAGAACCAAATGATATACAATTTTCATGGACAGATAACTAGTATTAAAAATATAATTGCATGCACAAGGTTATTCTAATCAATGAATTAATTGTCAAAGCTATCTGTAGATTTGACTTCAACAACATGAACAACATCATAGAATTTTTCAGCCGATTTAACACTTTGTATGTTGTTGGGATTCTTCTCCGAGGTTTGGGTGAAACAATCCAAGTCAAAACTTGATCTAGAAAGCATAATGGGACTATCTCCTTTCACAAATCTATGGTTCTTATGGGTGAGAGTAGAATAAATCATGAATTTTTTTGACATTATTCTCACAGAATCTCAACAACAAAAATCATAAAATAAAAGCACCCAAAACATAAATTGAATTACCAGAAAATAGAGTGAGAAAATTGAAGTAAAAGTATGATTTTTTGATAGTGAAATCGGAATGGAGATATTTTGGGGAAGAAAATGGAGAAGAATCTCTGTTGTATTGGAGAAAATTGAGGAATTGAAAAGAGAGTGTGAAGATCTTCAAAGTATTTTAATAGATAGATTGAAACGTGTGATTTAGTGGGACCCATTCAAATTTTATTGCACAATTAATAACTCCTTGTAATTATCTTATTATAGGTAACTTTTCCTTAATTAAATAACATTAAGTAAATTTAAATTCAAATACAGAAAAATAAAAATAATCTATATTTTTTAAATTCTGGTATGACTCGTAATTAAAAAGTTAGTTTAGTAATTAGAAAAAAAGATGATGTATTTAGTGTAATAAAGAGTCTTAAATATATATGTAGGATAATTTTCTCAATTTTAAATAAAGAGAAAATGCATCAAGACCTCTCTAAAGTTGGTCGACATTTGGAAGTAGACACCTAAACTTTACAGGGGTCCTATTACCCCACTCAACTAACTATACCGTTCTAAATGCCCCATTTTGACCCATTTTCTCACCAGCTTTTATTTCAAAAGGGGCGCGTGTGTCTCACCCCTTAATTAAATATTAATAATAATTTTAATTACCCAACCCGTATAAAAAAGTCGGGTTTTACCCGACCGACCCACCCTCTTTTGTCTTCCCCCTCTTCTAGATATTTCTATTTTTTCTAAACCGATCAAATTCCAAAAAGTAAAAAGCTAAGAAAATGTTAGGGTTTGTCATCGTCTTTGTCAATCTCTGAGATTGTGGTGTCGAAAACTAAGAAACTGCATAGTAAACAAAGTGAAGAGGAGAGAATTTTTGTTGGAGAAGCTTCAACGGCTATAATGGAGATTGGGGGCGTTTGAGAAAATGGGCTTCTCTTTATAAAGAAACAATTTAAGTTAACAATGCCACGTGACTTTATTTAATTGGTTTGTGACAGCAAATTCAATCACTCACGCGCTCTTGCCACGTGAGAACACTGTTGGTAAGAAAATGGGTCAAAATGAGGTATTTAGAACGGTATAGTTAGTTGAGTGGGTAATAAGACCCCCGTAAAGTTTAGGTGTCTATTTTCAAATGTCGACCAACTTTAGGGGGGTCTTGATGCATTTTCTGTTAAATAAAAGAGTGAAAGTATCCTTCCATGCAAATCCCCCGAACATTTTACAGTATGACATGTTCACGTGAAGCTTTCCTTCTTTATATGTGAAAAATTGGCAAATAATCACTTTTCGCACTGCTAATTAATATTCTAAAATTATTTAACATTTAACCACTTTTTAATGCAGAAATAAAATTTGAACAAAATATATCTAAAAATACGGAAGAACTCCATTATTTTTTTCTTGAAGTTAGAAAATCAAGAAGTTTGAACTAATACATTTAAAACTCCATCACATTGTGTTAAAATTTCACTTATTGAAGTTCTGAATGGTACTTGAATTATTATATGTTTCACTTTAATAAGATCAAAAAAATTATAACAAGTCTTGTTTGATCTTCGAGACACCGCCCAAAGTTTCACTTATAGAAATTAAAACTCCACAAAAATATCCTGAATTCAAAGAGGTAGCACATGTGAAAATTCCCTGGAGTTTGAATAGGCAATTCAAACTCTAGCACATTGTACTAGAATTTCACTAGTCAAAGCTTCGTGTTTGTTCTGTGTTTTAGTTAGGGTATTTTGTCTAAATGTTATTTCTACCTTAAAAAGTGGCTATTTTTCAGTTAGATTTCACTCGGTGACTAAATATTAACAAGCAGTCTATAAACTCTGAGTTGTTCCATAGTAATCCCCCTAATAATTAAGAAAAGAGCTCATGAATTACACTATTTTACTCACAACTAAGAATAATGGGAGTGTATCATGCTGTCAAATGAGAATTGCACAAAGGCAAAGTACTCTTCACTAATACCAAAGAGAAGAATAGGCCCCCCTCAAAATACCACTTCTTGCAAAGGAAACATCAAAATTGAATTTCTCACCATTAACTGGACTAAATATCCAATACACTGACGTCATAAATAATTTGTCCTACAAAAAAAATGTGGATATATCTGACCCTCTTTCTCTTGAACCCTGCTTCCTCACATTTATAGGTTAACGAAATCAATCTATCAGGCAGATTTCAACTTGGCAGATGTGGACGCCAGATGTGAAAGGGTTCTGTGTCCAACAAACAGTAAGAAGATCCCTAAGAATCCAAGCGCTTTCAGTGTTGTGAACAGATTCAACTGCACGCAGAAAAACAAATAAATATGCAGAGTCAGCATGTCTAACAAATAAATCTTCATGCGGAATTTGAGCCTTTCATGGATTTACAAGGGCAGCTGAACACCCTACAGTTTTTTCCCGGCAGGTCATTTAGGATTTCATCATCAATTGAAAAAAAGTTAAGCTTAAGTGTAGGCAATGGATCCTTATTCCAGTTTTCTATCTCTGCCGGTGCTTAGAAAGATTGATCTAACTGCTAATGTTTTATCAAGAAGCACTATATATAGAAGACTGTCAGAAATCATAACTAGCAGAATCAGGACTAACTAGTTGAAGAGAATTTATGAAAATCAAACAAACAGATTACTTCACCCTTTTTTAAAAAGAGAAACAAACTGTCTGCTACTAGTGTTGAAAATGATAGCTACAGCGAAGAGTTTGACACTTCTGCTATAGCTATAATTTTCAACAACTAATGTGGCAGTCATGACTCATGAGAAGGGAATTGTTGGCACCCAATGTCAGTGGGAGCAAAAGAACCACATGATATTTTGTAGTTCTCCTTTGATAAATGCCCTGAATGTTATATTAAAACATTTGAAGTAGACTAAAGTTCAAGGAAAATCCTCAGATTCAGTTAATCCTATTAGCAACTAAAAAAGGACATTTTCTAAGACCTTGCAGAATTCCTATAATAGATTATGAGGATTTGTAACTTGTAAGGCTATCCTCTGCAGAACTGAATGACCAATATTCCTCAGCTACCAGTAATTTGGTTCAAGCAATGGAAGAGAAAAGGAAAGGGACAGGAAGCCTATTCCCTTCCTATCTAACCCCCCCCCCCTCCCCCCCCTCATTATTTTTTATTAAAACTAGAAAGAGAGTAAAACAAACTACATCTAACAGAGTTTTCTAAGCTCATAAAACATTACTCCTACCCACCCATTAAAAATGGGTCTTTACAACCAAAAGTGCAGTCGCTTTTGAAGAAAAGAGCATAATAATGACATATAGATAGCAAAAGAGAAACCAAAGGACAAACCTTCAACCAGAACAGAAGATAAAGTGAGAGAACAGCTGCAATGGCAAGGTGGAAAAGAATGGCAGATGTTGCAGGTGCTGATGCTGTTGGGAAGTTCTTCAGGTTCACACGCAGTCCCAAAAGCTTCAAAAAGACATGAAAGCAATGATAAATTAACCACAACAAAGGCATTTTAGGCAACGGAGAGGATGTTAAGCTCCACATCCAAGCCAAGGCAAAGCTACAAACTGAAATAGAACCAATCATACAGCTATTATCTCTTTATTTTTTCTTCTCTTTACGGTGGTGTCAAGGGAAGATTGTGTGCACCAAAACTACTCCACCGGGTATATATTACCCCCATCAGTACAAGTACCACGTAACTCCACCTACCAAGGCTTAGACAGATGGGAAGAAATCACCTTTCTTTGTCTCTATTGGAATATGATCCCACAGCTATTATCTCTTCTTTTTATATAATTTTTCCTTTTTTTAAGTGTAGGAAGGAGGGGACACTTCCATTCATTACATTTAACTTACTCGAAAAAGAAAAGCAAACATGGTTTAGAGAAAAACCTACCCCAACCAAAAATCCAACGAATGGCAAAAGAACAAGGGCCAGAAATGCATGAGAAAGGTTCCTAGGAGGTCTTTTCTCTGGAGCCCTGAATATGTGAGCTATTTCTGCCTTGGGCCCAAATCTTGAGGAAGGGTCAACAGCCTGAGGAGGTGGGCGTGCTGCTTTCTCTGGAGGCTCTGGCAGATCTAATTCAACAGAACCCAAGGGTTGCAAGAACGAGTTCTCCTGGAGGAAACAAGATGGTCAGCGCAAGATACGACAAAATGTTTCAGATCCAATATCTAATTTTCTTTACTGCATGTTTTTTTCCAATATATGCAGCTTTAATGAAGTTAGAATCCATACATACCATTACAGCATCTCCAACAGTAAGTTGAATATCATATCTACCCGGTAGATAGAAAAACTTTTCAACAAGTCCAAGGAAATCCTACAAGACAGAATGTCAATTAAGTATTCAGCGGTTAGCTCCTTTAGAAATCATCAGTATCGGAGTTAGAGGCAACTGCACACGTTTCTTCTTGGAATTGGAGTTTGTGCTGAACTCGCAAAACACGTACACATCATGTAAAGCGGGAGAAACAGAGTACAGAAAAAATTTCAAGAACTTAACTAGTATTATTTCGAATTGTTTTCCAGAATTCCCCACCACAAAAATATGCTCCACCTTGCTCTCATGTGTCAACTTGAGGAAAGCCTGCATAACATCTCATAAGTCCACCAACTGGATAATAAGGAGTGCAAGTTATTAAACACATAAATCAGGATCGTAACCTGGTGTGGTTTCAAAGCATGCCCAAGAGGAGAAGTTAATTGAAATGACAACCGTAGCTTTTGAAGATGGTTTGCTGATAAAGAGATGGAGTTCTCCCCAGCCAAATCAATCCTGTATGAAGCATCCCAAGAAAAAGATAAACTATCAAAGTACATATTATACGTAGCATCAAAATGTGGTGAAAGACCATAATGCAAAACTAGACAAATTGGTGCACCCATTAAGATGTATAAGCTGTAAATACGACTCAATGTTTGTGCCACAAGTAATTTGGTAGTATAGTAGGCATAGAGTTGCCATATGACATCAAATAATTAAGAAACTTCAGTTTCTAACTAAAAATTATTAGTGCGATGTAACTAACAAAATAAACTGAAATGATATTCTGATAATGATGATAGGTAGCCAGATAGCAATAACATGGAAAAATTGAGAAAAAACATAAAGTAGCCAATATCTAACTTATACGCCTGAATTCACCCTTTAAGTCATTGTTAAACATAAGTTGTAGAAATCCATCAAGTGTACAAGATAAATGAGATAGATATAGCCACCAAAACAACCCTCTAGCATGTCACCACTTTATATATAGAAAAAGAAAACGTTCAATCTAGCCACTAAACCAGCATATCGTATTCTTCTCATTCATTCTACTACCAAGTAGGCTTAGGTTCGAGTCCTAGGAATGTCACCTTTGGCAGAAAGCGGTTTACCCCCAAAGCGGGGCTGCCCAATGCAAATCCGGGATAGATAGAGTCCCAAAGTGGGTACCGGACACCAGGTGAGAGATCAAGAAAAAAGAACCAAGTAGGCACAATATATTTCACTATTTAACAAAGAGAAACGAAAGCTTATAAAAAATTAATGAATACAATTTCTGCATAAATAATAGAAGACGATTCCACATGGCTAGTCAAAGAAGTTAGAACACTAATTTCAGTGCTTTACTTGTGCCTTGTAAAGTAGGAGAATAAAGATGAGATGCGCTCTCCAGGTTTTCAAGCTAAACAAGTTCAATGGAAAGAGAAGATAGAAAGGTAGTGTCAATCTAGCAGCAAACTTCACCAAGCAAACTATTACATGTACTCCAGTGCCTTTTTCCAATTTTTTATCTCACCAAAGAAGTCTTTACAAAGTACAGAAAGGTCAAACTACAAACAAGTAAAATTTCAAGTCAAATCAGCACGTATTATGACTTTATGAGCATTCTGGCAATCTGGCTTGTTACGTGACTCGATACAACTTTTTTGAATTGAAAAACTTAGAAGTTGTGCAATCAACCATAGGCAGACAATGTCAAGTTGATCAATGATAAGGAAACTCTGATTATTAGAACCTCTAAAAGGAGTCCTGAATAACAGTTTGGTAAATTGATTTCACAGCTTCCGTAGGCTCTACTTTCATAAGAATCTCTACCAGTTGTCAGATGTAAATTAAACTATTAAAGGCAATTATGTACAGGAAATAGAGGTGAATAAAAAGCCATCTGTAGTAAAAAATTACAAAATATATACTACTATAGAAGAATAGCTTTAAGAACAAGAGGAAAAGAAGAAGAAAAAATATGCGTCTATGTTCCTTATTTTGAATTGGCACTATCACCTACCTTAAAAAGAAATATGTTCCACTAATGACATTGACTATAAATAACTAGTATGTGCAGAAAATGGTCAAAAGAGCAGCCAGTGATTAAAAAATGAAACCTCTTCAAAATGGATATCACGAAGGAGATAAGAAAGATAAGAAAGGAAAAGGACATACTTTTTACGAGTTTCAACATTCCCAAGATCACTGTCAAGAACAGAAATCTCGGCATTATCAACTTTAATAACTCCTGTAACGTATATGGGTACTTTTGTTCTTCCTCCAGTTGTATAGATCATTTTATGCTCTGAATCATGAAGAACAATCTACAAGATAATCAAGAGAAAGGAACATAAATTGGTCAAATGAAGATCGACGTAGGAAGCAAATTTTGATAAGAAAAGAGAAGAAGATGCCATACCTCGAAAGTGAAAATGTAACTGCCAACATCAATGTCTTTGGGCAAAGCATCTAAGTAATGCACAGCATTTTTATGGTCAAATTTGAGATCCTTTATCATGGGGGAAGACAAATATTTACAAAGTTAATAGTAAGCAGAGATGCTAAAACTACTTTTAAAGAAAATATTAACGGCTATATCTGATGCACGAGATCACAAACAAAAACCCCTTAGCACCTGATCAATAACAGAGGCATCCTTTGAACCAGAGCTGAAAATCTGCTTGACTTTGACTGTCAGAGAAGGTGCAGCAGCCCCCAAAACAGTGTTTACATTTACCTAATTGGATCAAAGATAACAGTCCATCAATTTCAGATATGCTGGCGAAACTTATCAGAGCACCAAGATAACTGGATACATGATACAAGAAAGAATGCATCATGTTTCTCCTAAGAGGAATAATTGTTAAAAAAGGCACACATGAATCAGGCTAAAGCATTGCAACTAGGCAGAAAGCAGGTTGTGTGCTTTGGCTAGCTTATACAGCGATTGGATGATGGCACTGAGGTAATGTGGAGGGTGTCTTAGCAAAAAACAGTCAACCAACTCCTTTTTTTGTAAAAGGATTAAGACTAATTTAAAAGATACATGAGCACCGCTTGAAAAAAGGTGGCACTACACAGCAAAAAAACTAGTTAATATGTCTGAATTAGAAACTTAAATTGCATTTTGCCATCTCAAGAAATTTAATAAGTTATATTTTTATAAAGAAAAATTAATATGGTCTGGGACGTTATTGACATAGTTTTTACTTGACATACTTAGTCGCAGCATTTCAATTCCTCCACCCTCATACTGGCTTTTCTTTTTAGTTATTTTATGTTTTCATTATGTGCCTTTTTTACTATGTTAAGTAACCTTAGCTTAAAACAGCATCAGATTTTGACGCTTTTCTGTGCTCTTCATTGAAGCCACTAATTCTCGTCTGGAGCATACACCCTCCGAACCTTATTCTTGTAGATCTCTATACCTCAACTTATCACTAAAGGAACACCCAAACTGGAAAATAGAGTCTCAAAGACTTTATAGTCTAAATCCAAAAATTGAGGAATATAAGAAAGCAATTATGAAAGAAATATAGGGGTATTCAGAATTCAAGAGAATTATATCAAAATGTCGCACCTTAAGCTGGTCCTTTCTAGTCAATGAAAGCACACTGGTCGGGAGTGATAAAATCAATGGAATGGAGACCCTGCATTTCAAGAAATGCTTGATATGTAAGTATAGAAATGTTTCTGGCCTGCTTGTAGCAAAGATGCTACATCTGAACTCTACCAGCAAACGTCAAAAACACAACATTTTACAGAAACGAAGCAAATGCATAAAAAATCAGAAAAAGTGAAAATAAAGTATATTTGCAACAACACCTATTGTTTTCCAAGGAAGCCAATGCTTCAATTTGATAATACAAGTCCTTCGCATTTCCAGGAACTCCAACACCAAGGAGAAACCTTGCCAAACCTAGAATTTTGTCACCTGGAAGCTGCACATCATAAAGTAAAATACTATCAAGAATGATTTCATAAAATTAGAGAAAGAAAATGACATGTACTACACAGCATACATTTAAATTTTCAGAAGACACTGCGGCAAAAGCTGTAATCCCACGCACTACAGCTGATGAAGCTGAGAGGGGACCCTGATGTCCATGAGCATCAACAAGTTTTTCATCGAAGTAATAGGCTCCATCATCTGTAATATGATATGACAACAACATTATCATAGACGTTCACTTATTAGAACAAAGGAAACTTCTGGAATTTCTGTTATAAACTGTCACCTCCACCAGCTCAGAACGAAAAAAAAGAGAGAAAAGAAACAAAAGAGGTATATACCATATTTCTCCAGACCATCAAGAAGCTTTGATATATCATTTTTCACCATGCTAATCTGCCAATGCAGAGTAAATATGAGGTTGAATACAAAACACAAAAGATATTACACAAAATTACGTAAAACAAAAATCAGAAGATCAATGGTGTTATGCATAACCAAGTAAAACATGCAATAACTTTAGCATGTAACCTGACATAACGGTCAAACTGAGCACAGCCTAACACAGCCATAAAAAACTTCAAATCAAGTAAGACGAAATTTTGGTCTTTATTTTTTGATAAGTGACACTCAATGTCAAGACAATGACTTTGATGTCTGCTTTATCTCCGGAATGCATGTTTGCTCTAAGAAATAACTATATTTCCTCATCTTTTTTAAACTAAAAAGAACAAAAATATTGAAATAAGAAAAAAAGCTACAGATGTCACTACTACATGAGACGTATTATTAAAGTTTCTTAATCCTTTTTGGCACCTCTTTACACACAAGGATATTATAACCCACAGGAAAAGGAAGGCAAAAGACGGTTCTGTTAATCATTCTCTAAGTTAACTCTTGAATGTGAAAACTTAAACTCACATTGAGTGACACCCATATAACTGCATATGAAATACATGTAACCCACTTCAGTAATAGCTGCTATCCACCTGACCTTCAATGTCAATTTTTCCTTGACCTATCACACCTAGTCGGTGTCATTATAAAAAAAAGGATGGATGTACTTGGAGTTATTAGGAATACGTCAGTAAAATTTAGGGAGAAATGTTTTACTTGGATTATTAGGAAGGGAAAAGGTGAAGTCTAATTACATTTGGAACACAAGGCACCGAATGTAGCGTTCCTCGCAGCATGCTGGCTTAAACTATGGATAAAAGAGAGTATCTCATGTCCAAATTGAAGTAAGTTGCACTTGTTCTTGATGTTGTTGCATATTGTATGTGATAATTTGGAATCTAGACTTGCTTGACGCTTCAAATGTGACTCACTGGTATGTGATTAAGTAGTAACAAGGTTCTATTGCTTTTTGAAAGATATTCAGCTGGAGAAGGACCAAAACAGAAACCAAAGAAATCAGTATGGGAGCAAGGAAAAAATTACTGAAGGAATGGGCCAAAATAACAAGATGGAGACGTGAAAGAGCTGAAAGAATGGACTAAGTTCAGAGAAGTATAGCACCTAGGTACCGGAGATACTAAGACGCCTAGTGCCTAGACTCTGTTGCATGCAGTCATGTAGCACCTACGACCTGTGTCCCATTGTCTACAGAATGTTTACCATCCGCATATGTAAAGAATTCTTCCCTATTAGATCAAGGATTTCAAATTTTAGACAAGAATTTGAAGAGGAAAGAAGATTCTCGAAGAGAGACCTCTCCAAAAGAGTTTTTCCTCCTTAGGATTATGATATTGGATACGTTTGATACTTTCAAGTTTGGTGAACTTCATTATTCTAGGAACATGATGGAAGTCAACATGTATTTTACATTTACACACTTTTCTTGCTATATATCAAAATAAGGGATGTTTTGTGCACTAAACTGTCCTTTTATTCGCATAAGAAAGCTAGGATTATATGCAAGTAGGAAGATACTTGCCTCAGGTCAATAACCAAATCCATTGAAATAACGTGTAGAGAGGTGCAATCGATTAATGAAATGTTCAGGGCAATCATAGTCCTAAAGCCTTGATCCACTTATTTATGGAAGCATTGTAATCATCATTAATGAGACATCAACTAATTGGTAGTTACACTAATAATCTCATCACGAAGTGTAGTCTACACAATACAATTACATCAATCTTGGTATATAGCAACCTTTGGTGCCAATACTTCATGGAAATTATACTCTACTCCCTTAATATTTCTTGTTATGTCGGTATCTACTTCCATGTATATTGGAAAGCAACATGTGCAACACGTGATGTAATATTATAGACAGACACCCTTCGAAGAAAGAGATAAATAATTTTAAGTTAGTCCTACTTGTATAACGAGGCCAGCGGGACATAGATCACCTTTTATTACATTGCAATTTTGCATCACAACTATAGACTGGTTTTCTCTTTGTTCTTTGGGAAGTCTTTAAGATTGGCCCAAAAAGAAAAAGGAGGCAACTTGGAGGACAACACCACTATGTCATTTTTTGACTTATTTGGAACGAAAGAAATAGGATGCCGTTTTATATGAGCGAGAACGACATTAGGAGTGTCAAAAAGATGGCCAGTGTACTTGCAACATAGAAAATCTCAATAAAAAGAATCCCGTATAGCCACATTTAGAAGGAAAAAACCACCAAGAGGTGATTGCATTAATCTGGTGGGCTCTTCATAAAATGCAAGCTAGACCACATATACAGAAAGCTTGTGGGTAGCAACAAGACCATCTTATGAGTAACGATAATGGAGGTATGAATTAAACTCCTCGAGGATGATAAGAGGACAAATTTTACTCACCAAAGATTGATCAACCTCAGAAGAAGCTAATGAAATGACACCAGCCAGGCTCTCAAGTGCAATTCCTATAAAAAGTGTTTTATCAGGAAAATGTAAACTAAACACCGTAATGATTATTCTGAATTAGGTTCCTCTTCAAAAAGTTCTCCAAAACTTGAAAACGATTTCGTGTGGTTTCAGGAAAACAGTTTTTCTTTTCAGAATACTTTTTCGAGTTGCTTTTGAATAACCAATAGCTATTTTTGTTGTTTCCAGAATATATAAACTTTGGAATCTTAAAATAAGATTAACAAAATCAGGCATCTACTTGCCACAAGCATTAACCCAACATTGTTTTTCTCGAAAAATATTTCCAGAAATGCTGCCCAAGTACTTAAGAACCTTAAGGAAGTTGTACTACAGAGACTTGGCTTTTTCTGAGATGGGAATAGTGATATAACTACTATCTACTCTTAAGAGAACAATTACCTGCAGCATAAGTGCTAGATTCGGGATTGTTCGAGCTATAACGCCACCTTCCATCACTTTGGCCAAGAGCCTGTCAGGAATTCCAAATGTCATGCCAAACACCTCATAAAGACGAAAAAGAGTCAAAACTCCAGTCTACGCAAATGAAATGTCAAACATAAATGAAACCTTTATGGCGCGGACAACTGAATCAGCACTTTCAAGATGTACATCCACGTCAGAACTTAGGCCCTACAAAGTGAACATGGCATGTGAGAAACAGAGAAATCACTCCTGACTAAATACAATGTCCTTGTGAGATCATGAGTAGTACAGATGTTATCAATTTCAAGCATAAAGAACGGCTATATTTAGATGCTTCTGCTTTTCTATTTCCATTTTTCTTTTTCTCTTTCAAAGGATTTGAAGTGATGGAACCATTAATGAATCAGGATAGTCCTAATAGATACAGTAGAAAAGCAAACAAGAGGCATTTTCCCATGCATTACCTTGATAAGAACTAAACTTCCAACTGAGTAGTAGTAGTCAAGAAGTGAGCTGGCACTTTTCACAGCATCCTTGAGTCTTGGGGCTATGCCCTTGAGAAAAAGAAAGCAAGAAAAGCGTGAGAAAGGTGAATATAATGCATTTTAAATGATTTTCAATCAGTATATCAGAACAGCTCATCAAGCTCAAACATACTGCAAATGCCTTCTTTTTAAGCTCGCAGTTCAATAACCCATTAACTCTTAAAGCCTGGAACAGATCTTTCAGTGCTGAAGAAGGAGATGACAGAGTGTCCGCCACCGACGCACATGTAGCAGCCTTTTGGTCAGGCTGTTTATTAATTCCAAGAACCTCAAATGTCCTTAAGGCCTCGTATGTTTCTTCTAGACTGGAGAGGTAACATAATCAATATATTAGACATCCATCATTTATGTTTCAAGAACAACAGTTATTGACAGCCATGAAGTTGTATAATGTGAATGGAAACAGAGAGATTTTCCCTTGAGAGCCAATTATATATATTTTTAATACGTGAATGATGTTAACATAGATAGTTGAATGCACATAAAATATGCTCAGTCTCCTACTGATTCTGAAAACAGCTTATTCCTGGAGTAGCCAAACATAGTTTCCCTTTTCCACTTATTTCTTGCTAGGGAACAGTTTGCAGGAGGATATTTTTTCAAAGGAGTAATCAGAGCAATTTTATAAACTGCTATTCCGCTAATAAGAAACAATTCATCCATGGCAACTACTATTACTTTATATATAAAACAGAATATTGTTAGTCAATTAACAATATGTTCCCCATAAATTATACTTACCAAGCATGAAAAAAATAAATAGACTACACAAAGTTAGAGATCATTGTCGATTAATACTATCCTGCACATACAGAACAGATATAGTTCACAATTCTGGAACTCTTATATGACCCAAAGACACTGTAGTTATTTTTATGTTTTCCTGATAGACTAAGAAAAATTAAACCAACCAACCCCATAAGAGAAAGGCAGAAGAAGAACCCAAAATTCCTATTGCAATTGAATGGTAATACTGGCAAAAGTATAGTGTGTTCTAAATCCATCTACAGTCTACTAGACATCAGTTCCATATAGAAACGAGGGCTAACAGAGGCAGAGGGGTGCACGGGGATCCAACTGAACCCATTTGTTGTTTTGATAAAGCCAACTGAACCCATTTGTTGAAATATTATACTATGGAAATAGGGTAAAAATCATTTTTTTTTACATATATATAAATTGTTGAATCCCCTCGGTATAAAAAAATTGCTTTTTGAATTCCTGGCTCCGCCACTGAGAGCTAACCCAAATAATACAACTATATACTAACATTACCCAATTGAGTATTTAAAAGTGACGAGTTTACGTAATTCTGCACAGACCAGCAGGCTAAACTCACATGAGAGGCCCCAAAACGTAGCCTTCTTACAGACAAATGTATGGCACTCCCTAAATATGACTTCAACATATGCCATGATATCATTCACGGGAACAAAGCAAAGTAAACTCTGCCTATGTGAGCTTTTTCAGCTTTAAGGATGTGTTAGGTATGGAGAAAAACATTTTCTCCAATTTTTCCATGTTTGGTTGGTCAAAATGTACGGAAAACATTTTTTCTAGGAAAATAAGTTCTTTTAAAAAAAATGACTTCCCTAATGTAAGTATAGAAAACAAGTTCCATTTCCACAAGTGGTATTACACATTGACGGTGTCCTCCCCACCCTCCATCACCCCTCATCTTCACCCCTACCCCATAGCCTCCATCCCCACCACCCCACCTCCTACCCCCATCCCCATCCCCATCCCCATCCCCATCCCCATCCCCATCCCCTATATTATTTGTCTAGATCATGTTACGGTAATATTTTTTTTGGCTCACATACCGAACACAAGAAAATAAATAAGAAACCCACTTAATTTCCTAGAAACCATCCTCCAGGAAATCATTTTCCTTCGTACCGTTCTCACCCTAAATTCATATAACTGATTGATTAATTGATTGATCCAAAGAAAGAAGGGTTTTAGTGAGGGTTTAATCAAACCTCGAAAAAGATCCATGAGCGGGAGTAAGCAACTCCAATGCAGCAGATCGGTGCGAATCGGAAATGGGTTTGAATATAACAGCTTCACAGATCAATGCAACGGACAATGCTAGTACCACAAATCCTAAAACTTTCGCCATTACTGTATGCAAATAATCACACAAAAAAAATGTTAGCAGTATATAAGTAGGTATCGAAATGGAAGTGAAATCACGGAGATCTTCGAGAGTTACTCGTAACGAGGGAGGGAGGAACTTTGCCAGTCTGCGCAGACCAAAGGAGTGTTGTGAATCATATGCAGAAATTTTGGTGTCATATTCCCAAATATGCCCATACTCTTCATCTTATTGCCCAACATGGACTCTCTCTTGTCCTAGGATTTTTAATATGGATCGTTTGGTTGGGAACAAGTTATCCCGAAATAATTAATTTTGGGATTAGCTATTTTGAGAATAGTTATTTCAACATGTATATGTGATAACTTATCCCATTGTTATGGTATAAATGGTGAGATAAATAATCTCCGGACTAACTAATACCTCCAACCAAACGCAGAATAAAATAATCCTGCATTTTATCCCGGAACTATTATACCTTACCTCACACCAAACAACCCCTATAATTTAGGGTGCAACTGAAAATGTTTTTCATGAAAAATATTTTTTTAAGTAAGTAAATTTATTACTTTTTTTTTATATATTTGATATATAAATAAAAAAATATTATTCTAAAAATACTTGTGTATATAATCTAGACAAATTTTATGAAAACTGGGGTAGAGGTGTGTAGGGTGGTACGCAGGGCGAATTATGTGCAAAAAGTGGGACACGTGAACCCGTGATTTCTCCGTAAAATTAAGTATTTTATGTATATAGTTTCTGAATTTAATATAATATTATTTGTTGACAATCATGTTATAAAAAGAACTAAATAGTGCACTTGATTGAAGGTTGAGTTATTTACCTAAAAGACTAGGACTCAATTCCTACTAAATATAAAAAAAAATTATTTTTTTTAGTGGTACACCTATGTTCTAGAAATCCTATATATATTCGCCATTAGTGGTAGCTGATGAAGACTACAGGGATGCATTGAAGATGAAGTGTGTTTGAGATACATACCCAATATAATCTCACAAAGTGTTGTCTGATTTTCCTAAACAAAATATTTTCAAAAAAATTGACCAGCATAACATGGGAAAATTGAAAAATATTTTCTGAAAAATATTTCCCCATACCAAACACACCCTTGGACCTAAAAATGTAGTAATTTTCTTTTAAAAAAACAGTATTTGAAAATCAAATTATATTTAAATATGTATTTAACTTGGAAAATATTAAAATTTTGTGAGTGAAAAAATTATTTCAAATGAAAAGCTAGTCAAAACCACTTGCAAATTTGAAACTCATCTTTAAATTTTTTCAAAAAAATAAATAAATATATAACCAAAATCTATTTTAATTTTTTTGTTTGAGAAAAATAATTATATATAAATAATAGGAGCTAAATATTATCATTTAATTATTTTGCCACGTAACTCGAATATCTGAACAATTCTCAGAGCAAGTAGAATAATTAAAATTTCCTTCACACTAAACAGGGATGCTCCTATGTAGCTTTGTATTTCTTATAACAAAAATGAGCATTTTTTTTGAAAGCTTGTATAACTTCAAAAAAATTATTCTTTATTAATCAAGTCATGAGTTTTGTTAATTTGTATTATGCTGATAGAAAACAAGACATGTCCTTTTCCTTCTTTCTTTTCCTTTTTTGATTTTTCTCTTTTTTTAAATTGGTTAGTTAAGCACCTAGCAAATTAAGCTAGTGTTTGACCATAGATTTTTAAATATTTTTAGCAAGTTAATTTTAGGTGAAGTTTCAATATATGTTTGGCCATAGTTTTTGAGAAAATTATTTCACTTTTAAGAAAAAAAAATATAAATTAAATTTTATACCCATAAGTTCTAAAAACTATTAAAAATACCCATAAGTTTGCATTATCATTTTATAATGAACATGTTCTGTGATAATTATGTTTACCACTGCTCACTTGACCTATATGCATAAATGCACATATTTTGCAACGAATGCTTTTCCTCTATAGTAAGGTCGATGTAGCGAGACCTATCTACTGAAAGTGCAAGAGGGAGGGGGGTGAATTGTTGGTTTTTATTTTTCTGAGTTGACTGTCTGAAGGGGTCAGTCGACTACTATGCACAGATAAACAGATAAGTAAAAGTGCAGAATTGTAAGTGCTGTAAAAATAATTGATACCAGATATTTTTATACTGGTTGGGATCCAGAATGGATCTTACTTCAGTCCCCTTGGGTTGGGTTGCAAGGGTGTTCTCTACTAGTCCTTTGGTGGTTTTGTTTTGGGTACAAGCTTAGAGAGTATAGCTCCTATGTCTACACTCAATTCTTTTTTTCTTTTCTTTTTCTCTATTGATATAATGCCTCGCTAACTATATTTTTTCGCTCCTCTTTTTTTCAGTACACAGTAAAACACAAGGTAAAATAATGCTTAATAAAAAGTAGAGCAAAGAACTTGATATGGTAGAGACGATTTGTATAACTTTCTTCTTCAATTTTCAAGGGCTTTTATAGAGAATAAGTAGCCGTTGGTGAAGAGCTTCTGAGAAGAAGGCAACCCAAGAGATTTGATCCTTGAAAAATGATATGAGAGATCCTATTTTCAAGAATAAGAAGGAGTCAATCCTTGACTCTTTGAATTCGTTGATCTTGCTTCTTTTTTTGTGCTTGATAGGATGCCCAGTACTTCCTTGATTTAATATTGGAATATTTATTTTCCATAACAGGTCCTTCAATAGGAGTTCATATTCAATGCTTGGTACTTGAGTTTATAAATAGATGAGGATTGCTGCTTCTTTCCAAATGCCTTGAGGTTTCAAGAAGTTCGAATTTTCTTGAAAGTCTTGATTATCCCTTTTCTTATTTTCCTTCCAAAATTATAGTCCATCTAATTTTACTTAGATGAATCAATTTTCTGCTTCCTTGAATCATGTAAGATAATATTTTCTTTCCTTTGGCAAGATCTTGAATAAGTGCTTGGTACTGATCTCAAAATTAGAGTCAATCTAATTTTACTTAGATGAATCAATCTTCTTATTATTTCCATTGTATTTTGATCCTTGAGAATCTTCATAATTGTTTCCTTATTTTTCCTTCCCTTTTGAGAATAAATCTCTCTTTATTGCTTCTTGCTTGAATCTTGATACTTGATTTTTCCTTTTTGAGTAATGCTCCTTGATATTTTCTTCCTTTTTGAGTAATGCTCCTTGATATTTTCCTTTCATGCTTGGTACTTGATTTTCCTTCCTTTTGGGTAATGCTTTCCTTTAATGCTTGGTACTTGTTTTTTCTATGGTAAATAGAATATCTTGAATCAACATCTTTGGGCAAGTTCCTAAAAGGTGAAATTGTCATTCATTAAAATCAGAACACTATCAATCCAATCATCATATACACTTTACGAATAAACATCAACTTATCATTCACACAATCAATACAACCCTAAGTCCCATCTTTTTTTAATGTATACACACAAACACATAAACACTAGGCAAAGTTCACAACTAGGGTTCGCTAGATAATATTAAATCGTAAAATAAATGAACCCTTAGTTATTGTTAAACGCATTACGTAGAATTGAAAGCATAAAGTAGAAATTGCTTACTTCTTGATTTCCAATAAACTCTTGAAGAATAAGTGTAGAGCTTTGAAGAAACTTTGCTTAATGCTCTTGTGAATGTGAAGAGTATATAGGACGTGAGGGGGCGATTATAGGGAGATGATCGTGGGGAGTGATTTTGGGAAGATGGTCGTAGGTTGAGGGAGAGACTTTGAGAAGGAGGGAGTTGAGTGAGTTTAACCTCAATTGAATGAGGTCAAACGTATATTAGACGCGGGGAAAAGGAGAAAGGGGTTCTGGGTCGGGTCGGGTCATCACCACAAATTAAAAGAATTGTACAAATATTAACCCTGTTGACCGACCCAGATGATAGGCATTCGCGACACCCGTGGGGCATGCGATGTCCCATCGTGGGTATCTTACCTGGGCATTAAGGGCCTAATTCCCACGCCCGTCAAGGTTACGACGTCTCGTCATGTTGGGACATGGAAATAGGCCATTGGCTTGTTTTGAGCTCCTCTTGGCTTTACCCCCATTTCTCATGTCTGTCGGAGCCACGATAGCCCATCGTGTTGGGTGTGGGAATGGGACAGACCAAGTTTTCTTTCATTTCCGTTTGGCACGCCAAATTTCCATGGGCATGGGACCTGCAACAGCATGTGGCGGTGCCCGTGGGAACCCCCTTTTTTCTGCAATTCTTCCTTATTCATCCTCACCATCTCCTGCACATTTAAGCAAATAGTAGTTCATGGGTTGCCTCCTATGCAGCGCCTGATTTAACATCGCGGCACGACACTGGTTACTTGACTGCTCAGACTTTATCAAGTTTCCTCATGGGTTGCCTCCCATGCAACACCTGATTTAACATCACGGTACGACGCAGGTCACTTAGCAAGTGATGCGGTACTGCCTGATATGTCTGTACACCAATGAAGAAAGTTCATGTCTAATGTTAAGAAATTTTTCTGGGAAGAGCCATTCTTGTTTCGCGTATGTGCTGACACCATGATCCGTAGATGTGTGCCTCAAACTGAGATGATAGAGATATTAGAGGCTTGCCATTCTTCCCTTGTTGGGGGGTATCATAGGGTATCTGAACGACTCACAAGATCTTACAATGCGACTACTATTGGCCGACTATCCACAAAGATGCCCACGAGTTTGCTAAGGCATGCAATCGATGTCAAAGGAAAGGTGGCATATCGAGGAAGCATGAGCTTCCTCTCACTCCTATCCTTGTGATTGAACTGTTTGATGTATGGGGTATTGATTTCATGGGTTCGTTTGTGAGTTCGAATGGGATGAAGTATATATTGGTGGCTGTTGATTATGTGTCCAAGTGAGTGGAGGCGGTTACGCTTCCCAATAATGAAGGCTAGAGTGTCACAACGTTCTTGAAAAAGAACATCTTTTCCATATTTGGTACACCACGGGCAATTATTAATGATGGAGGCTCTCACTTTTGCAACAGGTTATTTCGGGCTTTGCTTGAGAAGTATGGAGTGAAACACAAAGTTGCAACCCCCTATCATCCTCAGACTAGTAGGCAAGTTGAGGTATCCAGCAGGCCCGACTACTACACCTGATGACTGTTCTTAGGCGCCACAGGTATGCCTTGTATCCCTTGTTTAGTTATTTTTAGTGCATTTTGGACAATGCACAATATTTTAGATGGGGAGGGGGCAGTTGTGGTCATCTGGTTTTTTGTAAAGTGTTTTAGTGAAGTCTGAGTATCCAAAACACTCACGTCGTGCCATGATCTTAAATAAACCGTTGCATGGGAGGCAACCCATGAGGGTATCTACAAGGTGCCCGCGTCCTTAGAGTTTTCTTACCTGTGTTCTTTCCCTAAGGACTTTTAATTTCTGTTGAACCAATATGTTTAGAATAAGATGTGTGTTTTTAGAATAAAAGTAGGAACTAAATGCAACCATGGTCTTATTTTGAGAAAATTTTGTGAAAATAGGAGACCCCTCCGAATATTTGTGCAATAAGTGTTAGGACTGACCTTGATGGATCTGTAAATGACAGCATGTATATAGCTGTGATAAGTAGCTTAAGCTAAAGCATGAACTGATAGTTGGCTAATCTATAGTCTTAACTCTGTGCCATGTGAGAGTGAGCGACTTTGTATCTGTTCTTGATATACTATATCAATCTAGAACTTGCCTGGTTAGTCTTGTTGTGGCTGTCGAATGGGTTGGTTAGGAGATCATCATAGGCCATTTTTGAATGAGTCCACTTAAGCCAAATGACCTACCAAATGAAATTATATTCTCTTTGATCCCTGAATTTGAGCCTAAGTTAATCATTTTTGTTGTTAGCCTGTTCACCTTCCCTGTTTCTTATAAACCTTTGTTTTGGCCCTGGTTCCTCCTTGGACATTGTGCACCTCAACTCAGGCTAAACGCCTAAGTTGAGGGTGGCTACTGTAAGGGTAGATAGGAAGTTTTGGGTATGAAAAGATCGGGTTAGTGTTAGAAAAGGGAGAGAACGGGTGTGGTGTGTATGCTACAAAAGAAATATATATATATATAAATGAAAAGATGTAAAACAAAGGTGCAAACATGCAATAAAAACCACACCGGAAGCTGGATGAAAACAAAAAGGTAACAAGAAAGGAGAATAAAGGAGGAAAACTATGAGGTCTGAAAAGTAGAGAATAAAGGAGTAATTGTAGTGTCAAGGAGGGCGTAGTCACTGTTACCCAAATATACCATTCCCGTCTCTAAGCCTATATTACAAGCCCAACAAATTCCTATAGTGATCTTAACTGAACTGTTTGAAAGCCAAGGCATAGAAAATAAGGGCAAGCCTATGGTACTGTGCATGTACAACTTGAATTTCTTTGCGAGAGTGAGTATATTCTCAGTCCCTATTTATTAAATTCATTTCTGTATGAGCGGGACTTCTTTGTTGTTAGGGCACTACAGTAGACTGTGATTTCTAATTGATTGGTATGAATGTATGTTGTGTATGTTATCTTGCTCATGAATATCATGTTGTCATCCATGGATCCGTCTTGTATTATTTTTGATAACTTGAATATATGCAGTGGTTTTTGAACTGATATGGAGTGGGGACTGAGTTGTGGATTGAAAGGACATTTGAACCATGTTGCTGTTGTAGTTCCTAGTTTCCTTTTACTTAAGCATCGTTTTAGTTTTTGTGTTCGTTTGTTGCTTGAGAACAAGCAAACATTCTAAATTGAGGGTATTGATGTGCCGGGATTTCACAGCACTTTCGATGCTTAAAACTAAGAATTTTGGGAGTTCTTAAGTGTGTTTTGTTGGATTTGATATCGTTTGTAACATGTACAGGAAAACGTATTGAAAAGATAAAAAAAGCAAAAAGTTACAGATTTCTGGGTGAAAAGACATGTCCCACGGGCATGGGATCTACCATGGCCCGTGGGAGAAGGCGTCAAAATGGACCAGTGGAACTGAGAAGCAAAGTCAAGCCAGACGAGCTGCCACGATGCCCATGAGAGACACGATGGGACATCGCAGAGCCCATTAGAATAAGCCAGTGGAGAATAGAGGAGCAAGCCTGTTAGCTGACGAGCTGGCTACAACAAGCATGGCAACCACGATGTCCCATCACAGCTACCCATGGAAACAAGACAGAGGGCCTAGAGACATAAAGTGAAGATTGTCCGACGGGCACCCACGACGGCCCGTGGGGCTTGCCCGTCGAAATTGCCGCGTCCAGCTCTCCTAGTTTAGTTAGGATTTGGTCTTTTTTTCTATAAATACCTTCCCTTAGGTTTTATTTTGATAGTTACACAATTGTTCGATATTGTTACAAATTATTTAGGTTTTGTAAGACATCATAACACAGTTCTTGAGAATTAATAGATTATTCTTAATTTATTAAAGTGTTCTTGAGGATTCAAGATTTATGGTTTTCTTTACTTGTTCTTGTAAGTTATAATCATGATCTCTTCATCTAAATCTGGTTATCTTCTTACAACCATGAGTAACTAAATCCACAACTAGGGTTGTGGGAACCATGAAGAATTAACGAAGTAGGCAAAGTACTTGGTAATTCTAGGGCGATATTTATGCATGTATTATTCTTCCCTTCTTTTTGATTGCTTCTTAACGTTAGAACTCGCTTTATTTTTACTTACTAGACAAAGTAGGTAACAAATGGGAAATATATTGTGTACAATGGAAATTTGAGGCTACCAACCCTCATATAATAGCTTGACCTTGTCAGGGAATAGCTAATCTGGGATCAAGGATAAGGGTTAGTAAAGCATAAACCCACGATCGGACCAAGGCGCGTGGTGAAATTCATCTATCTAGGGGACCAACCATTCAGGTGAACCTAACTTACCAATCTTGCATGCTAAGTACCAAGCTAGTTTACTAAGTACAATGCCTTAATAATTTATGATCTCATGGGAACACTACCCTAGTCGTTTCTCTCATTGATTACAACTCTTAAAACTGTTACTTGTTACTTGTTCAAATTTGAATTATGATTACTACTTTTTACTATAAACCCCCTTGTAGGGAAATAAACGGCTTAGAGCGCGAGTAAACATAATTGACCCTAGTCCTTCCATATTCCCTGTGGGATCGACCCCAACCTTCATTGGGTTCTATATTTGAACAACGACCACTTTATGCTTCTAAAAAGAGGTGTAATTTGGGCGTATCAGTCATAATTTTTTTTTTGGCTCGAATTGAGAAATGAGTGCCACATTGGCTTTATTTTTGCTTGAAGCTCTGGTTTTCATTCCTTCCTTGGGTCACCAATGATAAACTTCTTTGGGTAGTCAAATTTACTTCTCCATTCATTTGGGTCTGTTTCAATAGCAAATTAATTTTTCTGTTCTTCAACTGACTTAGCTGGACAGTCGACTTTCTTGGATGAAGACACACTAGTTTTGAGGACGTTTTCTTCTTCATCATCTATGCAATGAATTTGCCCAACAATACGATTAGTATCATCAAAAATAACATGAATGAATTCCTCAATGCATGAAGTATGTTTATTAAAAATTCTATAAGATCTTCTAGTGCTTGAATAGCCAAGAAATATACCTTCGTCACTTCGAGGATCAAACTTATTAATATTGTCCTTACCATTATTATGCACAAAGCACTTACACCTAAATAGATAAAAGTAACCAATGTTAGGCTTCTTACCATTTCATAATTCATATAGAGTTTTCTTCAGTATTGGTCTGATCAGACACCTGTTAAGAATGTGGCATGCAGTACTTACTGCTTCTGCCCAAAAATGATGCGGAAAGAAATACCCACATATCATGATACGTGCCATATCTTGAAGAGTCCTGCTTTTTTGTTCAACAACACCATTTTGCTGAGGGGATCTAGGTGATGAGAAGTTGTGAATGTATTTTTGTTCATTGCAGAAGACTTCAAAGGCCTTATTTTTAAATTCTCCTCCATGATCACTTTTTATGGAGGTGATGAAATAGCCTTTGTCCCTTTATACTCGTTCACAGAAATACTCAAAGTTTTTCAAGGTATCATCTTTGTTAGATAAAAATATAATCCATGTAAAATGAGAAAAGTCATCAATAATAACGAAAACGTACCTTTTTCTTCCAATGTTTGCAGTTCTAATGGGACCAAAAAGGTCCATGTGAAGTAGTTACAACGATTTAGAAGTAGATACAATATCTTTTACAGGAAAAGAGTTTCTAGTTTGCTTACCAAGTTGATAGGCATCACAAATGTGATTCTTCTTATAGTCTAGTTTGGGCAGCCCAAGAACAAGTTCATATTTAGCAAGTTTCTCTATGAGCCACATGCTAGCATTACCAAGTTTCTTATGACATACCCAAGGATCTTCTGAGATGGATACTAAACAGATGTATTCATTTGATCTTTTGATAGAATCAAGAACATATACGTTTCTATCTCTGTTTTCTGGGAGTAAAGCTTTTCCAGTAATGTTTTCTATTATGCAACCTGTCTTTCTAAATCTTACCTCAAAATTTGCATCACATAGCTGACTTATACTCAGCAGGTTGTATTTCAAGTTCTTCACCAAGTAAACATTAGTAATTTCACAAGATTCATTAAAAGAAATTGTACGAATACCTATTACTTTTCCTTTGAAATTGTCTCCAAAGTGGATGTTTCCTCCATCAAAGTCTGCAACAGATTTAAATAGATTTTATTGTTGGTCATATGATTTGAACACGCACTATCAAGATACCATTTTCCTTTTAATTTTGAGTGGTGTTCCTGCAAAACAGATTCATTAATTTCCTTTAGATACCCAAGTTTCCTTGGGTCCTTTGGGGTTAGCTGTTTGTTTGGTTTATTCATACTTAGGTCTCCAAACCCATTTAGAAGAGCTGATAGATTAAAACCTGCAATTATAATACTTATGACCAGATTTACCACAATAATGACAAGCATGAAAATAGTGTTCTTCAGTGACAAACATTCGAATTGACTTAACACTACTGAATCTATTTCTGTATGATCTAACATTATTTGACTGCTTGGATCCACTAAAATAGTTCTTGTTGGTAATTTATTTGTCACTGTCAGTTCTTTTATCAGTTGACTTGTTAGGAGGAGTCTACTGATTTGACCTGACAATACTATGACTGGGAGATTTTTGAAAACTATTGATTTAAATTTTTAATTCATCCACTTCTTCTTGAAAAAAATCTTTTTCAATTTCACAAACTTTTAATTTAACTTTTCTGTCTTATTTTTTCTTTGCAGAGCTTTAAAGTCATTAAAAACTCTGTTCAAGTCAGCTTTGGCATGATCTAACAATTTTTGTAATTCTACACAACAGGAATTAGATCTTACCTTACTTGTTTCTCCAATTGCCATGAAACATATATCTTCGACATCATCATTTTCCTGCTCAAATATTTCTTTATCACCCAACTGCTGAAAGCTGGTTATCCCTATTTCTTGGATTTTCCTTGATGTATCTTCTTTTTTGCTTCTGGGAAATTGCTTACAATGTGTCCAAACTTTCCACAATTGTAGCACTTATCATCATTTTTGTTGAATTCAGTAACTTGTTTTCCTTTGGAGAAGTTTTGCTTACCTCTTCTTTGATTTCTGGATCTTCTGAATGACTCCACGACTGATCTGATAATTAAATCAATTTCATCTTCTTTAATTTCTTCTTCTTCATCTTCCTTGATATCCTCTATTGCTTTGAATGCCACAATCTTCTTCCTGTTGTCTTCTTGTCCTCGTTTGTTCAAATGAGTCTTCTCAAATGCAATGAGATCTCTCCTTTATTCATCATAAGTGAGATTATTGAGATTCATGCTTTCTGTAGCAACAATTTTAGCATGCCATTGAGAAGGAATACTTCTGAGAATTCTAGTGATCTGATTACTGACATGATAGATTTTCCTAGATGCTTTGAGTTCTCCAATAATTTTGCAAAACCTAGCAAACATATTTTCAATTGATTCTCTCTCCTTCATCTGAAAAAGTTCATATTCATATACTATCAAGTTGATGATAGTTTGCTTAACTTTGTAAGTTCCTTCATAAGTTACTTTCAGTTTATCCCACATTTCTTTAACAGTTTCACAGCAGGATATCTTTTTATACTCCTCTATACTGATGGCATTGTAGAGCACATTCTTTGCTTTAGAATTTATCTGAATGATCTCCATCTGTTCATCAGTGTAATTCTCAAGAGATGGAATTACTTTAGTTAATATTTCACCACTTTCCACATTTTTGTCATTCTTTTTTGGCTTGGAAATAGGAATATCACCAAGTTTAATGACTCTCCATACTTTCACATTATAAGACTTGATAAAAGTCTCCATCCTGATTTTCCAATGGGAGAAGTGCTTACCATTAAAATATGGTGGCCTTCTCTGAGAGGTTCCTTCTTGGAATAGGGCTCCAGCAACAAGTTGGTTTGTCATGATCTTTTCTCACTTGTGGTTAAGCAATTATATGTGAGACCTTGCTCTGATACCAATTGAAAGTGCAAAAGGGCAATCAATTTCTATTTTTCATTTTTCTGAGTTGACTATCTGAAGGGGTCAGTCGGCTACTATGCACAGATAAGCAGATAAGTAAAAGTGCAGAATTATAAGTACTGCAAAAATAATTGACACCAAATATTTTTATATTGGTTGGGATCCAAAATAGATCTTACTCCAGTCTCCTTGGGTTGCAAGGGTGTTCTCTACTAGTTCTTTGGTGGTTTTATTTTGGGTACAAGCTTTGAGAGTATAGCTCCTATGTCTACACTCAATTCTTTTTTTCTTTCTTTACAATGTCTCACCAACAATATTTTTTCTCTTTTTTCTTTTTTAATACACAGTAAAACACAAGATAAAATAATGCTTAATAAAAGTAGAGCAAAGAACTTGAGATGGTAGAGACGATTTGTATAATTTTCTTCTTCAATCTTCAAAGGCTTTCATAGAGGATAAAGTAGTCGTTGGTGAAGAGCTTTTAAGAAGAAGGCAACCCTAGAGATTTGATCCTTGGAAAAAGATATGAGAGATCCTATTTCCAAGAATAAAGAGGAGTCAATCCTTGACTCTTTGAATTCGTTGATCTTGCTTCCTTTTTTGTGCTTGATAGGATGCCCAATACTTCCTTGATTTAAGCTTGAAATATTTCTTTTCCATAACAGGTCCTTCAATAGGAGTCTCTATTCAATCCTTGGTACTTGAGTTCATAAATAGAGGAGGATTAATGCTTCTTTCCAAATGCCTTGAGGTTTCAAGGAAGTTCGAATTTTCTTAAAAGTTTTGATGATCTCTTTCCTTATTTTTCTTCAAAAATTAGAGTCAATCTAATTGTACTTAGATGAATTAATCTTCTGATTCCTTGAATTATGCAAGATAATATTTTCTTTCCTTTGGCAAGGTCTTGATAAGTGCTTGGTACTGATCCCAAAATTAGAGTCAATCTAATTTTACTTAGATGAATCAATCTTCTTATTCTTTCCATTGTATTTTGATCCTTGAGAATCTTCATAATTGTTTCTTTATTTTTCCTTCCTTCTTGAGAATAAATATCTCTTTATTGCTTTTTGCTTGGTACTTGATTTTTCTTCCTTTTGAGTAATGCTCCTTGATATTTTTCTTTCCTGCTTGGTACTTGATTTTCCTTCCTCTTGGGTAATGCTTTCCTTTCCTGCTTGGTAGTTGCTCTTTTTATGGTAAGTAGAATATCTTGAATCAACATCTTTGGGCAAGTTCCTACAAGGTGAAATTGTCATTCATTAAAATCATAACACTATCATCTACTACATTAAAGTTGCCACAATGAAGGAGAATTTCATTGTAGCAAGGTCACCATCTCCAGCCATCCCAATGCCCAAAAATGATAATTTTGTAAATATATTCCATTTTGTCAATTTTTTTCACAGATCGGGCACCCTAATAAGTAGTCAACCTTTATTTCTCGCCTTTCTTCCAGCTTTTTCCAGATAAAGGTCTAATAGAGTTGCGCTTTCTTAGTACATTGCCTTTCATTACCAATCTGTCATTTTACAGCACGAAGTTACCTGATGTTCGCTACTACTAATAAGGGTGGAGAGATATTAACCTTTTGCTATTAGTAAGCACTCCCCTAATTTTGACGTAATGAACTTTCTTTACCTTGAGTTAATTAACCCGAAGGGTTTGCCTATATGCATAGTAAAGAACGATCTGGTGGGAAAGAGCTGGAGATCATGAAAAGCATTTCCACACAAGAAGGCAGGCGACCGGGAAGCTTTGCTTCTAGAATGCCGACTAGTGAGTTACATAACTTATAAATATTGTTTTTATGATGATTAAAGCCCCCAAAACAAGCCCCAACTGATTGAAAATTTTCAAAAAACTTTTCTTCTACTCTACTTCATTTTCGAGTTCAACAAACCATGAACTCTGTGGAACTAATGCAGAGGGTGATGTAAATAAGTTAATAACATAAATCTAGCGGGCATGCTTCAAAAATTCTTTCCTACAAGGGCAAGACTAACCAATACCTCAAAACCCCCATTTCCAGTTCAAATCAGGCGAGTAGGCACAAATCGAATGCAATATAGACATTGTAGGTGATGCAATAACATAGTAAGAGAAAGATTTACCTTAGAAATCAACAAGGAGAGCATTTTTGGTAGAGAGAATTTTGAAGTGAATGTGGAAAGTTAGTTTTTACAAAGTGAGGAAATGAATCCTTTTCCTTCCCTTAATCTGTCTTGATTCTCGCTGCATCGGTCTATTTTCCATTGTAGAGGGCTCACTGTAGTGAGACTCATCTCATCGTAGTGGCTCAGTGATATTTCATGCCTCAATTTGTGATTTTGCATACTGATGTTGATTTTATTTTTCGGGCATCATGAGTCCTTGTAAGAACCTGCATGGGTAGTTTTTTCCTTGAGTTGGGGAATTCATGAGTAAGGTAAATTTGATTTGTGCATAATATTTCAGTCTGCCCCCATTATTCCAAAAGGTCTCGATGAAAAGATAACGGGTAAAAAGGGAGTTAGGTGAATTGATTGCGTAGTATAATTGCTTAAAGTGGATTAGGTGAACTCAGAAATGAAGTGACCTTATTTAAAATTTTGGTCATTTGTACTAAGCCTTTCGGGTCCATTCGGGGATAAATGATTGATAAATTGATATATAATATAATGATCTATAGCATCATTATTAAAAATACTGTGGTAAAATGAAAGAATTAATTTTTTTTGTGATACTAAATTATTTGGGATAAATATTTTTAGGTTTAATAAAGCACGGATTAAATAAAGTCAAAGAAGTGGGAATGACCAGTAAAAGTCCGCCATAGTGGACTTGGTCTCGCCACAACGAGAAAGCTCCCGCTGCAGTAAAACTCACGAGGCAGAATAACGAGATTTAATTGCTTAGCTCCCAGCTCTTTTTCAAAAAGGAGACCTTCTCCTAAAAATGTCCCAAGTTTGTTCTAACCCTAAAACCCCAAGAAAAGAAAAGAAAGGCTCTAAACAATGCAGTTTCTCCCTCCTCCTTGTGGCTTCTCTCTCAAGATTCCTAGAATGAGAGGAAGAGTAAGGTTGCATGCAGTTATAGCAGCAGCTTGGCATCAAGGTAGGCTATGGTTTTATGACAAGTAGTAAGACTTTGATTTATATCTTAATACTATGTAGAAATTGATGGAGACAACATGATTAGACCTGTGTGCACGAAGTATGGATGGATTATACTTGAATGTTTGAGAATAAGAATGTATGTGTCATAATATTCCTATATATGTAATTGGTTGATGAAACCCTTAATTGGGATGGATGATGTGAAATAGGTGATGCGCTTACGGCGATTGTAGAAACTGGGATCTTATTGTGTTGGGTTAGCAAGAGAATTATGAAATGATAAACCTTCTCTGTGTAAATTCTTGTTGGTGTGATCAACTGTTGTTCAATCTTTTGTGTTCTTGAGTAGTGGTGTAGAGTGGCCTCCTTATGTGATTTAAGCTAAGAGGACAATAGATTAACGTTGAATGTGATTATAACTAGAGGTAAACGAACTAAGAGTTACTTGTATGTGGAATGTGAATAGATTATTGATAGATGGCTAACGACGTGGTAACCAGGATTTATGATAACTATATGAATGATGGACCTTCTCCCTAATAATGGAAGTTAAAACTATTCTTATTGGGATAACATTAATATTTAACCCATATGAGCTGATTGTAGATTTAATTAGAGTTGAGATTTGCTTTAGTGCTTGTGTGTTTTTGAATTGAATAACTTGTGATTAGTCTTCGAACGTACTTGAGTTGATGATTGTGATCATGTTAATTATTGAATGAATAAGCTGCGTATATTGAAATTAAGTAAAGAACTGGTAATGATAAGTGTACGTGTGATTAGTGTACTGTGTTATATCCTGAGAGATAGAGACTTGAAACAATAGGTTCATATTGGTTGAGGGATCGGGTACCACGCCGATACAAATTTTTATACTGACTTTATTATTATGGAGAGGGTACCATGAGCTGATATGAATATTGACACTGAAATTATTATTATGGATCGGGTACCATAAGCCGATACGGTATATGGACCCTAGTGCGTCCTCTGCAGCAGATGCAAATCCAGGATTTTAAGAAGACGGGTGCACCATTGCTTTAAAGATAAGATCTAAAATTTTATAATGACAATAACTTGGTCAACAAAAGATAATAAATTACATTATCACAAAAAATATCATCATTTTATAATTGTACTCTACGAGACTTCATATTTTGAAAATGATCTATAATAGCATCATTACTTACGGTTGCAAATATCTTATGCTCTATCTTACAAACTAAACAATCATTTAAAAATTCTTCATCAATGCTATTCGTAGATCATTTTTGATGAGCTTCATTAAGGAGAATGCTCGTTACACACTTGTAGTAGCAACAAACAAAATCAATGTCAGCTTTATAAGTAAATAAACAAGAGACCAAGTTTGATCCAATTTTATTTTTGCCATCATCATAGCAAGATCCTTAATCCCCTTCAAGTTGAGAAACTTGCTTTCACACTCTCGAGCATAGACAATGAAACTATCAAGATGATAACTGAGATCTCAAAGTTGGTTATCATCAAACTCACTTTTATAATATTCGGCCAACTTTATTATTCTGCTCTTGTAAAAATTAGCAAATGACTCTACCGGAATCACACCCTTCAAAATTAATAATAAAATAAAGAAACTCATTCCTTTCAACTTGAATTAAAAAAAATAAAATATTACCAATATCAAATTCATCGGCAAAATATGTAAGTCTAAGATAACCAAATCAGTAGTTCTTGATGATTTCCTATTATAAGTAATGACAAGAATTTTTTTTTATGATAACCCTAAAATTAAAGTCATGTATTTTAAATTTTTTGATTTTGTTAGTTTGTTTACTAAGAAGAGAATACCTTGGGTCTTGGCAATGATAATTTTTCTAGTTCTCAATGGCTTGAAGAGTTGAAGTTGGAGCTTCTTTGTGTGAAAAAAATAAAAAGAAAATATGAAGAGGGAAGGAAAAATGTTGGTGGGAAGTGGAAAAGGTGCTTTGACTTTAGAGCTTATTATTATTTTTTTTAAAAAGTGTTTCTAATTTAAAAAACAAAAAGGGGCAAAATTGGGCTACTAGCGCGCCTAGTTGGGATTAAATCGGAGACCTCCGCATCCCAAACAGGCCCTCAGACTAGTGAACCATCTGTTCATTTTGAGCATGGGTTCCTTTAGCTAATATATAATAAATTCTTTCAGAATTATACAAGTAATATATTGAGTTTAGTCGGATGACCACGGATTTCCATGACCCAATTTTAACACATAAATTCACCCCTGCTCTGCAGATGATGGCTAGTTGGACATAAATAAGTCCCCTAAGTATATGTGTACACACTTGTATTTAATTTTATATTGATGTATGATACTCTGAGTTGGAACAACATGTTGAGATGAAACTAAGGGTACGAAGTACATTGGTGAAAGTGAGGCGGACATAGACCCCGTGAGATATGACTGTTGAGCGTATGAGTACTTGAATTATTATGATAACATTTGGTGACTTATTTGATTTGTTATAGACATTGTTGGTTGGGTTGAGGTGATTATTTGCTGACTGTTATACTTGACATGTTTGTTGGTGACTCTTATGTCCTTGACTGTTGATAATGGATATGTTTGTAAATGAGATTATTTATCTGACCGTGATATTATTTGGGTGAACTTGGGATGTGGGTGATAATAGGTGGCTAATAGTAATTAATTTATAAATGAATGACTAATGCTATATGTGATCTTGAGATAGAACATATGCCTTTTGGGCACCTTGCGATTAAAATGAAAGGTCTAGAAACACTGCTAAGGTCAAATCAAAATTTAGAAGGTTAAATCCAATCGTGTGGGTTGTAGTGGAGTAAGTATGAGGTGTGGTGTTAAACATGTTTTTGAATTACAGTTCCTTATTATGTTATATTATTGAGATTATTTATTACTCATTGATTTCTATATGTGCATTGCGTGATCTAATCAGTATGTGTGGTCTACTGATACTACTCTTTCTACATCCTTTTTTGGTGTAGGTATGTGACATGTTGACTGAAGTTCCCTTGCATGGAGTGACGAGTCTCCATTATTAATTTTCGTGTTCTCTACTCCTCAAACGAAAGTTGTGTCGTATTTTCTTTTGTCATGGTTTTCATTAGAAGCTCTTGTATATGTCTAGATCAAGTCTTGAGAAAGGTTGTATTTTTGTCATTTTTCAAAACAACTATATATTGTTAAGTTTTATTAAATTTATGATTATGAGTTTTTATTCAAATATTAGAATAGTAACTATTAAAAGACTTCAGCATAATCATGCTTGATAGTAAGAGTCTCTCCTATCGAGTTAGACTCGAGTAGGTGCCCGCACGACCTACCGTAATTTGGGTCGTGACCTATTGAGGATTTGATTTCTGTTTGCTTGGAATTTTTTTGTTTCTTTTCCTTGCCTCGTTGCTCACTGTTTGATTCCATATTTAATTGAGAATTTTATTTTTAGAAATTCTTTGGTGTTCGCAGTAACGTTTGCTTTGTTGCATAGTATAAGGATAGAAACTAATTAATGAGACTAGGATAAGTAAGAAGTTATTTTAAAATAAATGATGTTCAATGAGTTTCAATCTAAGAATAGAAAATCTATTTATTGAGGGATATTACATGAATATTGGGTTTTTCATATATTTGGATCATCAATATTATGCATAGACTATTAAAAATGCTAGACAATTTTGGGATCTCAACAGGGTTGGTAAGCAAACATTAGGATGCATCATTAGACAAACTTAGATATGATTAAACTTTATTTTGATTAAGAATGCGGTTACACATTTTTATTGAGACACTTATAAAAAAGAAACTTAAGGATGCAATTACGCACCTTGGTCAACCTGTTTTAATAAATAACTTATAAGTCAGTGTATGTCAACACCAAGAATGCAGTTACACATCTAAGGTGAGTCTGATAAAAGTTCAACAATAAAAAATGTCACGATCTAAAATTGAGCCATGATGGTGCCTACTCCTCGAGTAGGCAAGCCAAACCCAAGTCATATACAGAAAACAACAGCTAACTGAAAATATGAAGAAGCTAAAATGAGACATACGAGTCACCATGTATAGATACATACATAATAGTTACAAAATATATAAAAATGGGCCCTATGGAAATAAAAAGAAGACAAAATATACAAACTATCCAACCTCGAACCTGGTGTCACCGATACAAGAGCAGTTAAGGTACATTGCACAACTGCCTAGTAAATACAAAATATAGACCATAAGTATAGGAAGGAAAGGGGAAAGTCTATGGAAGCCAAGAGCTCACCACAAATTCGATCAACAGGAGTTGTCGAACGAGCATAAATCAGTGAGGGTGACTCATACTGGGCTATGCATCAGAAAAAGATGCAGAATTATAGTATGAGTATAAGAACATGGGTACTCAGTAGGCATCATAGGCCGTCCAAGCTCAGGAGAACAGATGTATGATAAAAGTTGCAAGAAAGTAACCCTGCACACAGAAAAGTCCTAGCATTCTATAGAATAATATAATAATGATAAAAATATACACGAAGTTATATATAGATGTATGGA
Source organism: Jaltomata sinuosa (assembly GCA_003996215.1). NCBI lineage: Eukaryota > Viridiplantae > Streptophyta > Magnoliopsida > Solanales > Solanaceae > Jaltomata > Jaltomata sinuosa. Next base: position 143,550 of record QJPP01001935.1, on the reverse strand, counting down.
AATTAGGCTATGCATGATGGAGTTATGTGATGAGATGTGTGGCCAATGCATAATAGTAAAACCCAGAATTATCCCTCCGACCGCCGGAGCTCATCAACAAATGCAGAAAAGTAAAACCTGGAGTTTATCCCTCGAGCCACCCAAAGTTGTACCTCGAGCTCATTAATAGAAATTAAACAGATAAAAGATCAAGAAATATCCCTTGGACCGAGTATAAAGGTGGTACAATCTTTCTGAAAAACAAATCAGTGATAAGGGTGGTACGATCTCTTTTTAAAACAAAAAATATGTATATATCCTCAAATACAACATTTTCCATGTGAAGATGTATGAATATGCAAATGCAAGCACAATCATAGATACATATATACATCACATAGCCAAATTAGGGTGAATAAAGCCATATCGTAGCCACAATCCATCGAAAAACTTGGTGTCATACAAATCCTGGGCCATAGGCCCCACCAGTCTCAACAGACAGGGAGAAAATACAAAAACAAATATGGTACAATGAAGCTAATAGTTATACTTATACTCTACCATAAAATCCTACCCTAACCTAAACTAAGGATCCCTGCTCTAAGACTAATACTAAATAAGCAACCAGAACTAAGGCTCAAGAAAGAACACTATTCTAATATGTAATGACCCTTCCAGTCTTGTATGCATTTTTGCCTTTCTTGTACCATTAGAACTTACCTGTAGCGGTCCCAAGTCATTTATGGCTTGTCAGGACCGGTAGTTCGGTGCCCGGGCCATTTGTTTGGTCTTTATGGCCGTTCCTCATTTTAGAGCTTCAACTTTGGAAATCGTTGACTTAAGTCAACATTCTTGGTAATATCAAAGAATTAAACCAAGGTTCTAGGTCAAAGGAATCTCTTACACAAAAGTTTGAGTTAAAGAAATGCCTCGTGTAACACCTCGCCCATTTGGAAGGTTTAAATTAATCTGTATCTTAGGGATAAGACTAATAGTGTCTAATATACTAATAAGGATGTGTTATGAGGTATTATACTTGCAAAATGGTTGTATGATAAGTTTTGAAGTCAAGCAAGTTGCGAAACAAAAGTCGGAAAAAGTTATTGTAAATTCCTTTAAGGAATTCTCTTTAAATTTGAGTTAAATGTCTTGGGGTGTTTCTCCAAATCTATAAATAATTAGTGGTCCCCCAATATACCAAATAGAAGGTCTACGAGTCTAGTTTCCAACGTACCAAATCGTTCATCCATACAACTTCAGAATAGAAAGATATTTATATTTTTGTAAGACTGCACAAGCAGGCACGTCAAAGTGGGCCCGTCATCCCAAGTCGGTTTAGCTTTATAAAAGCTGATTTTACCTTCATTTTACCTCATACTTTTCACCCAAAATCTACTGAAAATCAGAGGTAAAGTCCCTAAATAATCCATGAACCTTGATGCTTTTAATTCGGAAGTTTAACGGAAGTTGTTCTACGTTGTGAGCTCGTCATTTCGGTGTAGTTTGTCCCGTCGATTTCATGGCGTATCTTCGTGGGTGTTGATGCAGAGAGCTAGCATATATTTACTGTGTATTTTGCAGTAGGTAAGGAGTTATATTGTCAAGGTAAGGATCCCGTACACTTATCTATTTGTTAAATCGAGATTCTAAGCTTCTAGTCACGAAAAGTCATATTTTTCGGTAACTTGTAGTAGTTTCTTGTTGAACTTGGATCTGTTTGTTGTTCCTGCAAGGAGGCAGGTTGTTTAGCTTGGGATATTGAATATTTTTGTCCGGTAAATCTCTCCCCTACGATCCTCCTTCATAATTACATGTTCCAGTATCATTTTTACAGCTTTTTCTGGGCCACGAAGTGGTGTTTTGGATATTGTGGCTTTGGACAGCCCCTTTATCTTATTATGTTTGGTTATTGTTGTGGTGTACTGGTTGTGGTAAGGTTCTGGAGGTATTGGGAAGTTTGTGCAATTCTTATTGGGATAGCATACGATAGTGATTGGATTGAACAACGTGAAGTATGCCTTAAAATAGTGCCTCGAGAGCTCGTCGTTCCTTTGAGATGTGGTTACCATACTGTTGTTGGATTTAGCTGCCATTTATTATTGTTATTGGCCTTATTTTATGCTTTGGAGTTGGCTGGTCGCGAGTGTGACATTAACACCTTATCAATTGGCTATGGCTCGTTCTTGCAGCCTTGTCGATTCTAGCAATTGTTCCATTACCTTGGTTGGTCAGGCTTCATAGAGACACCTTTGGGGATTCAGTTGAAAGTATTTTTTTGTGTGATTCAGAGCTTCCCGGAGCAGTTTAATCCTGGACGATGCCATTCCCGCAGCTAGTCATTGGATGACAGGTAGGTTATGACTTTCCCTACCTAGACTCTGCGTATATAGGCTATAACTGCATTAGTTAACATCCTTGGGTGGGTTGTTATAGGTTGGTAACCCAAACTTTGTCTACCTTGTTCTTCCATTTAATTTATACGTTGTTTGTAGTATTCGCGTAGTATTGTATATTACCCTTGTGGTCTTGTGTGGCCTTGTATTGACTCTGGAACATAGATGGTGGATTATTTGGGGAATGTCCACGAGACTCGGACATAGAGATGATTCTTTTAGGCTGGTATGTTTGCTGAGTAGCTGCTGGGCCTGTGCAGGGCTGATAGGAGTTGTTGTGAGCTGTTGGGCTACTTTTATATTTGTGTGCGAGCATATCATTCATGAAAAAGGTTTTCCCTTGCATGTTTTACTACAGTTTTGGCTGCGAGCCACTACCGATGGTTTTCCTAAATTTGCATGGCCTCGGGGACCCATTTTTGATACTGTTGATAATAGAAAAGGGGATTTTTGGATGATTTCGCACTGATTTTATTACTGGTATTAGTATCTGCTGGGTAGAGCACTAGACTTGAATTTATTACTGATACTAGTCTCTACCAAGCAGAGCACTAGACTTGATTTACTACAATTTTAGACCCGATTACGCCCGAGCACCCTTGGAGGGTTTTTTGAGGTATTTTCTACTACTTTAGTCCTGAACTGTGTCTAGGCATGCATATTCGAGATTGGGTCTCTATATTGATCCTGGACTTACTTCCAGATGACATGTCTTGATACTGAGTTTTAGTATGGGGTCCGAGACCTCCATGGTCCTTGCCACTCCGGGCCTGGGGCTTCGGGCTGCGTGTGCCAGAGGGAGGGTATACGACGGAGTAGAGGTATATGGGCAGTGTCCTTCCATGGAACCTACCTGCTGGGCCCGATCAGCATCGGAGGAGGTACATACAGAGATACCATTTCACCTGAGATCTTCATGCATCATATCATTCTTTGTTTGAGGATCCACCCTTGTTTGTTGTTTGTTGATTGTACGCTCTGGTAGTATGGGATGCCGGAGGGTTTGTTTTCACTTGATTGCGTTCCTCGGTTGTATGGTCGGCCGTTGGGACTGTAGGTAGACTATATTTACTCATGTCTTTATTTAGAGCTGGTCTTGGCACTCGATTAGTGAAGGATTAGTGATGGTTAACCTGTTGAGGTTTCAGTTGTGGGACGTCTGATTATTGAGAGGGCTAGGGAGTCCTATCTTATTGAGGAACTTTTGTGTGACCTTTTGAGCAGAGTGTGAGATTCTGGTTCTATTCTTGTGTAAGTTGAGTGGTATCTATCGGTTATTGTGGTCTAGTTATTTCATCCTAGGGTTGTACTTGTGAGGTGATTCCCTGGTTATGCTATCATGTGATTGGATTGGTGTTATGATTTCCTTATACTTGTTTATTCCATTTTGAGTATGTTAGACTGCTTTCCGTCTTTTCCTTTTACTTGAGGTTACCGGTATACCGCCATTTTCTCAACTCTCTCTATCTATTTTCTTATATTATTGTGCAAGGACTCCAGGTGCGTTCTCTTTTCCTTCACCTGTGTTTCTATGTAATTGTATCTCTGTGCTAACATGTTTTACTTGTAGCTTTTGGTTGTCTATTCTCTGTGCTAGCTCCTTGTGATTCCTTTATTGCTTCAGTGACTGCTTTCTTGCTATCTGTTACTTACTGCTTTTATATCTTATATGCGCTCAGTCGGCCAATGATGCCTACTGAGTACCCATTGTTTTGGTGCTCATACTACACTTCTGCACTTTCTGTGCAGATATTGGTTGGGTTCTTGCTATTGATTGCATTGGAGACTCATGCAGATATTGTGGATATTTGAGACTAGGGTGTGCGCCTGATGGTCGGGGCTTGACCATATCTCATCTTTTGTACTGTTACTCTTTGTATATTTGAAGACAGTTGTACTTATCATTTTGTTACTTCTACCAATTGTATTCTATTAGAAGCTTTTGTACTATCGATACCAAGTCTTGGGGTTGGTGTAGTTTCATTATGTATATATTCGGGTAAATTGCTTCCGCGTTGTCTTATCTTTATATCCTGCTTCTACTTACTTTCTGCTTATTATGTGTATTGGTTTGGTAGTAGCCCATTACTAACTATTCTGGGCTACATGAATTGGTTCTCCTACTGGGGGGTTGTAGGTGCCATCATAACCTGAGAAATCGGGTCGTGACAGCTTTGTATCAGAGCTCTAGGTTCATCGGTGTTGTGGTATAGAAGCAAGTGTCTAAGTAAAGTCTCGCGGATCAGTACGATGATGTCCATATCCTATCTGCGGGAGGCTACAAGGCATTGTTAGGAAAAGTTTCATCTTCTTGACTCCTTATCGTGCGTTCCTGGCTTTATTGACTTCTAAAACTTTGATTTTTCATTCATTCTCAAATGCCTCAGACGAGTGTGATAGCGGTTGGTGCCGAGGTTTCTGTGCCTGTTGCTTCAGTGCTTCCATCAGTGCCAGGACTTTAAAGTAAGGGTTTACCGCACTAGATAGGAAGTGTAGGGTCAACCCAGCCTCCGATTGGATTTATAGCGACCTCAGCACTTCAGGACACCGTGGCTAGGACTTTGAGTCCTTCGGTGAGTGTTTCAGAATCGGGTTCGGCGAGTGGTGCTTCAGTTAGGGTTGAGCTTCCAGTTCTTCAGCAGGGTTGTCTGTCAGTGTTAGAGTACGAGGCAAGATTTTACCGTCGGACTTCATCTAGTAGAGCCTGTTTTCAGTGTGGTGAGCGTGGAAACTTTGCTAGGAATTGCCCCACGATTGTGTATCCCGGACAGCCTGGTTGTTATCATTGTGGAGAGATTAGTCACCTTTATAGAGCTTGTCCCCGGCGAGGACTGGTTGGGCCTTTAGTTTTGACCACTCTGTCCAGAGTTAGATCCCGTCAGCTTGATGCTCCTCTTGGTGCGCCAGAGGTAGAGGTTCCTAACACTGTTGCTCTAGGTCAGGCCTTTGCTACCTTCAACTTGTGTTAGTCCCTCTCGTGTTGCGATTCTATCCCTTCTGTGGTGTAATTGCTTACATGCCTAACTGCTACTTGTTTAGTGTTTGGCTACCTGAATTGTTGTATCAATGTGTTGTTTTATTGGTAGTTTATTCTTTAGTAGTAGATGGGGGTGAGTTAGCCTTGTGAGGTGTTTTACCGGAGTTATAGCTTGTGAGTAGGCTTTGTAGAGCTCGCTTCCTATTTTTTTGTGGTTCTAGGTTTGCTTTGAGTCTTCCTTTCTAGCGGTCCTAGATGGTTGTTGCCTAGGCCATTATCTAGCATGGCTAGAGATCCGTGTGATGGTTCGGTGTATTATCGGTAGTTGGGCCGGAGTTGAGATTTTGCCTTAGTTGGGAGATATTGGTTATGCTAGTGTGCACAGATCAGTTTGGCCTCCCGAGTGTTTAGAGTCGACCCTCTTTGTTGATTAGTTTAGGAGGTTGGCAGGTATGTGGGTTGTTCCCATAGTCTCCTCCAGTTCCTGGTCCGTTGGGTGTTTTCTTGTATCCCCAGCTCCAGTTGGAACAAATCCTGATCGTAGTTCTTTGGATGAGCTCTTGATATTGGCATCGTGATTGGGTTTTGACTTTAGCACTTCCGACTAAGTGTTGATCATAACCTCGCAGTTGGGTTATATTCGTGACGCCCTTATCTAATAAATCTTTCAGTAGTTTATTCAATTCATTAAATTCTGTTGGTACCATTCTATATGGGGGAATCGATATCGGCTGGACATCTGGTAATGTATCAGTAGAAAAATCAATCTCCCATTCTAGGGGAATACTAGGAAGCTTGTCTGTAAATGAATCTGGAAACTCATTACCTACTGGAATAAATTGAATAGTTGATGGGTTAGCATCAATATCTTAAACTCAGACATTATGGTAAATGCAACATCTAGCGATCATTTTCCTTGCCCGATGATAGGAAATTGACTTGCCTTTTGGGTTGCCGCATTACCCTTCAACTCCTGAGCTACTTCCCCTAGAATGTGGAATCTAACAGTCTTCGCTTGGCAGTCAACATTGGCATAACAAGATGACAGTCAATCCATGCCCATAATAATATCAATGTCAAGCATTTCTAACTCTATCAGGTCTGTAAAGGTTTGACAACCAACTAATCTCTATCGTACAACCTCGATAAACCCTCCTAGCAATAATACAGTCTCACATAGGGGTAGACACAACAAAAGGGTCACTGCAATAGCTCTAGTACTATACACAACTTTACAATAATAAATGGGGTAACATACGATAATGTGGATCTTGGATCTATCAAAACATAAACATAATGGGAGAAACCATCCAATATACCTATCACAACATTTGGCAAAGACTATGAATCCTGACAACCTGTAGTGCAATTATGAAATTCTGGCCACTGTTGGAACTGGATGCTCTCTCTTGGCGTCGACCTCCATATGATAAAATCTAGGAACCACGCTATACATGATGTACTTAGGAATATGATCATGTTGCTAATTTGTCTATCTTTGCTGAACCTTGTTGGTCCCTAAATGGACAATATCTTGTATATGACCATCGTGTCCACAAATTTAGCATGTTGTGGAGCCCTGATAGCATCTCCTGGCATGTATTTATTGCATGTATCACAATGTGGCACAGCTGATCAAAACTGCTCTGGGACCCTTTACTGTTGTGAGCCTGATGCTCGTGAGCTCTCACCTCAACTTGACAACCCCCAGTGATTAAACTTGATATCCTAGGACATCGGTTGTAGGGGTGTATGTGGTCTCCCTAAATCCCAACGTCTGGAGCAACCCCGTGCCTTTGTATAAACCCTATGGGCCTAGCCCTCTTCTGCTACCCTCTCTCGACTCTCTCAGTCGTATACTGCTAATTTCATAGCACCTTTATGTCCTGTGCAACAAAATGAATCCACGAGATATACATATTGTCATCATGTGCTGTTTGAGTACAAGCCTAATAACAATCGTATGTCAGAGAACTCAATCCTTGTGACTCATCTCTATTGCACGATTTGAGCAATAAAAAGGGTAACTTTCCTGAACAATGTCTGTAGCTTCCTGCTTATAAAATATGGTGCATAACACAGTTATAAACAAGATTCTACTAGACACAGCTTGCAGACTCCCTAGGATAAGATGTTGCTCTGATACCAAGTTTGTCATGCCCCAAACTTGGGGGGGAGTGGGGGGAGGGAAGGAGGGCAACTAGCACTTAATGCCAAAACTTAGGCCAAAGCCAACCCTGCTAAACTATTTGCCAATGGAACATAGTAGCCACGCACAATCAAGAAAACAAACAAGTATATCTTGGCTTAAAAATAAGCCCTCGACCGGCAAGGCCCCTATCAACAGCTCTAGAAAGAAAACAGCTACTTCGAACAATTCATATAATGCAATAAGCATGTAACACATAAGTATTATTTGGGCTGTCGAGGCCACTATGATATCTAGGAAAGCATAAATCCTATGTGGGCCATCGAGGCCACCATGATCTCTATACAACAACTAAAAACATGTATATACAATGTAAACTAGGTCAATGATCCACTAAGCTGCCAACACAACAACAACTGGGCCCAACTGGCTAAAATGCTACAACTAATGAACATACAAGACCAAGATGGCCGCCATCATAGCTGTGTAACCCAACTGACTAGTCTGCAAGCCTCTATGAATACAATACTTGGTGAGACAGGGCCCTAACCTACCCAGTAATTATAAATAGCAAAAGGCAAACCTTTGAGACTCTGGCGACCCCTGGAAGGAAAGGAGTCCACCAACCCGCTAAAAGCTCAGCTCTGCTACCCGGTAGGTCTGTCTAGTCGTCACTCAGGACCTGCAGGCATGAATGCAGTCCAAGCAATGGGGGATTAGTACAAAATAATGTACCGAGCATGTAAGGCAAACTTAAAACTAAAACTGAAACTGAAACTGAAGTGTAAGGACTGAACAAAAGGGCAAGAGTAAAATAGAAGTACAATAACTTACCTTCCTGCAATAAGATACCATCTAAAGCGATATAGCAAATAATAACCTTACCTGCCCCCCATAAGTCCGACAGGTACAATTGCCATAAGTCCTAGTATGTGTAAATAATTACTAAATACCCATACTGACCCCTTACATGGACCCCAATGATTATTTGATCTGAACTATCTGAATATACATGTGTCGTGAATCAGTACAACTCTGAGGTTCTGTGGTACCATATATGTGCTTCCCCATAGGTATAGCCTGCCCATCCCATAGGTATGGTCTGTCCAGCCCAAAGGCAAGTAATGTACTGTAACTGCTACCCTGTAGGTACAGCCTGCCCATCTCGTAGGTACGGTCTACCCGGCCCAAAGATACAGTAATATAATGTAACTACTACCTCATATGTATAGCCTGCCCATCCTGTAGGTACGATCTTCTCGTCTGGAAGGCACAGTAATAGTAACCAGAATGTAGGATCCAAACCCTACAGTGTTAGTGTCTGATGGGGCCAAAACAAGATCATATGCAACATCAAGACGATAAAAACAACAAATTAACATCATGTAATCACAGGTGACCTTAATACAATTATAATATGCTTTTCTAGGCTGTTAGGTAAGGAATAGAGTGCTGCTGATAGTCGCTATATCATGTTGTGGGGTCAAACTTAATATCATAAGGCCACTAATCAAACAACGAAGCTACATATGCTATACAAGCTTTGGCCTTAAATGTCATTCCAGAAAGTGAAAATGAAGCAACACATACCTTTCAACTGAAGCCCCAAAGGTGTCTCTATGAAACTCGACCAACCTATCATAATGCAACAATTGCTAGAATCAACAGGGCTGCGAGAATGAGCCATAGACAACAAATAAGGTGCTAATCTCACACTCGTGACCAGCCAACTCCAAAGCATAAAATAAGGCCAATAACAATAAGAAATGGTAGCTAAATCCAACAACAATATGCTAACCACATCTCAAAGGAGCGATGAGCTCCCGAGGCACTATTTGAAGGCATACTTCATTTCATTCAATCCAATAACCATCGTACGTGACTCAAATAAGAATCACACCAATCACAAGTCCCTCCAACAACTTAACACTATCAAGAAACAACAATAACAACTCACTTTAATATGACAAAGAGGCTGCCCGGAGCCACGAATCCAAAATACCACTTCGTGGCTCAGAAATCCATAAAACAATACTAGAACATGGAATTGCAAAGGAGGGTCATATGAGGAATATTACCTCGACAAAAATCTTTGAAATACCAAGCTAAACATTCTGTTAGAAGGACCCACCACGAGCTGTAACAATATACGGCAAGAAAATACGACAAACATGCCGATAACAATAAGTTCTCCTCGGAATTGATTCTAAAGCTCAAATTAAGAATGAGTCAAGGATTTAGAACTCTTACCTTCCGATAATCAAATGATAACACTAGATAAATATCATCTCCACGAACTGCCTCTTTGCAGTAGCAACAAACGGAGCCAAAAACGACTAGTAAACTATACCACGATGATGAGCTTGTGATGTAGAGCAACTTCCGTTAAACTTCCAAATTGAAAGCATCAAAGTCCATGGAGTATTTAGGGGCTTTACCTCTGATTTTATACAGTTTTTTATTGAGTTTTATGAAGTAAAAAGAAGGAGAATCATCCTTTAAAGAGCTAAACCGACTTGGGATAGGGGCCCCACCTTGACGTGCTTGCTTGTGCAGTGTTACAAAAATGCATATATCTCTCTATTCTGAAGTCGTATGGATGATCGGTTTAGTGCATTGGAAACTAGACTCGTAGACTTTCGATGTGATAGTCGGGGGTTTCTAACTCTTTATATATTAGGAGAAAAACTTTGAGACATTTGACCATAAATTTCAGAGATTTTCTTAAAGAAATTTACAATAACTTTCCCCGACTTTTATTTGGCAACTTGCTTCACTTCAAAATTTAATATACAACCATTGTGCAATTAAAATAACTCCTAAAAATCCTCTCTAACATATTATGAACTCTTAGTATTACCCCAAAAGTACGAGTTAATCCAACGTTCGAACGGGCGGGGTGTTACACTTTTATAGACTTATACTTAGCTTAATCAAATTTTGGATAAATTGCATACAAGCTATGATTTGCTCTTACTTTTAATAGTTGAACATTGATTTTTCTCAACCTAAATGTGTGTTGCATCCTAACTGACATGCAAGTGTATGCGATCGTACAAGTAATATAGGATTAAGAGTCCAGATATCGTACCAACGGGAACTTGTCGATTAACTATTTTACTGAATTAAAATAGTTCTAATTATTTATTCAAGCGTAAAATTCCGTAGGTGAATTTATGATTAACTAATCTATAAATAAAAAGAAAAAGTTAACTAATGAACAATTAACCAAATAGAGAGAAGGTTTTTACGTAATCAATGTGATGAAATCGATCTAGGTTTATGGATTCACTAACAATCATGTTGAGTAAGCAATTTCATTGACATTTTTGTTTATCTAATTGTTGATTTCAGGATTGATTTTACAACTATGGTCTTCTGAGCCTCTAATTGCCTATCCAGAATAGCATCACAACTACATCATTGAGCAGGGATATGGCATCTTATTCCACACGCTTTTATATATCTTTCCGTATAAATCAAACAAGGCATTCTAGGTATATTCCTATCCTAGTCACAAACCTACTCTTTACGTTACAAAAGATAGATCTTGCTACCTATATTCTTCGTTCTATCCAAATGATTCTTCTTCCGAGTTCACAAAGAGATTATAGATTTATTTTAATGGCTGCAAAGCATTAAAATAGTAAGCACAAAAATATAAGAACAACTAATGTGATAAAAAAATAATCGAATTAATCGTCTACTTCAACAATCATGTAGTTAGCTACCATAATCCTAGAACGAGAAATTTAACTCTACATAGACATGGAGCAAATACAACTATTCATCCAAAGAAAAATGTAAAAATAATAATAAAGAAGAAGAAAATATGAAACCAATATTCTCTGGCCTCCACGGCGGCTCCTAGCTCTTCGTAGGTCAAAAGTTATCTAAATTTTTTGATTGAGGGTGTTTTTATAGAGTATGAGGAAAATAACCCCTTTTCCTACTTGGATTTGGAGTAGAAGAAAGCTGAAATTTTTCTGGATTTCAAGTTTTGGGCCTGGGGCAGCGAACCACCATAGCCCCAACTTCACTCTTCTGAAGTTTTGGGCCTGGGGCACCGCGCTGCCACAGCCCCACTGCCCATATTTTCTTCTTTTTCTCTCTTTTTCTCCCGTAACTTTGCTAACTCCTTTCCAATGCTTTTATGCTTTCATTTTTGGATCTCATGGGTTATTTTTCTCCACATTTTCCCTGCAAAGCATCTAATCACATATATTAGCTCATAATTAAGAATATGCAAATAATCATAGGGATATACATCACTTTTGTCCTTAAAACAAGGCTAAAACATGGGTAAATAAGGCAAGCGGGCATATAAATACGCCCAAGATCACCACCCCACACTTAAACCTTTGTTCATCCTCGAACAAATCATTACACACCCTATAAAATTTTACATCTTAAGGTATCAATTGAATAGGTCTACTCACACCCAAGTTAACTAGACAGTTTAATCATGACCCATAATCCACTCAACATGCATACATCAATCATATTTTCACAGACTTCATTGAAACCACACAACCTCTAAAATTGACTCTTCATGAAAAATAAGGGCAACATGATCATGTGTAAATATACCCATCATTAGTACACCAAATTCTCACCATTTGTGCTCTTACCTTAAAGAGAGATGCCCCTTGATCACATCATACATACATATTCAAATTGGGGAAAATAGATAAGAAATTCAATCACTCTCTCAAAGAAAGTTTCATGCATACAAGACATACCATAGGCTTGCCCTTAGCGTAATACTCTATTAACAAAGCATCAAAATTGTAGGATCAAAAGGACTTTTATAGGTTGTAATATCGGCTAAGGGACGGGTAGGAACACTTTGGCAAATAATGACTACTCTCTCTATGCACTTTAAGACACGCACTTTAAACTTTTTGACTCTTTTCCTTATATCACCTCAACTTCAACTTATGTTCATGTTCCTTCATTCACTTATTGCTAGCAAGGAGATTTTTCTAACTTTTTTTTATTTTTATTTTTATTTGTTTTTCCTCTCCTTACTACCAACATACAAATTATTTTTCACAAGGGCACCACATATAATTCTTATTCTTACCACAACAACCTCCCTCTATCTTTTTACCTTTCCTCTTTTGTTCTCATCTTCCTTTAAGTCTTTCAACTACAAAGTGTATTAGGGACTCTTTAGATTAAATTAATATAGGGTAATCAAATAAAGGGGATAGGCTAAATATACGGCTAGTCAAAGAAATAGGCTCAAAGCTCAATGGAGCTTAAATAAAGATAACGTAAAGGTGGAACAAATAATAGTCAAAAGAAAGTGGCTCACAAAGAAATGTCTTGATCACATACCTCAAATCAACACTATATTTCATTTCATACACACACGGGGCAAGTTCTAGATATCAAGATATGCAAGAAGCACAACAAACACTTATCACACATGGCACAATGGTTCAAAAATGGCTTCCTATGACTTCATATTAACATCACAACCAAATTGAATGAATTAACATTATTAAGCCCATCTCTAGGTTTTTGAGTCAAGTTAAAGAGCCTATGCATCTCTAAATAACGTTTCCTACTTTTTATGCATTCTTTTGAGTGAATTACCCATGACGTCTAGTATATACTTAGGCAAAATACCTAGCATTCAAAAGGCTATGGTTTTTAATCTTTCTTCTTCCTATGACTAATTTTCCCTCAAGGCGGTCGTCATCCATCCATCATCGAGAAAATTTCTCTACCTATGACTAAAAAAAATTAAAATAATGTGATGACCCTTCCAGTCATCTTCGTGTTTATGCTTTCTTTGTACTATTAGAGCTATGTCCCAAGTCATTTATGGCTTGATAGGATCGGTGGTCCGGTGCCCTGGTCATTCATTTGGTCGTTATGGCTGTTTGCCTGTTTTAGAGCATTAACTTTGGAATTCGTCAACTTTAGTCAACATTCTTAGCTAACATGCTCCCTAATTGTCTTTTTTTGGTATCCTATCGATAATTCCCTAAAGTAGACCTACTTAATCAGAATCAAATTTTGACAGTTTCGTTAGCTTCAGGATATTGAATTGGTCTAGTTAGACCTTTAGTCGAGGCCTGAGGACTTCCGGTGTGGGTTTTGTGTTGCCTTTTCAATGTTCAGGCCATTTGGAGTTGAAAGTGTAACTTTGGTCAGCTTTCGATGATCAGAGCGTCATATTCAAAATTCGATGATTCCATCAGCTCTGGAATAATGAGTTTGGTTTAGGTTGGTGGTTGGTGTGGGTCCTAGGTGAGACGGGCTCATTTTCAGCTAGTTGGTTGGTTTTAGTTAGTGTTGACTCGGGTCAACCTTTCTCCAGAATGAACTCATATGGAAGTTTTGTCGATTCTGTTGAGTCTGGAACGTCATTTGTATCCTATTAGCATTATTGGTTTTTGAATATCGGGTTCTAATCATGCTCGAAACACCCCATGGAAATTCTTAGTGCAACTGGCTTTCTGCAGTTGTAGGCCTTCAGCGCCAACAGTGCCAAGACAGTGTGATCGCGCTAGCCTGTGGCCTGCCCTTATGCGCGATGGCACCGGGCCAGCATCGATGCTGCCTAGGCTAGCGCCTGCCTACCAGCGCCGATGGTGCCCCATGCGCGCAATCGTGCCTGGCTTCCCTTAGCACAATCGCTCCTTTTAGCACCAATGGCGCTGACCAATGCCCAGCTGGTATATATTTCTTGGCCTCAGATTTTCCAGCTTCATTTCTTACTTTCTCTAACTCTAAACTCAATATTCTCTCCACCAAAGTGTTCAATTCAGTTCATACCCTTGGGAAATTCATTATATTGAGGAGAAATCTTGCTTCCTTATCTATTGGTAAGTTCCATTTCTTCCCAAGTTGACTCTTCTTCTATTGTTGCTTAGATCACCATTGTTGTGATTCTAAAACTTTGTTTCCTTGAAGTATCTGTTCCCTCGGGGGGCTGCATGCTCCGTGGATTCCTTGATATCATTTCCTTGGCGTGATTCTCTCGTTGTGGTAAGTTTTTCTTGCTCAATTCTCCAGTTTATTCTTAAATTTCCATCCTTAATTTGGAGCTTGGGCAGGCTGTTTTGTGCCTATCCCTTAGCCAAAATTGCTCTATTTTGGAGCATGTCTTCTTGGTATGGTTGTGAGCGTCGTGCTTCTTTCTGTTTTTGATTTTGGGTTGTAGACCCCGTGGGCCCGATGTAATGACCCTTCCGGTTATTTCCACGTATATATTTTCCTTGTACCGTTAGAGCTTGTTTCAGTGGCCCCAAGCCATTTAAGGCTTGTCGGGACCGGTATTTTGGTTCCGGGTCCATTTGTTTGGTCGTATGATAAGTTCTGAAGTCAAGCAAGTCGGCAAAAGTTATCGTAAGTTTCTTTAATCAATTTTCTGAACTTTGGGTAAAATGTCTCAGAGCTTTTCTCTCAATATATAAAGAGTTAGAAGTCCCCCAAAATACCAAATCGAAGGTCTACGAGTCTAGTTTCCAACGTACAAAACCTCACGTCCAACTGATCTTGGAGTAAAAGGTTATGACTGTTTTACCGCGGACTGTCTGGCAGAAACTGGGTTGCGAACCGGGTCGGGTCAAAATCGATTTAAAGCCTCAACTTCACGTTTTAAAATGCCATTTCAGTTCTGAAACAGTGAGAAAACATAAGGGAGGGTTCCAAGAGAGTTCTTGAGTATCGAAATCGTGCGTACTTGAAAATATTTAATTTAAAAGTTGAATGTGGTAGAAAATTATATTATTATTACCTTTTCAAAATATTTTAAAGGTTTATGAAAAATATTTTTGTTACGATATAATTGTATATGTATTTATTTTATAAGGTTTTTATACATTGTAATATTTTAACGGAGATAGTAAATTTAGTTATGTTGAAATTTATTATTATAATATAGTAGGTTTTATTGAAATAATTTTCTAATGATTATGGTATATTCAAAAATTATATTTATTTTACCACGAATCTATGCAATACCCGAATATTTATATAACGGAATAAGTGATGAGGTGTTAAACACCTCCACTTCCACGTGGAAGTGGAGGAATAGTCCAACACATAGAACCACTAACAGATGGCCTCAATTCATCACTTTTGCACTATTTAATTTACTTATATGTTAATGAATAATGAGAGCTACTCATTTAGGAGCTCCTGTACGTATATATGCCTTTAATTCTTTCACTCTCTCTTTACAAATAACAAGCTAACTTACAATTCACAGCTTGTTACTTTCTATACGTGATGTTGCACCTTGAAATGATTTCGTGAAAAAAATCCTTTGATACCATATTTGAACGTCAAATTATTCAAAGCCCGAATTCAAGTTTAATTTTATTTTGGAGGTTCTCGGAGTGGTTCGGGCTCGGAAATCATCGTTCTAGCAGCTTGTCATCGGACGACAGGTAGGTTACGGTTTATTTTCCCTAGACTCCGCATGTATAGGATAAAATTGTATTATTGGGCATCCTTGGGTTGGTTTATTAGGTTGGTACCACAGACCTCGGCCGCTTTATTCATGTCCGCCTACTTTTGTTCCTCCGTTGCTTGTAGTACTTTCCGATATATTTTATTTACCCTTGTGGTCCTGTGAGGCCTTGTTGACTCTGGAACATAGAAGGTGGGATTTTGGGAATGTCCGCGAGTCCCGCGCATAGAATTATCCTTCTAGGCTGGTTATGCTTGCTGAGTAGCTGTGGGCCTGTGCAGGGTCAATAGGTTGATTATGAGCTGCTGGGCAACTATTGTGTTTGATCATACCATTTCCATGCATATAAAGAGGTTTAATCCATGTTTTACTACGATTTGGGCTTCAGGCCTACTGACACTATTTTCTAAATCTTGCATGTCCCCGGGGGCCCGTTTTTGATGAAAATAATTTGGAAATGGTTTGATTTAACTTGTGAATATTCTTGGGTAAAAGAAAGTAGAATTATGATTTAAATCACCAGTTTTACGATTAACGCTAGACTCGGCAGGGCCGGGGTGCTAGTTGAGTTTTCTTGCTATTTGAGATAATTTTAGCCTCGGTCGGACCGAGCACCCGAGATGACTTTCTACTGTTTAGACCCGGTTATGCCCGGGCACCCTTGGAGGGGTTTTTTGTTTGAGATATTTTCCTACTACTTTAGTCCTGGACAGGGTCTGGGCATGCATATTCGAGACTGGGTCTCTATCTTGAAACCGGACTTGCTTCCGGACGACATATTTTGATACTGAGTTTTAGTATGGGGTCAGGGACCTCCATGGACCTTGCCATTCGGGCCTGGGGCTGCGGGCTGCGTGTGCCGGAGGAAGGGTATACGGTGGAGTAGAGGTATAAGGGCAGTGACCTTCCATGGAACCTACCTGCTGGGCCGGATCGGCACCGGAGGAGGTACATACAGAGATACAATTTCACTTGAGATCTTCATGCATCATATCATCCATTGTCTAAGGCTCCACCCTTGTTTGTTGTTTGTTGATTGTACGCTCCGGTAGTATGGGATGCCGGAGGGTTTGTTTTCACTTGTTTGTGTTCCTCGGTTGTATGGGCGGCCGGGGGACTGTAGGTAGACTCTTTCTATTTACTTACAAAATTGTTCCCTGTTACGGTTAAGTATGGGATTGGTTGCTGCTAGACTGTTAGCTTCTGGATTTGAGATTGATATGATTAGTTGAGTTTGATTCATGTCTCTGAGCATGTCTATCATTACTCTTTCCCTCTTCTTATACTTGAGGTTACCGGTATACCGTCCATTTCGTAAACTTATTATGTATACACTGTTATTGCAAGGACCCCAGGTGCGTTATTTCTTACTTTCACCTGTGCCTATGGTGTGTATATTCTGCTTACTGGCCTCACATGTGGTTCTGTTGATTTCCCTCTGGGCTAGTTCCTGTGTACCTTTCGTTGATTTCTGTGACTACTTGCTTCTGTTCTGTCTGTTACTACGCTTTTATCTTATATGTGCCCAGTCGGCCTATGATACCTACTGGGTACCTTATGCTTCGCATTTGGTGCTCACCCTACCCCCTGCATCGTTTGGTGCAGATCCTAGCGTGGGCCATTGCCGTTAGATCGCTGTGATTCGTGCTTGGAGATCTGTTGGGGATTACTTCAGACTGAGGGTGAGCTCTTGGCGATCGTAGCTTAGCTTTAGTTTATCTTTTGCATGTACTCTATTACCATTCAGAGACATCTGTATATATTATTTTGGATCGTTTGCACTCCATGTATGTAGTTTTGGCTCTATACTATGATACCAGGTCTTGGGGTTTGGTTTAGTTTCCGCATATGTATATATATATATTCCTGTTATCTATTCTCCTCATCTTACTCTCTTACTTTTGCTTATTAAACTATTCTTCCGCTTATTTGTTAGATAGTAGCCCATTACTAACTGTCCAGGGCTACGAGAATTAGTTCGCCTACTGGGGGGTCGTAGGTGCCATCATGACCTAGAAATCGGGTCGTGACACGTTTTTAACCTGAATTTTAATGCGGCTATAATTATAGTAATATGGGTATTGTTAGACTCATTTTGATGTGTTATTTATGATTTTGATAGTTTGATTATCGTTCGGAGCATCTTGGAGAATTTCGGGCTTGGACATTGTCATTCTAGCAACTTGTCGTCAGACGACAGGTAGGTTACGATTTAACTTTTCTAGACTCCGCATATATAGGATAAAATTGTATTAATGGGCATCCTTGGGTTGGGTTTACTAGCTTGGTACCACAGACCTTGACCGCTTCTTCATGTCTGACTTGTTTTCTTCCTCTGATGTTTAAGTATTTGTTTTATATGGTATTACTACCCTTTTGGTCCTATGTGGCCTATATTGACTCTGGAATATAGATGGTAGGTTACTGGGAATGTTCGTGAGTCCCATACATTGTTATTATTCTATAGAGCTAGCTATTTGTGCTGTAGAATGATTGGAGCCTGTGTGCAGGGCCGATAGGTTGATTGTGAGTCGTTGGGAAACTGATTGTGATTGAGCATGCCATTACCATGCATATAAACAAATTTCTACATGATTTCACTATGGTTTTGGCTTCGGGCCTGCATTACTTGGTTTTCTAAATCTTGCATGGCCTCGGGGCCCTTTTCTCGGTAAAGATGATTGCAAAATGTTTGGCACTATTTTAATGGATCTTTTTGGGGTAAGAAAAGTTGAAAGAGAAATTTATCACAGTTTTCCTACTTATACTAGACCCGGTTGACCCGAGGTGCTAGACTTTCTTTGTTACTAATGGGAAATGATATTAAACTCGGAAGAGTCGGGCACCAGACTTGACTTACGATTGTTTTAGACCCGGATACCCCCGGGCACCCTTGAAGGGGTTTTTTGAGACTTATTTCATTGATTTAGACTGGATGGAATTCAGGCATGCATTTCAAGATTTGACTACTAGTTTGGATCCGGTGGCACTCCGGACTATTATATTGAGACTTCAGATTGGTATGTGGTCTAGGACCTCCATTGACCTTGCCGATCCAGACCAGGGGCTACGAGCCGAGTGTGCCGGAGGAGGAGTATACGGAGTAGTAGAGGTATACAGGCCATGTACTTCTATGGATCCTAGCTGCTGGACCTATCGGTGCTGAAGGAGGTACATACAGGGTTACTATTCCACTGGTTTTCTCTATTGCATCATATCATCCATTTTTGTGAGGTTCCACACTTGTTTGCTATTTGCTGAGTGCACGCTCTGGTAGTATGGGCTGCCAGAGGGTTTGTTTTTACTTGCTTGTGTTCCTCGGGTGTATAGGCTCCCGTGGGACTATAGGTAGACTTATTGTTACTAATTTGTGATATTGGTTCCTATTGTGGTTACTGTGAGATTAGTTATTGATAAAGTGGAATTTGGGCTTCCGATTGATAAATCTTAACTTGGGATTAACATGCTATTTGGGTTATTGCATCTTGATTTCTAGCATGATTACTATTACGCTTGTTCTCCATCACTATTAATTTGAGGTTATCGGTATACCACGTACTTTTTGAATCTCTCTTTATATACTTGTTATTGCAAGGATCCTAGGTGCGTTGTTTCTTTCTTTCACCTGTGATATGCATTTTAGTAGCTAGCCATGTTTGTTGTCTTGCTTGTATTCCTTCCGCTTTAGTTTTCGTGTGCTTATTCATTATTTTCTGTGACTATTTGCTTCTACTCTGCTTATTACTTCTCTTTTATCTTATATGTGCCCAGTCGGCCTATGATACCTACTGGGTACTAGTTGCTTTGCAATTGGTGCTCATACTACACTTCTGCATCTTCTGGTGCAGATCCTAGTGTGAGCCATCGCCATTAGCTCATTGGAGACTCGTGCTGTCACTCCCCGAGGTTACCCCCTGGACGTAACACGGGACTTGAGACCATAAGTTCCCCAAGCTAACCCTTTGGTCATAGCATACTCAAGCATAACAAAGCTAAGTAGACGCATAATAGATAAAGTCAGAATAACATAAATGGATAGTCAAACCGAATAGGAATACAAGATCCAAAAGACTCGAATACTGCCTATGTCTGAAAAGCCTCTACATAAGGCGTAAGGAGTTGCTAGGACAAGCCCCCAGCTAACTCTAAGTACTGAAGGGAAAATACTGACCTAGACTCTACTAGCCCTCAGAAAATGAGGACTCACCAACACGAACACTAGCCACGTGTCTGAGAATGGAAACCTGGATCTGCATCGTCAATAAGATGAAGCGCAAATATGCGTTAGTACTATAGGATGTACTGAATATGTGAGATGTGCATAAATAATATGAAAATATGCTTACAACATAATTGAAAACTGAGTTCATGCATAATCGAAGAAGTCATAGGTAAATATCATAATTTGAGTAATAAGCATGAGTTAGTAGTCAACACTTTCAAATAAGATATCATAAAGCTTAGAAAACTTGAAATTATTCATACGGGAGTTTCTTATAACCGACAGTAGACCATGTGAGCTACATGGAATCTAACTATATAACCCTAGTTAGCAAAGCTGACTTGAACCCTGCCAAGGAACAAGTCACCATCCCCAACTATGTAACCCTAGTTGGCAAAGCTGCCCTAGTGCCCGCTAAGACACATGACACCATTGTCAAGGTGTGGATCCACTCTCTTAAGCCCATAGGGCACTTTATTTCATAACCTACGTTGGCAACGTAGTTTTTGAACTTGGGTAATCGAATCCTCGCTGTTCAGTGCTAAATACTACTCCCAAAACATATACATATAGCTCATAATTTCATATAGGCACAATCTCATGCCAACTCTTGTTTGAAAAGCATGAAAACACATCGGACATCCTGCAATTCTCATAGCTTAGGTAGGCACATCTAGATACCAAACCTTTCATAAAATATAGATACATATCGTATGCCATATTGTTCATGCCATATTGTTCATACTTCAAAATCCTTAAAACTTAGCATAGCCATAATTCAAACATACTTTTCTTTCTTAAATCATACTTGAAGAATTAGGCATGCAATTTCATAAATACATAAGGACATGTTATCTAAACATGTAAACTTTCACTTGAAATCATGCAATTCAATGGGATCATGCTTGAATTCAACTTTAATGCATGTGATTTTGAAACCAATTAAGGAATTTTAATAAAATCCTAGATAAACCATAAGAAACCATGAATTGATGCATAGAACTGATTTCATAAGTTTTCTCCCAATTTAGATCAAAACCCTAATTTCGCAAGTTCATAATGATCAAAATAGGATTTAGGGTTTTGGGCACAAGAGTGAAAGGAACCCATTATTAAATGCCCACATACCTTGATTGAAGCTAACCCACTTGAATTGAAAAGACTTAGGAGACTTGAACTTGGAGTTTGAGACTTGGAGCTTGAAACCCTAACTTGAAGCTTGAGAAGATGGAACTCCTTTTCTTCTTTTGGAAGTTGATTGAAAGAATGGGGGAGAACATAGGTCAAGTAGGAATAAAAACCCTCCTAAATAGGCTTAAAATGATTTAGTACAGGAGTTAAAAAAGTGGGAAATTACAAAAATACCCCTAGACTTAAACTTGGAAAAAGCTAGAAAAAGTCGGCTTCAAAGACCACGGGTCAGTGTATGGACCGTCAAAGTGAATGACGGACCATCATTTGGTCCGTGATTTTAGAAATCACTTTTGAAAGTCTACTGGAACTCCATTCTATGAGTTACAGGATGGTCCATCATTTAAAATGACGACTCATCAATTCACTCGTGGAATTTAGGGAAGAAAAGCTGATTTTTGACAAACCACGGGTCACTCTACGGACAGTTTGGTCTACGGGTCGTGAAACAACCAGTGGTTTTAAAGATGAAAATTTTAAGGTCTAGTTCAGCAATGACGAGTCACAGTACGGACCATGGTTCAGAACCACGGTTCGTCATTCCCATCCGTCATCACTGGCATCACTGCAGTAAACTGCCCATAACCTTTTACTCCGGACTTGGATTAATGCGCGGTCAGTGGTGTTGAAAGAAGACTCAAAAACCTTTAATTTGGTGGGTACTAGGCCACCTAACTCTTTATATTTTAGGAGGAATGATCGATTGAAGTTGACCCTAGTTTAGTCTTACATGAAAACTTACTTGGGTGAGGTGCTTGCGACTTAACTTGATGATAGGAGTTTCTTATGAACATCATTAGCATCCAAAGCACTCACCACACTAGGAAAATAATCATTACACTCATGGAAAAGGTTCGGATTTTAGCTTAGGATTTTTGGGGTGTTACAATATGTCCCCCTTGGGATCATTCATCTGCGAATGAAGACTAAGCAAGGGAACTCTAGAGAGAAAATAGCCCAACCAAAAACGAAACATGAAAACCAAAGAATCAACATTAAACTGAACTTTTCAACTTAAGACATGGCTGAATCAACTTCGAAAATATGAATACATGCTAGGATCGTGAGGGAAACTGATGGGATAGATTCGGAAGGACATACTAAGAATGGAACTACTACCTCAAGCTGAAATCGGATGGGAAGGAGAATGGTGAGGGTACTTGGCCTTCATGGATGATTCTACTTCCCAAGTAGCTCCTTCAACTAAGTTGTAAAAGCTAAAGTATTATCGTGGTAACCGACTTCCGATTGAAATAAGTACTGAGCTGGTTTCATGAGATACGTATGCATGCTAAAACTGTAAGAATAACCAACAGGACAGGAATTGGATATTCAACATGATAACTGGTCTGGTATGAGAGTAGGAACTCAGCTAAAACTCATAAAGAACAAACATACTCTAGAAATCGCAGTTAAACAAAAAGGACACCAAACTGAGAGAAGTAGATATACGGGAAAACTATTCTCTTCTGAATACCACTCCTACCATTTGCAACTAACAACCTCAATAGCGCACATAAAGGTACCAAGGTCTGAGTCTAATTACCCAATTCTCCATGTTCAAACCTATCTCGACCAGATCTCTTGCATCTAGAACATTTTCTAAGGATAGTATCCCCTCTTATCACAACAACCAACTAACCTAGGGCTCCCAACCAAAGGGGTCACTAGTTGCGTAAAGCAAATATCTACATGTATCCTATCACGATATTCAAGTTTATAACTATGGTCACCTTATGGTTTCGTAGCTTACCCTATTTAAGACTTCTCTCCTCTTCCTTATCATAACTAGGAATCGCAAATTCAAGAACTTCTACAGGGGGACATACTAGACTACCTCATCTAACTATTTCACATGAATAGAGTGATTTATTTAGAACAAATAAAGTTAAAGTCATTGAAAACACAATTTAAAGAAAGACTTCTTAAAAGAAAAATAGCGTGACTTATTCAATTACGTGGAAACTGGAAAATTATTTAGACTAGCCTTGAAAGAAAATTCCTTGATTTATCAAATTGAGTGAGAGAAGTATTTTTGACATATGAAAGTTTATTTAAGCAAAAAGGAGAATACTTCTTTGAACACTTAGTGAGAAAAATCTATCTTTTGAAACTTATTTAGTAGAATTAACACAAGATGCGTTTTTACTAATCTTCAAAGTAAATCTATGTGTATATTAATAAACAAGATAAAATGAAAATGGCTACTTGAGGAAATTTATTTTGATTGTTTAAATGTTAGAGTTAATATGAATAATCATAAATAATTACAAATAAAGCAAGAGATAAGAGAGAAATTGAGTCTTTTCAACCCACTTTTTGTTGTCCAGATTTGGACTTTGACATTCATGGACTTGGGTCCATTTTTCACATGTATATCAGTGTGTATATCAGCTTCTTTATCAATGTATATTCCCTGTATATCAGTGTATAAATCTGTAAACTTGCTTCCCTTTTGCATATTTCCTGTATATTGACTTTAAAACCTGTATATTTCCTTTCCTTCCCTTGTATATAAATGCATAGTGCTGTATACAACTATGCATTATCCCATTTGGACTTAGGTTGAGGCTTTACTCAAAGAAATGGACTTGGGCCAAAAGGGAGATGCAAGAGGGAGTGAGAGAGTCCCGGTAGACTCATTTGAGTTCATACATAGAAAAACAAAGAGAGTAAAGATCAGTATTTAGAAGAGAATCAAGTGTTAAAACATCTCATCACTAAGTCTAAAAATGCTCCCGGATCACAAAGTCGTGCTTTAACCATGACAAATAATAAGAAAATCAAGTTGGCATGTAATGGCATAGTAATAGATTCCTATTTTAACCACGAGTCTCAATCAAAGTATTAATAGTCAATCCAAGACATAGATAATATGAATGCCAATGATTTGTTTATCTATTGTTATTAAACATGCTGAGTTTGTAGGATACCCCAACAATATTTGAAAGCAACGAGATCATTAACAACAAACACAAAAGTAAAGGATCACCTTTGGAAAAATTAAATTTCTATTCTTTCCTACCCATTTAAATCCAGTAGTAGGCACATGAATTCAAATTTACACAGAAAAAAAATATTCTTCCAATTCAAAAATAATGTGAAGTTTAAAACCTACTAAGGCAATGACATTGGTTGAGTTTAACATGGACAAAATCCACTTTAAGCTAAAATAAAATCAACTTCATCATTGAGTACCTCGAACTTCAACTTAGCACGTAAACAGACTCGTAAATACCTTCTTGGCAAATACTTAAACAAGATTAAATAACCAATAACACCATTCAAACGTAACAAAACAGAGAGAAAGGTTCATAACACTCGATTTGAATATGTAGAGCATGTGGTCCCATATACTATGACATATACATCAATTCTTTATAACAAAGGAAGAATGAGTTGATTCAGGTTTTGAAAGAAGTTCAATAGTTCAAAGTTATTTAAATAAATTAGTTTTTGCCAATTACATTCAAATAGGAGATATCTCAAAGTCATTTTAAAACAACAAATAGAAGAAGGCAATATAGTAATCTTCAATTTATAAAAAGAAAATATTTTAAGGGAAGCCAGTTCTAAAATTTTGAAACTAGAACACAAGTCCTATGCAGGGGAAAATCTAAAATTCATTCCTAACTTTGGTTGATTAAAATTTAGCCGATCTCCTGCCTGTGTTTTCATTTCAATGCATTCATCAATACCATAGATTTACTTATTCCTTGACATAAAATTAAATGAAAGAGATGGATAAATCCATATCGTAGCCATAATCTACAAAAGAATATGGTGTCACACAAATCTTGGGCCATAGGCCCCACCAGTCTCAAAGACAAGGAGAAAATACAAAAACAAACACGACACGATAAAGCTAATAGCTCTACTTATACTCAGCCATGAAATCATACCCCTAACCTAAACTAAGGATCCTAGATCTAAGACTAATACAAAATAAGCAACCCAAACTATGGTCAAGAAAGAACACTATTTTAAAGTCCTCAAAATGGCCATAATCCTAGAATTCGATATAAACCTAACCCTACCTAGCAGTTCCCCTAACCAACGTGAAATTTATACTATGTATCATCTACTTAAGCTAAGTCTAAAGAAATAATAACCGTAACCCTATAGACATAAACTACCACACGGAAGCCTTCCCCTTTTATAGAGCCTCAGACTGCTGCAACTCTATCAAATAAATAATCTACACATTAATATGAGACTGATGATACCCATAATGATATTTTATAATTTTGTCCAAAATCGAGTAAACCTAACCCTACCTAGTAGTTCCTCTAACCAATGTGCAATTTATACTATGTATTATCTACCTAAGCTAAGTTTAAAGAAAGAATGACCGTAACCTACCTCGTGGCCGAATAACAGACATAAACTATTACACAGAAGCCTTTCCATTATGTAGAGCCTCAGACCGTTGCAACTCTATCAAATAAATAATATACACACTAATACGAGACTAATGATACCCATAATGATATTTTACAATTTGGTCAGAAATTGAGTAAAAAATTAACCCTCAGGGCCCATTAATGAAACCAAAAATTTATTCAGCATTTATCTAATTCATAGGGTAAGAAACCCAGGCCCAAAAGTTGGGTGAAGGCAGAGTTGAATTGGACCTCTATTGGTCTGAAAATCCTACTTTAATAACAAAAATCTAACAATTCAAGACCCAAATCATGATTTACGGATGGAAATGACACTTGACGAGATGAAAGAACGTAAAGGCAAAGAGTTTGGACTTACCAGGTGTAGAAATCTCCAAGAATTCATTGAACACTCCCACAAGTTCTGAAGTCTATGAATTGTTTTTGAATAAAATGAAATATGAAGATGAAAAAAGGCCTTTATGGCAAGTGATCACCGCACCAACAGATAATTCACGGCAGGCGCGGTGCCGCTAGTGTGGTGAATCTCTCGTAAGAGCAAACGCCACCTGGGGCACTAGGCTCTACAAGAAAGAGCCACTTCCTATAGGTGCGAGCCTGTATCAACGATGAAAAAGCCGCAAGAGTGAAAACTGGAGCACAGTGCACCCTTCATATAGGCGGGCCTCACTAAGCAAGAGCAAGGTCCTGCTGATGTCGCCCTACTTGCTGGCGCAGCCAGCTCACCGCAGGAGCGGTTCTGCTGAAGCAGGCCAAGTTCCACTGGAGTGGATGTATCAACACTAGTTGCATCAATAGCTTAACCAAAAATAAAACTATAAACAGCGCCCCGTGATTTGTTGGGAACCCCGTGAACACAAAACTAACATGCTACCCAACTGGAAATGACATTCCAAACTTAGTGACATCAACAAAATGACTAACGGTGGTCGTCTTGATAAAATGTTGACCAAATTCAACACTTAAGATAAAATGCTAAATTTCATGACCTAAACTGTCGCGAGTGACACCCAGACTAAACCCCCAATGGGAGAACCAAAACCCAAGCCAACACTTAAATAAAACTAAGCAGTTAAAAACCAGTTTGCATTAAATAAGACAAGATTCACCTCTAAAATAGTTGATAGAAAAACTTGCTGAAATAATCCCCTAGAACCTGAAAGTCATGTACCAAAATATCTAAAATAGTCTAGAATACGGGGATGCAACCCCAAAACAAAGGGAATCCAAGTCCAAACAATGGACTGGAACAAGTAGATGAATCCATGGTAGCCCGGAAGAAGAAGCTCACCCTTAGATTCAGAAAACGTCCATATCACAACTGAGGTCATGCAGTAGCCGCTGGAATATGCCATGTACTCAACAAAAGAAGAGCAAGTGCAGTATCATTACACAAAAATAATAGTGTACTGGTAGGATCATCAGCCATCTCAAATATACAAAATATGAACACACAACTATTACTTAGTAAAACAGGACAAACATGTATAACCCAAGTCAGTGAATATAAGCAAGACTCTCAATCATCAACCTGACTTAACAACCAAATGAGATATGCCCAAAACAATAACAATAACCCATTATATGATTCAACACACCTTTCAAGTAACCCGGACCACCCAAGGATCCCTAGGACATCATCTACGGTGTTTAACATGCAATCCCCGTCTACATAAACCATCCCAACACTTAAACACACCAATCCAGCCAATCATGGACCAACATGTGGTAAATATATCACAATGAATGAACCTAGTTAACTTATGGAACTAACACACAAAGGAACAACCAAACATGTACCAAATATGGTACCCATGCCAACCATAATAGAATCTGTACCAGGTATGGTACCCGAGCCAATCGATAGATATATCATACCAGGTGTGGTACCCGAGCCAACCAATGAACTATACCAGGCATTGTACCTGAGCCAACTGAAGAATCACAGATATCACAACAATCACAAACACAATTAAACCAACCCGCACTTGTAAAGCCAACAAGTATTTAAGACACGTTCATTGCATGAGATTGACACCAGATATCATTTAACATTCATTTCCTTATTCCTTAAACAAGTACTGTACAAGCAATACTAATGAAATAGTTAACATGTACACATAACGTAAATTGGGTCACAAGTTAACCATCACCTACCTCAAATCAAGCCTGCATGCTCTATTGGACCAAAGCTTTCTCGTTTCTCAAATCTCTAGCTTGATCGTGGTCTAAAACAAGAAATGCAAACACAAATTCAACCCAAATGACCAAAATATTCCGTGATTACATATTAATCCCAACCCAAGGCCAATTTCATGATCATTCCACCCATCTGAGGGTCCTACCACCTTAAATTCACTTATTTACTACCAATTCCATGGTTATGCCTATGAATTTATGGTAAGGAATTCTTAAATAACAACCTAAAGTAAGAAACCCAGGTTTTTCATCCAAATATTCCCCCTTTTTATCAGAAAATTTAACCTAGGTTAAGTTAAACCCTTCCCCAAGTCTGTAACTAACGATTCTAAGCCACAAGAATCAAAGTACTAGATTAGGGGACCAAAATACTTACCATAGCAAAGGATTATGGTGGAAAACTGATGGAAATTGCCCAAAGTCACCACATACCTTCTCCAAAATGTTCTTGGAAAATAATGAATATTTTTGGGGAAGTTTCTGCATTTACAGTGATTAATCCTGCTATAGAGGCCCAATCATGCTATAGCGGCACCGCCGTAGAGGAAGCCACCTGCTATAGCAGAGTTGACTGCTTTTGACTCCCGCTATAGCGAAAATTTCTCCACTATAGCACCATCATGGTAGAAGTGTGTCACCCATTATACTGGCTGACATGGGATAGAAACTCCAAATCCTCCTAGTTTTGCCTATTTCGCAACACACTGCCAAACCTTGATGTTCCAGACCAACTTTCTTATGTCAAATTTGATATCGGAAGTTCTACTCACCCAAATACATTCTTGAAAAGTCGTATGGACTCTTTAACACCTTAGCTAATAGAAAAAATAGCTCAAACTTATTCATTTCACCCAATCCTTTCTGGATTATCCTAGACCTCATCTCATTTATATTTTGCTCGAGACTAGCCTAGTGTAATGACCGAGTCCATCATTATGGGAAAACCATTCGTGCTAATTTTTAGAGTTAGAAAACTCTGGGTTTGGGAGTTTGAAATTCTGGGGTAGGCTAGTCTCGGCCGGATTTGGAGTGAGGTATGGTCTGGGATAATCCAGGTAAGGATTGGATTTGATGTCTTGATTTGAGCTCATTTTCCTTCTAGCTAACACATAAAGGAGTCCGAGGGACTTTTTGGAATCAAATTCGGGTAAGTAAAACTCCCAGAATTGAGGTTGACGTGAAGGGATTGTTCTGAGATGTCATAAAAATAAGTATGTTGTAAAATGGACTAGTTTTGGAGATTTTACGACTTTCTATCCCGTGTCAACCACTATGGCGATTGATACTTTTCCATGGCAACCTCTGTTGTAGTGGAGAAATTATCGCTACAACGAAAGTCAATGATGGTCAACCTCTTCCACAGCGGACGACTTCGCTATGGCGGTACCTATATAGCGGAGTGGACCGCTATAGAGGAGCATGATGGGATTTAATGCAGAAATTTCCCCGAAATAGTTTTTTCTTGAAATGTTTTGGGAGAAGAAGGGGGCAATTTTGGGCAATTTTCATCCATTTTCCACCGTCTTTTGTCCTAAAGGTAAGGATTATACTCCCCAAACTCTGTGATATATTTCCTATGATATAGAATTTCTAGGGGTGGACTTGGGGAAAGGTTGGGATGACCCAGAAATGGTAGAATTCGGGGAGAAAGGGGATTCTAGGGTGCTAGAGTTCTTGGGTCTTGATTCTTGGTAATGGGTAATGATCACTTAGCCATAATTCTCAAAGGAAATCCGTAAAAATGATGAATTTAGGTGAATTAATGGTGGGAGAGCCTGGGAATGGGTGGAATGATCATGGTTGGCCTAGGGTTTGGGATTTTTCATAATCCGGAGAATTTGTAGGCCATAAGTATTGATCTTTGGTTACTGTGCATTTGTTTGTAGACCAAGAACAAGCAAGGGATCCTGAAAAAGGGAAAGCTCCGGCACCATAGAGCTTGCTTATTCGAGGTAGGTGATAGTTATTGATTCCTGTATGCATTGTATGTTTGTGTACTCATGTCTAAGTATTTGTATGGTTTGCATTGTTTAGGGAATGATTTAGGATTGTTCAAAAGTCCTGTTTTTCAGTCTTATGAAATGAACTAAGTGTTATTGCATGTTGGTTTACAAGTGTTGATTGTTCATTGTTTGTGACTGTGGATTTATGTGACATTCGGTTGGCACATGTACCACGCCTGGTACAGGAAATACTAACAGTTGGCTCGGGTACCACGCCTGGTATGAGATATACTAATAGTTGGCTCGGGTACCACGCTTGGTATAGGATAACACTAACGGTTGGCTCGGGTACCACGCCTGGTATGGGCTTACTTTATTGTATTATTGCATCTTTATTAATGGTTCCCTGAGTGGACCGGGTTGTGTTTATGAATTATGGTTGTGTATTTTGGTCCTTGAGAGGCCGGGTTGTTACATTGCTTTATGAGTTTGGTCTTGGTATAGACCGGGTTGTTTGTCTGACACTTAGGTGTTGTCTAGAGGGGATCTAGGGTGGGTCCGGGATATGTAATGAGGTATAATTATTATTGTTGTGGATTACTGATCATAACTGTGAAGTGGTTTACCTGTGGGACAAGTTAGGTAGAGACTTGTAGTCTTGGAATACCTATTGACTGGCCTATGTATTTATGTACTCTTACTTGATTGTTCTACTACTCATACACTTTTTATTTGGAACTGACTGATGATCCTACCAGTATACGGTGGTTGTGTACTGATACTGCAGTTGCTTGTCTTTTTATGAGTACAGAAAATCTTTCGGCGGTTGACGCACGACCTCACTTGTAGGACTGACACTTCGAGATATCAAGGGTGAGCTGCTTGACCAAGTGTCACTCCCCGAGGTTACCCTCTAGACGTAATACGAGACTTGGGACTGCAAGTGCCCCAAGCTAACCCTTGGTCATAGCATTCTCAAGCATAACAAAAGATAAGCGGAAACATAATAGATAAATCCGGAATCACATAAATGGATAATCAAGTCAAATAGGAATACAAAATCTAGAAAGAGACTCAAAAGCTGTCTATGTCTGAAAAGCCTCTACTCATGATATAAAGAGTTGCTAGGACAAGACCCTAGCTAACTCAAAGTGCGAAAAATACAATAGCTAACACTAACTAAGAACATAACTAGTCCTTGATCTAAGAGGACTCACCAACAGCTGACAGAAGGTGGTCTGGAAGCTCTAGCCACGGGTCTGAGAAGGAACACCTGAATCTGCATCATCAAAAGATGCAGCACAAGATGTGCTTCAGTACTATAGTATGTACCGAGTATGAGAGCGATGCATGAACATGATAAAAACCATTAAAAACATACTTAAAATGACTTGTTACATAAAGAGAGGACATGAATAAGCATTAAGATAAGAGACATAAGACATGAAAGGAAATTTAAGTTCAAAGTATAGAATCATATAACTTCATAGTTTGAAAATGATCATGTGGGAGTTTCTCTTAACCGACATAAACCATGCTGATCTACATGGAGTCCAGTGTCATGTACCCCCCACTGAAAAGGGTTGTCCTAACCGGCCAAAGTTAGAACCATGTCGTACCAGGTTCCTATCATAATAAGCCACAGAGGGCAACCTACAATGGCAACATAGTTTTGAACTTGGGTTATCTGAACCCTCATTTCTCGGTGCTAAATACTACTCCAAAAACATATAACATGAGCTCATATACATGTGACATATCTGATGCAAAACTTGTTCATAACATGTTCATACCCTGGATTGTCATACTACTCATGAATTATAGTTTAGAAATTGATTCATGAGCATTGATGGAACATCGAGTGTCTTGCATTGCATCATAATTCATAACTTGAAAACTTGCATGGCCTTAGTTCAATTTCATATTAACATATACTTTCATAAAACATAAGAACTAGGCATGCACTTGGTTGAAATTCATGAAATCATGAAATCATGCCATCATTTTCCCCAATTTCTTAAATCACTTCATGCACGTAGGATTCACCATAATTAACCTTCAATTCATGAAATAGGAGTTCATATGTAAAAACCCATGCAAAATCATGCAATTTAATAAATTTTCATAATAAAATCATGAGAAGGCAATTTATAGCAAAACCCATAAGAATTGGGTAAAAACCCTAATTTGAAAGTTCATGAAATCACAATTTGAAATTTGAGATTTTGGGCACAAGAGTGAGAGGAACCCATTGTTGAATACCCACATACCTTGATTGAAGCTAACCCACTTGAATTGAAAAGACTTAGGAAACTTGAACTTGGAGCTTGAGACCTTGAGCTTGAGAGATATCTTTTCCTCTTTGGGAGATGAATGAGGTAATGAGAAGGGACTTAGGCTAATGAGGGTGAAAATCCTTCTAGAAATAGCCAAAACGACATCATTTAGGAGTTAAAAGGGTGGGTAATGACTAAAATACCCCTGGGATTTAATTAAGAAAAATCTAGAAAATGGGTCGACTTCAGGAATCATGGGTCGGTTCTACGAGTCATCGTTTAAACCCCGACCTATGGTTAGTACTCGTGGTTCTTGGCCAATTAATCAGGCTGTAGGATGTAATCTACATGTCAACAGGACGGACCCATAGAATGGATGACGGGTCGTCAAACCCAGTCGTGAAACCTGGGGAACTTGTCATCCCCCTAATCTGGTTCCACGAGTCAAAATGACGGACTCGTGGTTTGAACCATGGTCCGTAGAACCAACTCGTGGTTCTAGACCAGAGGCTGAATCAACAAAAGGGAATCACGGTTCCATTCCATGACCCGTGGTTCAAACCACGGCCCGTGGTTTAGACCCCTCGTTCCTGGAACATGAAAATTTTCTGAGTTTTCAGACTTAGATAGCTGGTTTGATTTCTGATGTGTTATAATATCTCCCCCTTGGGATCATTCATCCTCGAATGAAGACTAAACAAGGGAAAACTGAAGAGAAAAATAGCCCAACCAGCAACAAAACATGGGATTCAAAGAATAAACATGAAAACTAAACTTTTCAACTTAAAACATGGTTAAATCAACTTCGAAAACATGAATGCATGCTAGGATAATGAGAGTAACTGATGGAATAGGATCGGAGGAACATACTATGGATGAAACTATTACCTCAAGCTGGAACGAAATCAGAAGGAAAGAGATGGGGATATTTGGCCTTCAAGGCCTCTTCCACTTCCCAAGTAGCTCCTTCAACAAACTGATTTCTCCAAGGAACTTTTAACGAAGAAACTTCTTTGTTCCTCAACCTCTGAATCTGACGATCAAGGATTTCTACGGGGACCTCCTCATAAGTAAGATTATCCTTCACACCTACATCCTCCAAAATGACAATCAATGTCGGATCACCAACATACTTCTTCAATAAGGAAATATGGAAAACTGGATGAACCGCTTCCAAATCCGATGGCAAATCCAACTCATAAGCGACCTTACCAACCTTTCTCAGAATCCGATAAGGACCTACAAAATGGGGACTAAGCTTCCCTTTCTTGCTAAATCTCATCACACCCTTCATGGGTGACACCTTTAGAAAAACCCAATCATCAACTTCAAATTCTAATTCCCTCCTTCTCACATCCGCGTATGATTTCTGTAGACTCTGAGCGGTCTTCAACCTCTCCCTAATAAGCTGAACCTTCTCCATGGTCTCATGCACCGAATCTGGGCCAATCAAAGATGCCTCACCTACCTCAAACCAACCAATAGGAGATCTACATCTCCGACCATAAAGTACCTCATACGAAGCAATTTGGATGCTAGAGTGAAAGTTGTTATTGTAGGCAAACTCGATAAGAGGTAAGTGATCATCCCAATTACCTTTGAAATCAATCACGCAAGCTCTCAATATATCTTCCAAAGTCTTAATAGTATGCTCTGCCTGGCCATCTGTCTGAGGGTGAAAAGTTGTGCTAAGCTTCACCTGAGTACCAAGACCTCTCTGAAATGATCTCCAAAATTGAGAAGTAAATTGAGTACCCCTATCTGAAATGATGGATAAAGGAACACCATGCAATTGAACTATCTCCCGGATGTAGAGTATGGCATAGTCGTCTACTGAATCCGTAGTCTTAACAACCAAGAAATGGGATGATTTAGTCATCTAGTCGACAATCACCCAAATCGAATCATGTTGCCTTCGAGTATGAGGCAAACCTGTAATGAAGTCCATATTGATCGCTTACCACTTCCAAGTGGGAAGGTCAATATACTAAATTATGCCACCCGGTTGTTGGTGCTCTACCTTCACCCGTTGACAGTTGGGACACTTAGCCACAACACTGGCTATTTATCTCTTCATACAATTCAACCAAAAGAATTCCCGGAGATCACAGTACATCTTGGTGGCACCGGAGTGGATGGAATATATGAAACTATGAGCCTCAGTTAGAATCTTCTATCTCAATCTATCTACATCTGGCACACATAGTCGACCCTAATAACGAAGTACAACATCTCCCCCTTGGGAGAACACCTCAACCCTTTGCTGATGGACTGCACCCTTAAGCTGAAGTAAAATGGGATCACTGTCTTGCTTTGCCTTCACTTCTGCTACCAAGGATAATTCAGAACCATTCTGAACAATAACACCACCTTTTGTCGAGTCCATAAGGCGAATTCCCAATCGAGCTATCCTATGAACCTCCTTAACCAGTTCCTTCTTTCCTTCTTCGACTGAAGACACACTACCCATCGACAATCTAGTAAGTGCATCCGCCACTACATTGGCCTTAACCGGATGGTAAAGCACACTCATGTCATAATCCTTAAGAAGATCAAGCCATCTTCTCTGTCGCAAATTCAATTCTTTCTGAGTGAACATATACCGAAGGCTGTTATGATCGGTGAATACATACACATGCACACCATACAAGTAATGTCTCCAAATCTTCAAAGTAAGTACATGGCTGCCAACTCATGATCATGAGTAGGATAGTTCTTCTCATGAGTCTGAAGCTGTCTCAAAGCATAAGCAATCACCTTACCACGCTGCATCAAAACACAACCCAAACGAATCCTAGAAGCATCACACTACACAACAAAATCATCTAGGCCCTCGGGTAGAGCTAACACTGGAGCTGTGGTCAATCTAGTCTTCAATTCCTGAAATTTCTTCTCAGACAAGTCAGACCACTAAAATTTTACCTTCTTCTATGTCAATCGGGTCAAAGGGGCAGCAATGGAAGAAAATCCTTACACAAACCTTTGGTAGTGGCCAGCCAAACCCAAAAAGCTTCTAATATTAGACGGGGAAGAGGGTCTAGGCCAGTTCTTTACCGCCTCAATCTTTTGAGAATCAACTCGAATACTATCCCTTGTCACAATATGACCCAGAAAGGCAACAGACTGGATCTAGAACTCACACTTGCTAAACTTAGCAAATAACTGCCGGTCCTTAAGAGTTTGCAACACAACACTCAAATGGTCCGCGTGCTCCTCCTCACTCCGAGAGTAGATGAGGATATCATCAATGAAAATAATCACAAACATATCCAGGTACTGTTTGAACACACGGTTTATCAAATCCATAAAGACTGTAGGAGCATTTGTTAGACCAAAATACATCACAATAAATTCAGAATAACCATACCGAGTTCTGAAGGCCGTGTTCAGAATATCACACTCTCTAACATGAAGCTAATAATAACCGGATCTAAGGTCGATTTTGGTGAAGAAACTAGCATCCTGAAGCTGATCGAACAAGTCATCAATCCTAGGAATGGGATATTTATTCTTGATTGTGACCTTGTTCAACTAACGGTATTCAATACACATTCTAAGAGAACTATCTTTCTTTCGAACAAATAAAATCGGGGCACCCCATGGAGAAATGCTAGGCCTGATGCAACCTTTATCAAGAAGATCCTTCAACTGATCCTTTAACTCCTTAAGCTCCGAGGGAGCCATTCTATAGGGAGGAATAAAGATATGATTCGTATCTGGGAGAAGATCTATCCCAAAGTCGATCTCCTGCTCGAGAGGAACTCCGGGCAAATCCTCGGGAAACACTTCTACAAACTCATTCACAATAGGAATAGACTGAAAGGATGGGGTTTCGAACTCCGTGACCACAACCCACACTATGTGATAAAAATATCCCTTTAAAATCATCTTCCTAGCCTTAAGATAAGATATGAAATGACCTTTCGAGGAAGGGGGACTACCTCACATTCTAAAATGGGTTCATTTGGAAACTTGAAACTAACAACCTGATTACGACAATCAACAGAAGCATAACAAGCATGTAGCCAATCCATACCAAGAATAACATCAAAATCTGTCATCTCCAACTCTACTAAATCCGCTGAAGTGACTCTATAAAGGACCAAGATAGGGCAATTTCAGTAGATTCTTTTGGCTAAGACTAACTCAACAATAGGGGTAGAAACACAAAAGGGTTCTAAAAGCAATTCAGGACAAATTTCAAATTTGCATGCTACATAAGGAGTCACAAAAGATAAGGAAGAACCAGGGTCCGACAAAGCATACACATCAAAAGAGAAGACTTTTAACATACCAGTGACAACATCTGGGGAACCCTCCTAGTCATGATGAGAGTACATAGCATAAAGACGGTTCTGGCGCTGACCACCAGAACTAGAAGTTGTGCCCTACTGGGCTGGTCGACCTCCTGGGACTACTGGAGTAGACTGAGCCCTACTACCACCCTACCCTTTTTAGCTGAAGGTCAATCTCTAACCATGTGTCTATCCTGTCTACACCCAAAGCATGCTCCCATTCCCGCACGACACTCTATCGGGTGATTCTTCCCACACTTGTTGCAAATGAGATGGGATGGTCCTCTAGTAACACTCCCCTGAGACTGCGAATGAGAACCAGATCCTCCACCACTCTGATCATGACAAGGCCTAGGTACCTGGGTAGGAGCACTAGCAGAAGAATAAATGGGTCCTGATGACTTCTTTTGAAACAAGGAGAAGCTTGTCACCCTCGATCTGGTGAGCATGAGTCATGGGTCTGGAAATATTCATATCACTCAACAACATAGCAGACCTTCACTCCTTCTTCACCATGTCTGAAACCCCATAGATAAGCTTACTCATTTGGTCATGCGGGTCCGCTACCATAGAAGTGGCATACCTCGATAACTGAATGAACTTCAAACTATACTCTTGAACTGACATCGACCCTTATCTCAAGTTCATAAACTCCTCAGTCTTTGCTTGCCTCAACTCTCGAGGAAAGAACCGGTCAAGGAAGGCTTTATCAAAACACTCCCAAGTCATAGGGAACACGTCCCTAGCTCTAGCCTCCTTCCATTGGGTAAACCAGATATGAGCTACATCCTTTAGTTGGTAGGATGCGAGCTCCACACAATCAGCACCAACCACTTGCATAACATCAAATATCTTATTCACTTCATCAATAAAATTAAATGGGTCCTCACTCACTTTTGAACCCCAAAATTTGGGTGGGTTCATTCGGACAAAAATACGAACCCGGGCCGCTACCCCACCTTGAGGGTGGACTGGGATAGGAGCCGGTTGGTTGGCCTGGGTGGCCAAGGTCTAGGCTAGCGAATGGATGGCGTTCCTGAATTCCTCATTCATGACCTCAGGGGCTGGAACTGGAGGAGCGGCATTCCGAGCGGCTCGGTGAGGCATAGCACGTCGAGGAATGATCTAAAACGTACAAGGTAAGGATTAGAGGAACATTAGAGTTAAGCTCTATCGCACGATATGATCATGAAAGAAGTGAAGTTTTCTAAGACATATCATAGCTTCCTTCTCATATGTGTGGCGCTCTTCACACACATGAATGAAACTCTACTCGATACGGCTTTCAGATATCCTAGGACTCTTAAACTTGAGGCTCTGATACCAAGTTTGTCATGTCCCGAGGTTACCCCTAGATGTAACATGGGACTTGGGACCACAAGTTCCCCAAGCTATCCCTTGGTGATAGCATTCTCAAGCATAATAAAAGATAAGCGGAAACATAATAGATAAATTGGGAATCACATAAATGGATAATCAAGTCAAATAGGAATACAAAATCCAGAAAGAGACTCAAAAGCTGTCTATGTCTGAAAAGCCTCTACTCATGACATAAAGAGTTGCTAGGATAAGGTGTTAGCTAAGAAGCCTCAGAATGAGGGAAATTATGGTGGTTCATACTCCAGGGGTCAACATCAGCAGGTATACTCAGCCCGTCCTATTCAGTCAGCTTTGCCAGCTGCTACAAGTGGTCGTCCGGCAGCTCATCAACAGTTTTCAGCTCCTAAGGGCAAGAGAGCTTTTTCTTCATCTACTAGCATGCCTGCACTTGATCACAGTTGTTTCCATTGTGGTGATCTGGGCGACTTTAAGAGGGAGTGCCGTCACAGGCAGACCGATAATTAGGTTCAGCAGTAGCCCAAGGCTGTGGTCCCAGCAGGTAGAGGTGGTCATGCTAGAGGTCATCCACAGGGTAGGCGAGGTAAATTTTAGGGAGGCCAGGGAGATAGAGGGAATAGCAGTGCAGGCAGGGGTGTGGCACAGCCGGCCAATGAGGTTGCCTGGATTGATAAACAGGCTCGCTATTATGCATTTCCGGGAAGAATCGAGGCTGAGGCATCTGATGCGGTGATCATAGGTACCATTCTTGTCTGTAATAAAATAACTTCAGTATTATTTTACCCAGGGTCTACATATTATTATGTGTCTGTGAGTTTTGCATTGGGTCTGGACTTGATATGTGATATCCCTGATTTCCCTATCCATGTTTCTACCCCAGTTGGAGAGTCTGTGATTGTGACTCATGTTTATCTTAATTGCTTGGTTGTATTTGTGGGGTTGCAAACTTGGGTAGACTTCGTAAATCTGGATATGGTCGACTTTGATATTATTTTAGGCATGACCTGGTTATCCCTGTATCATACTATCTTGAACTGTAACACCAAGACTGTGGCTCTAGAGATTCTGGGTAATGATAGGCTAGAGTGGGAGGTGTGTATAGGTCTAAGCCGACCAAAATTATATTGTTTGTTCGAGCTAGGAAGCTAGTGGGGAGAGGGCGTTTAGACTT
Organism: Jaltomata sinuosa; assembly: GCA_003996215.1. Taxonomy (NCBI): domain Eukaryota; kingdom Viridiplantae; phylum Streptophyta; class Magnoliopsida; order Solanales; family Solanaceae; genus Jaltomata; species Jaltomata sinuosa. The sequence goes on along the minus strand of QJPP01001935.1, from coordinate 104,580 downwards.
TATGGCTCATCTTCAGGATGATGGTGTGGAGTCCCAATCTTTTGAGTCAGTTCTAGTTGTTTTAGAGTTTCGTGAGATGTTTCCAGTGGATTTGCCTGGCATGCCTCCGGACAGGGATATTGACTTTTGTATTGACTTAGAGCCGGGCACTCATCCCATTTCTATTCCTCTGTATCGTATGGCTCTGACAGAGTTGAGGGAACTTAAGACTCAACTTCAGGAACTCCTAGATAAGGGATTTATCCATCCTAGTGGTTCGCCTTGGGGTGATCCGGTATTGTTTGTAAAGAAGAAGGATGGTAGTATACGGATGTGCATAGATTACAGGAAATTTAACAAGGTTACCATTCGGAATATGTACCTTCTACCCCGTATTGATGATCTATTTGACCAGTTATAGGGTGCATCAGTGTTTTCAAAAATTGACTTGAGGTCAGGGTATCACGGGTTGAAAATTAGGCCCGAGGATGTTCCTAATACTGCTTTTCAGACTCGGTATGGGCATTACGAGTTCTTAGTGATGTTGTTTGGTTTGAACAATGCACCAGCAACATTCATGAGTCTGATGAATGGGGTGTTTAAATATTACTTGGATTCTTTCATCATCATTTCCATTGATGACATTTTGATCTACTCCAAGAGTAGGGAGGAGCATGGTAAACATCTTTGTATAGTGTTGGACACTTTGGGACATCAAAAGCTCTATTCAAAGTTTCCCAAGTGCGAATTCTGGTTGACTTCAGTTGTGTTCTTAGGGCATGTAGTGTCAAAACATGGGGTGATGGTAGATCCCTAGAAGATAGAGGCAGTCCAGAGTTGGGCACGGCCTAGCTCTGTGACTGAGGTGAGGAGTTTTGTTGGGCTCGCAGGTTATTACCGGAGGTTTGTTATGGATTTTGCATCTATTTCTACTCACTTGACAAGGCTGACACATAAAGATGTACTGTTTGTGTGGTCCTACAAGTGCGAGAAGAGCTTCCAAAAGCTCAAGACACTTCTGACCACGGCTCCTATTTTATCCTTGATGGTTGAAGGTAAAGACTTTATTGTTCACTGTGATGCTTCACATTATGATTTGGGTGTTGTATTGATGCAGGATAGGAATATGATAGCCTATGCTTCTAGGCAGTTGAAGGTGCGTGAGAGAAACTATCCGACTTATGATTTAGAGTTGGCAGCGGTGGTCTTTGCACTCAATATTTGGAGACACTATCTTTATGGTGTCAAGTGTGAGGTGCTCACTGATCATCACAATCTGCAACATGTTTTCACTCAGAAGGACTTGAATCTTAGGCAGAGAAGGTGGATGGAGTTGTTGAAGGATTATGATGTGACTATTTAGTACCATCTGGGTAAGACTAATGTGGTGGTAGATGCATTGAGCCGGAAGACAGTTAGCATGGGCAATTTGGCTTGTTTGGGGGTGTCCAAACGACTACTAGCAAGGGAAATTCAGGCATTAAAGTCCAAGTTCATGCACTTGGGTTATTGAGAACAAGGTGGAATTTCGGACAGTATTAAGGTCAAATCCACATTCATAGAGGAGATAAAGGCCAAACAGTTTCAGGATTCGCAGTTGAGCAGGCTTCGGAGCAAGGCAATATCTGGAGAGATTGGGGATGCCACGTTAGACTCTGGTGGTGTGTTAAATTTTAATGGAAGGATATGTGTTCCTTGGGTTGATGACATGATTCAGAAGGTGTTGGCAGAGGCTCATGGTTCGCGGTATTCAATTCATCCAGGTGTAACCAAGATGTACAGGAATTTAAGGCAACTTTATTGGTGGCCTGAGATAAAAAGAGACATAGCTGATTTTGTGTCCAAGTGTCAAAATTGCCAGTAGGTAAATTATGAGCACCAGAGACCTGCAGGACAACTTCAGAGGATGCCCATTCCAGAGTGGAAGTGGGAGAGAATAGCCATGGATTTTGTGTTGGGTCTCTCCAAGACTTTGGGGAAGTATGACTCTATTTGGGTCATTGTGAACAGGCTGACCAAGTCAGCTCACTTCATCCCAGTCAGGGTGGATTACAATTCACAGCAATTGGCTAAGATCTATGTGAAGGAGATTGTGAGATTGCATGGAGTGCCACTGTCCATCATTTCAGACAAGGGTACGCAGTTTACTTCCAAGTTTTGGGGAAAGTTGCATGAGGAGTTGAGAACTCAACTCACCTTTAGTACAACCTTCCACCCTCATACTGATGGTCAGTCGGAGAGGATGATTCAGGTATTGGAGGACATGCTGAGAGCATGTGTGATTGACTTCAGGGGTCATTGGGACTAGTTTCTACCATTGTGTGAGTTATCATACAATAATAGCTACCACTCCAGTATCGATATGGCACCATTCGAGGCTCTGTATGGGAGGAGTTGTAGTTCATTGATTTGGTGGTTTGAGAAAGGCGATGTAAAGCCTTTGGGTGTAGACTTGGTAAGGGAAGCGCAAGAAAAGGTAAGAGGCATTCAGACCAAGTTACTAGCTGCCCAAAGAAGGCAGAAGGAATATGCAGATCGCAAGGTTTGAGACATGGAATTTCATGTTGGTGAACAGGTATTGTTGAAGGTGTCACCAATGAAGGGAGTTATGCATTTCGGTAAGAGAGGCAAGCTCAGCCCCCAGTTCATCAGACCATTCGAAGTTCTTGAGACGTAGGGCTCGTCGCTTACAGATTGGTGCTGTCGCCCAGTTTGTCGGGTGTTCATCCGGTGTTTCACATATCCATGCTAAAGCGATACTATGGGCATGAGGACTTCATCATCAAGTGGAATGAGGTGTTACTTGATAAGGATCTTCGCTATGAAGAGGAGACAATTTTGATTCTTGATTGGGATGTTCGAAAATTGAGGAAAAAGGTAATCAATATGGTAAAGGTTCAATGGAAGAATCGTTCGGTTGAGGAGGTCATTTGGGAAACCAAGAGGGATATGCGGGACAAGTACCCTCACTTGTTTGATGATACATGTACTACTCTTTTCGCTCTTTACTTTCCGTATTTTTGAGTTTGATTATTCGGGGATGAACAATGGGTAAATTGGTATCTATTGTAATAACCGAGTCCGTCATTACGGGAAAATCATTCGTGCTAATTTTTAGAGTTAGAAAACTCTAGGTTTGGGAGTTTGAAATTCTGGGATAGGCTAGTCTCGATCGGATTTGGAGCGAGGTATGGTCTAGGGCAATCCGGGTAAGGATTGGGCTTGATGTCTTGATTCGAGCTAGTTTTCCTTGTATCTAATACATAAAGGAGTTCGGGGGATTTTTCAGAATTAAATTTGGGTAAGTAAAACTCTCGAAATCGAGGTTGATGTGAAGGGGTTGTTCTAGGACGTCAGGAAAATAAGTGTGTTGAAAAATGGACTAGTTTTGCAGATTTTACGACTTTTTATCCTGTGTCAACCGCTATGGAGGTTGACACTCCCCATGGTCACCTCCGCTATAGCAGAGAAATTACCGCTACAACAAAAGTCAACGATGGTCAACCTCCGCCATAGCGGATGACTCTGCTATTGTGGTATCGATATAGCGGAGCGGACCGCTATAGTGGAGCATGACAGGATTTCATACAACAATTTCCCCAAAACAGTTCAATTTTTCTTGAAACATTTTGGGAGAATAAGGGGGCGATTTTGGGCAATTTTCATCCATTTTCCACCATTTTTGTCCTAAAGGTAAGGATTCTACTCCCCAAACTCCGTAATATCTTTCCTATGCTATAGAATTGCTAGGGGTGGACTTGGGAAAAGGTTGGGATGACCTAAGAATCGTAGAATCCAAGGAGAAAAGGGATTCTAGGGTGCTAGAGTTCTTGGGTCTTGATTCTTGGTAATGGGTAATGATCACTTAGCCATAATTCTCAAAGGGAATCCGTAAAAACGATGAATTTAGATGAATTAATGGTGGGAGAGCCAGGGAAAGGGTGGAATGATCATGGTTGGCCTGGGGTTTGGGATTATTCATAATCTGGGTAATTTGTAGGCCATAAGTATTGATTTTTTGTTACTGTGTATTTATTTGTAGACCAAGAACAAGCAAGGGATCCTGAAAAAGGGAAAGCTCTGGCACTATAGAGCTTGCTTATTCGAGTTAGGTGATGGTTATTGATTCCTGTATGCATTGTATGTTTGTGTACTCATGTCTAAGTATTTGTATGGTTTGCATTGCTTAGGGAATGATTTAGGAATATCCAAAAGTCCTATTTTTCAGTCTTTTGAAATGAGCTAAGTGTTATTACTTATTGATTTACAAGTGTTGATTGTTCATTGTTTGTGACTGTAGATTTATATGACATTCGGTTGGCTCAGGTATCACGCCTAGTGCGGAAAATACTAACGGTTAGCTTGAGTGCCACGCCTGGTACGTGATATACTAACGGTTAGCTCGGGTACCATGCCTGGTACGGGATAACACTAACGGTTGGCTCGGGTACCACACCTGATATGGATTTACTTTATTGTATTGTTGCATCTTTTTTAATGATTCCCTGAGTGGACCAGGTTGTGTTTATGAATTGTGGTTGTGTATTTTGGTCCTTGATAGGCCGGGTTGTTACATTTCTTTATGAGTTTGGTCTTGGTATAGACCGAGTTGTTTGTCTGACACTTAGGTGTTGTCTAGAAGGGATCCAGGGTGGGTCCAGGATATGTAACGAGGTATAATTGTTATTTTTGTGGATTATTGATCATAATTGTGAAGTGGTTTACCTGTGGGACAAGTTAGGTAGGGACTTGTTGTCTAGGAATACCTGTTGACTTGTCTATGTGTTTCTGTACTCTTACTTGATTGTTGTACTACTCATACACTGTTTATTTGGAACTAGCTGATGATCCTACCAGTACACGGTGGTTGTGTACTGATACTGCACTTTCTTGTCTTTTTGTGAGTACAGGAAATCTTCCAGCGGTTGACGCACGACCTCACTTGTAGGCCTGACAGTTCGAGATATCAAGGGTGAGCTGTTCGACCAAGCTGCCTTGATTTCCATCTATTGAGTTGTAGCCCATTTGTTTGGGGCTTAGACTATTTCTATTTTTGGGGTTGCATCCCTGTACTCTAGCTTTGGTAGATATTTTTGGTACGATGACTTTCATATTCTAGGGAGGGATTTTCCGCAGGCTATATATTGTTATAGAGTTGATTTGATTATGTTGATTTCTAGTTTACATTTTTGCATACTAGTTTTAGGCTATTAGGCTATGTTGAGAGTTAGACTCGATTGGTTCGCTCATCCAGGGGTTGGGTGGGTGTCACTCACGGCTGTCTGGGTCGTGACACCTAGCTTAAAATTTTCAAATCCCCAACCCGGATGTTTTCTAACCCAATTTCTCACACGAATAGCTCACCCATATCAATGGAAAGGGTTATTACAATAGATACCAATTTACCCATAGTTCGTCCATGAACGATCAAACAAGAAAATAAGCTAGAACAAGAAGAAGGTAGTAACTGAATCCTTAAACAAGTGAGGGTACTTGTCCCGCATGTCTATCTCGGTTTTCCAAGTGGATTCTGCAATCGGATGATGCTTCTATTAAACCTTCACCGATCTAATTTCCTATGTCCTCAACTTCTGGACATCCCGATCAAGAATAGCAACTAGCTCCGCCTCGTACTAAAGGTCCTTATCTAACAAGACCGAATCCCATTAGATGATGTAACCTCCATCCCCGTGGTACCTCTTCAATATGGATACATCAAAAATTGGATGGACTCTGGAAAAACTGTGCGGCAATGCCAATCTATAAGCTATCGACCCCACACTTTCGAGAATCTTAAATGGACCGATGTACTAAGGGCTTAGCTTACCCCTTTTTCCAAACCTCATTACCCCTTTCATAGGTGACACCTTTAGTAGAACTTGCTCACCAACCTGAAATGATATGTCCCTTACCTTGCGATCTGCATATTCCTTTTGTCAACTCTGGGCTGCCAATAACTTAGTTTGGATACCTCTCACCTTTCCTTGAGCTTTCTTTACCAAATCAATGTCCAAAGGCTTCATGTCACCTACCTCAAACCACCCTATGGATGATCTACATCCCCTCCCATAATGTGCCTTGAACGGTGCCATGTCAATACTGGAGTGATAACTATTGTTGTATGAGAATTCACACAACGGTAAGAACTAATCTCAATGGCCTCCGAAATCAATCACACATGCTCTCAGCATATCCTCAAGCACCTGGATCATCCTCTCTGGCTGACCATCCATCTGAGAATGAAACTTTGTGCTAAAATTGAGCTGGGTGCCTAACTCTTCGTGCAACTTGCCCCAGAACTTAGAAGTAAACTGTGTACCTCTATCTGAAATAATGGATGGGGCACCCCACATAGCCTCACTATCTCCTTGATGTAGATCTTGGCCAACTGCTAAGAGTTATAATCCACCCTGACCAAACTGAAATGGGCTAATTTAGTCAACCTATCCATGATGACCCAAATTGAATCATACTTTCCCAAGGTCTTAGGAAGACCCACCACGAATCCATGTTTATCCTTTCCCACTTCCACTAAGAAATGAGCATCCCTTGAAGCAATCCTGCAGGCCTTTAGTGCTCATATTTCACTTCCTGATAATTTTTACACTTGGACACATACTCAACTATGTCCCTCTTCATCCCAGGACACCAATAAAGTTGCCTCAAGTCCTGGTATATTTTGGTTATGCCCGGATGAATCGAGTATCGTGAACCATGAGCTTCAGCCAACATCTTCTGAACTAAGTCATCAACCTGAGGGACACATATTCGCCCTCTAAAACACAACACCCCACTCACGTCAAGTGTGGCGCACGAGGTCTCACCAGACACCACCTTGTACTGGAGCTAGTCTAATTGCACATCCTCAAATTTCTTGGCCTTGATTTCATTCATAAACATTGACTTTACCTCGATACTAGCCAACACTCCACCCTTTTCTAAAATTCCCAACTGCATGAACTCAGATGCTAGAGTTTGAATCTCTCTAGCCAAGGGTCGCTTTGACACACCCAAGCAAGCCAAACTTCCCATGCTAACCGCTTTCTGGCTCAATGCGTCTACCACCACATTGGCCTTATCCGGATGATACTGGATGGTCACATCATAATCTTTCAACAACTCCATCCACCTTATCTGCCTCAGGTTCATATCCTTCTGTGTAAACATGTGCTATAGTCTACAATGGTCTGTGCACTCCTCACACTTGACATCATAAAGATAGTGCCTCCAGATCTTAAGTGCAAATACCACTGCTGCCAACTCTAAATCATGGGTTGGGTAGTTCTTCCCATGAGGCTTCAATTGACTTGAAGCATAGGCTATGACATTCCTGTCCTGCATCAACACAGCACCCAAACCCAAATGAGAAGCATCACAAAATACAATGAAGTCCTTACTTTCCACCGGCAGTGATAGAATAGGAGCCGTAGTCAAAAGGGTCTTGAGATTTTTGAAGCTCTCCTCACACTTGTCAGACCAAACAAATGGTACCTCCTTCTGGGTCAACCTTGTCAAGTGATTAGCAATGGAATAAAAATTCTTCACAAACCAGTGATAATAGCTGGCAAGACCCACAAAACTCCTCACCTCAGTCACAAAGCTAGGCTGGACCCAACTCTTAATTGCTTTAATCTTCTGGGGATCCACCATCACCTTTTTTTCTGAGACCATATTCCCTAAGAAGGCAACTGAAGATAACAAAAATTCGCATTTCAAAAATTTAGCATATAATTTATTTTCCTTCAGAATTCCCAAAACAATACAAAGATTCTCTGCATGCTCCTCCTTACTCTTGGAGTAAATCAAAATGTCATAAAAAGAAAAACCACGAAATAATCCAAAAATGACTTGAAAACCCCGTTCATCAAACTCATGAAAGCTGATGGCGCATTGGTCAACCCAAATGACATTACCAAGAACTCATAATGCCCATATCAAGTCCTGAAAGCCATTTTAGGTATATCCTCAGGCTTAATTTTCAGTTGATGGTACCCTGACCTCAAGTTAATTTTGGAAAACACAGACGCACCCTGCAAATGGTCAAAAAGGTCATCTATGCGGTTCAAGGGATACTTATTTTGGATGGTAACCTTGTTCTGTTTCTTGTAATCTATACACATCTGCATGCTACCATCCTTCTTCTTAACAAACAAGACTGGAGCACCCCATGGCGAAGTACTGGGATGAATAAATCCCTTATCTAGGAGTTCTTGTAGTTGAGTTTTGAGTTCCCTCAACTCTGTCGGAGCCATAAGATAAGGAGAAATAGAGATTGAGCGAGTACCCGACTCCAAATCTATACATAAGTCAATATCCATGTCTGGAGGCATACCAAGTAAATCAATAGGAAATACCTCCTGAAATTCAAAAACCACCGAGACTGACTCAATAGAAGGGGACTCCACACTAACATCCTGAAGATGAGCCAGGAAGGCTGAACACCCCTTCCCCACTAGCTTTTTATCCCGAATAAAGGATATGATCTTTGCGGTATTAGGCCTATGCACACCTTCCCACTCTAGTATATCCATGCCCAAAATCTCTAGAGTTACTATCTTAGTATTATAGTTCAATACAACATGATAAGGAGACATCCAAATCATACCCAAGATAATATCAAAATCCAGCATATCCAATATGACCAAATCTACCCAAGTACGGGAACCTATAAACATAACAGAGCTTAAACGATACACATTGGTCACTACCACAGACTCCCTAACCAGAGTAGATACATGAATAGAAAAATCAAGAACATCAAAAATCCAATCTAGACCCAAGGCAAATCTAATAGATATGTAAGAATATATGGAACCCAGATCAAATAAAATTGAAGCCATATGGTCACATACGAGAATAATACCTGTTATCAGCGCATCAAATGCCTCAGCCTCAGACTTACCCGGGAAGGCATAACAATGAGCTTTATCATCAATCTGGCAACCTCTTTAGCTGACTGTGCTTCTCCCTTCCCCGTGTTACTATTACCTCTTCTACCACCATGGCCTTCCTAATTATTACCTCGCCCACCCTATGGGTGTAACCTGCCATTGCCACCTCCACCTGCTTGAACCACAACCTTAGTATGCTGTTGTGCCTGATTACCTGCCTGTCTTGGAGGACATTCCCTCTTAAAATGACCCAGATCACCACAATAGAAACATCCTTGATCAAGAGAGGTCCTGCTGACAGAACTATAGGAGGCCCCTAGCCTCTAGTAGCTAGAGACTGCTAAATGGCCCCTGACTGGCCACTGGTAGAAGCGGCAGGGCTGACTGAATAGGGCGAGCCGAAAGAACCTATTGACTAGGACCCTTGGAATAAGAACCACTAAAATTACCCATACTCTTGCACTTCTTAGCTAACACTTTAGTCTGCCCAACTTTCTTAACTCCTTCTAGTTTCTTCATATAGTGAGTCACCTCATTAAAGATCTTCCTTGCCAAAGTCATATGAATGGATAGAACTTGCAAGTCAGTATTCAAACCCAATAACTGGATAGCATAGCGAGACAACGCATGGAACTTAGCCTCATAAGCTGTAACAGACATGTTGCCCTGTTCAAGGGCCAGAAATTCGTGCTTCTTATGATCCCTGAGAGTATGGGGCATATATTTTTCTAGAAACAAGGCATGGAATTGAGCCCAAGCCATCGAAGGCAAGGCTGACAAATGACACTCCATATGAGCACTCTACCACTACTTGACATCACCCTGCAGCTGAAAAATCACTAACTCCACCCCATGCTACTGTACAATACTCAACAATCTCTTATAATAATCCACAATAAACTCGAAAGCATCCTCATTCTCTGTATCATACAATGGTGAAGGTTTAAGCTTTAAGAACTTGGTCAACAGCTCATGCTCGGTCCCAATCATAACAGGGCCTAATATCAAATGGAATAATGCATCAGTACCCGAAGCTTCATCCATCCTGGGAGCTATAGAAATAGCGGGATGAGCACCTAGAACCTGAATTGCTGGTGTAGTGGGTGTAACACCCCAGATTAGGATTAGAAGTCCCACATCGGCAAAACACAGGAGATATGTTGGGTAAATGAGTAAGCATGCCTTACTCCCTATTGACGCATTTTAAAGCCGTGTGGTTCTAGGCCTAGAAAGGACAATATCACTAGTAGGTTGGGCCATTACAAATACCCTTTGTAATGGCCCAACCTACTAGTAATATTGTACACTCTGGGCCTAGACCTGTACAACTTTAAAATGCTTCACTAGGGAGTAAGGCCTGCTTACTTATATACCCAACATCACTCCTCTGTCAGCCTTGTCGATGTAGTCCAGAGTTCAAATTGAGTTTAGACAAATCCCGGTAAGGTGGGGCAAACCTCAATCCTGAGTATAGGCCAATCCCATTCGATGGGGGAAAACCTCAGCGAGGACGCTGAGTCCATAAAATGGGGTGTATGTAACACCCCATATTAGGATTAGAAGTCCCACATCCGCAAAACACAGGAGAGATGTTGGGTATATAAGTAAGCAGGACTTACTCCCTAGTGAAGCATTTTAAAGTCGTGCAGGTCTAGGCCCAGAGCGGATAATATCACTAGTAGGTTGGGCCGTTATAGTGGAGGTGGATCCAGTACCTTCCAGCCCACTCAAAAATGCCAATACCTGCCGAATGACCTTAAAAGATATAGGAGGTAGGCCTGCACCTCTAACCGGTGCCTCCATCTCTAGTTCCATGCCATCCTTGTGTACCACTTCAGCATTCTCAACATGATCTTGGGGTAGGGGAGAGGTCACCGACCTCTGCTCAGTAGCCACCTGAGCTCCAACCCTGGCGGGTGTCGCTCTCCCTCTACCCCTGCCCCTTTCTCGCCCTCGAGCCATCGGTCCTGCAGTTGGAGCTGCTACCCTTGCTCCATTCTGTATGGTGTTAACCATCTGCAGATAAAAGAATGAAGGAAGTCAGATACAAATTTGGATTGCCAAATACCAATTGGAATAAAGTTATAGCATAAAGGAAGAAAGAAGAGATAGTTTCTTAAAGTCCTATAGCCTCTCAAAGAAAAGTACAGACGTCTCCATACCATTCTGCAAGACTCTACTAGACTCATTTTGGTATGACGAGATCAACAAACCTAGGGCTCTAATACCATCTTTGTCATGACGTAAACCATTGTGAGTGGCACCCACACTAAACCCTCCGTGGGAGAACCAAAACCCAACCAACACTTAATCAAAACAAAGCAGCTAAAAATGAGTTTGTATTAAATAATCCAAGATTCACCTCTAAAATAGTTGAAAGAAAAACTTGCGAAAATAATCCCCTAGAACCTGAAAGTCATGTACCAAAACATCTAAAATAGTCTAGAATACAGGGATGCAACCCCAAGACAAAGGGAATCCAAGTCCGAACAATGGACTAGAATAAATAGATGAATCCATGGTAGCCCATAAGAATCAACTCACCTTTAGATTCAGAAAGCATTTGTATCACAACCGAGGTCACGCAATAGCCACTAGAATATGCCCTGTACTCAACAAAAGAAGAGCAAGTGCAGTATTAGTACATAAGAACAAAATTGTACTGGTAGGATCATCGGCCAGCTCTAATATACGAAATATGAACACCTAACTATTACTTAGTAAAATAGGACAAACATGTATAACCCAAGTCAGTGAATATAAGCAAGATTCTCAGTCATCAACCTGACATAACAACCACATAATACATGCCCAAAACCACCACAACAACCCATATACGATTCAACACACCTTTCAAGTAACCCAAACGACCCAAGGATCCCTTGGACATCGTCTATGGTGTTTAACATGCAATCTCGGTCTCCACAGGAACCATCCCAGCATTTAAACACACTAATCCGGTCACTCATAGACCAATATGTAATAATACATCACAATGAATAAACCTGATTCACTCTTGGAACCAATACACAGAAGAACAACCAAACATGTACCAGGCATGGTACCTGTGCCAACCATAATAGAATATGTACCAAGCATGGTACCCAAACCAACTGATAGATATCTCATACCAAGTGCGGCACCTGAGCCAACCAATGAACTATACCAGGCGTGGTACCCGAGCGAACCGAAGAATCACAGATATCATAACAATCACGAACATAATAAATACAACCCACACTGGTAAAGCCAACAAGCATTTAAGACACGTTCATTGCATGAGATTGAGAACCAAATATCATTTAACATTTATTTCCTTATTCCCTAAACATGTACTGTAAAAGCAATACTAATAAAACAGTTAACATGCACACATAACATAAATTGGGTCACAAGTTAACCATCACTTACCTCAAATCAAGACCGAATGTCTACTGGATTGGAACTTTCCCATTTCTGGAAATTCTAGCTTGATCATGGTCTAAATAAGAAATGCAAACATAAATTCCACCCAAATGGCCTAAATATTCCCAGATTATATACTAATCTGAACCCCAGGCTAATTTCATGATCATTCGATCCATCCTAGGATCCTTCCACCTTAAATTAACCTATTTACTACCAATTCCAGGGTTATACCTGTGAATTTATGGTAAGGAATTCTTAAATAACAACCTAAAGCAAGAAACCCAGGTTTTTCATCCCAACAATTCCCTTTTTCACCAGAAAATCCAACCTAGGTTAAGTTAAACCCTTCCCCAAGCATGTAACTAACGATTCTAGGCCACAAGAATCAAACTACTAGATTAGGGGAAGAAAATACTTACCTTAGCGAAGGATTATGGTGGAAAATTGATGGAAGTCACCAAAAGTCACCACAGCCTGTTCCCAAAATATTCTTGGAAAATAATTAACATTTTTGGGGAAGTTTCTGCATTTATAATGAATAATAATACTATAGTGGCTCAATCCCGCCATAGCGCCACCATCATAGCGAAAGCCGCCTGCTATAGTTGAGTTGACCGCATTTGACTCCCGTTATAGTAGGAATTTCTCCACTATAACAGCATCACGATAGCGGTATGTCACCTTCTATAAGGGCTGACATGGGATAGAAACTCGAGAATCCTCCTAGTTTTTCCCATTTCGCAACATACCTTCAAACCTTGATATTCCGCACCAACCCCTTTATGTCAAGTTTGATATCGACTCACCCGAATTCATTTCCGAGAAGTCCTATGGACTCCTTGACGACTTAGCTAATAGAAAAACTAGCTCAAACTTAATTATTTCACCCAATTCTTTCTCGGATTGTGCTAGACCTCACTTTGCTCAGATTTTGTCCGAGACTAGCTTAGCCTAAAATTTTCAACTCCCCAACCCGAAAGTTTTCTAACTCGATTTCTCTCACAAATAGCTCATCCTTAACGACGGGAAGGTTTATTACACTAAGCAACCACCAAAGTATCCAAAATGAGTCTGAAAGCTTCGGGACTCGAACTAATAGTTCCACTAGCTGAAATTCCACATTCTGGAGCTAATAGAATTGATGAAATTCTCATTTGAGTTCGTTAGCTAAGAATATTGATTGAAATCAAACTTCTCATCTTCAAAAGCTCTAAAACAATGAATCCCTTCTAAAACCTAACTGAACACCCTAAGAACCATGCCACTCATCCTCACAAGTCATAAACACATTATAGAAGCTACAGGAAGGATCGAAACAATAAAAATGCATGAAAATGACCATGAGGGTCATTATAAAAAGTATGAGCAAATCATGACTTGTAACACAACTTACCCAAAATTAGATTAAGTGGAGTATAAGTTGATAAAAATGACCATGCTAGAACCAAGAATCTTGAAGGGTGCCTTATACCTCACTTGATCAACAAAATTCTTTACTCGATTTTTTGTTTTTACACCTCAAAATAAAGAGTCATTTCTTTTTTATTAGGATTCAAAAAGGTGACTTGGAATAACATAACTCAATTCCTAGTGGAAAATCTGAATAAAAATAATCTCTTCTCAATACTAGCACTTTAATTTGAAAAACCCTTTCTTTTTCTTAAATAAAAGCCACATCATAGAGGGAAAAAAGGTGTGACAACTCTATCTTGAGATCAAGAAAAAGTGAAACTATGATTTTGTTGAGGTTTTGTCAAACTATGTTGATGATATTAGTGTTCACGTTTCATACTTGGGTAAAGCAAAAGGAATAACTTTTCTTTTTCATCGAGCAATAACAAAACTAGGAGAAAGAGACCCACTTCTATTTCCTACAAAGGATATGTTTAAGTTCTTTTATAGAGTTCCTTATTTTAAGATGATAAATATGGATATGAATGATGTTCTTGAAGGATCATTTGAACTAGGACCTACTTCTTTACCTATTGACCGAATAGGCATTTATGATTCTGAAGATCTTGACATCAAGTGTGGGAACGCATACCAAGATTTTCCTTGTCCTAGATCTCCATTTTTTGCAATGAATATAGTACATCCTGGTAGGATGTTCCTTGAGGCTTCTCATCCCATTCCATCCTATCAGAAGGTACTAAATTCATTGTAGAAAATGGAGATCCAAGACAAGAAACATCTTGGTATGCATTTTCATGCTTGATGTCAAGATCTTAAGAAGTAGAAATGCATATTTGGTCAATAGGTAAGGAAGCAGGTCCTAGTTCAAAGGATCTTTCAGGAAATTCATTCATCTCCATCTTTATTATCTTAAAAGAAGGAACTCTATAAGAGAACTTAAACATATACTTTGCAGGAAATAAAAATGAGTTTATTTCCCCTTGTTTTTTGTTGCTCAATGAAAAAGAAAACTAAAGCCTGTTTCTTTACCCAAGTATGCAACATGAACACCAATATCATCAGCATAGTTTGATAAGACCTCAACAAACTCGTAGTTGTACTTTTTTTTGCTCTCGAGATGGAGTTGTCAATCTCTATTTTTCTCTCTATAATATGACTTTTATTTAAAAGAAAGAATGAGGTTTTCCAATTGAATTGACTGTATTGAGAATGGATTATTTAACTTGTTCAGAGTCGCCACTTGAATTGTGTTATGGTGTTTCAAGTCACCTTTTTGAATCCATAATCAAAAGGTAATGACTCTTTATTTTTTGTTTGTAAAAATAAAAGACCTGGTAAGAAATTGTGTTGACCAAGGACCCCTTGAGTTATGTGGTTCTAGCTCGGTCTCTTTTATAGATTTATACTTAATTTAATTTTTGATAAATTGCATTACAAGCTATGAATTGCTCATACTTTTTATTGTTGAACATTAATTATTCTCAACCTAAATGTGTAACCGCATTCTTGATCTTGACAACACCGGCTTATAAGCATAACTTCTTTTTGTGCTCGTGTGTATCGCACCTAATAAGCTTTGTCTACACATCTTATTTTGAATTAATGAAAGTTAATTATTAGAACAGGTTGACCAAGATGCGTAATCACATCCTTAAATTTCCTTGAAGTGTTTCAAAAAAGATGTCTAACAACATTCTTAATTGAAATAAAGTTTAATTGTATCTAATTTTATCTAACGTTCGACACATCCTATTATTTGTCTACTAACCTTGTTGAGATCGTAAATTTGTCTAGCACTTTTAACAGCCTATGCAGAATATTAATTATCAAAATATATGAAAAATTGCCCAATATTCATGTAATGTCCTTTTTTATTTTAGGTCTAAATTGACTGCACACCATTTAATTTAAACTAATTTCATACTTATCTTACCCATGATTAATTATTTTCTATCCTTATACTATGTAACAAATCAAACGTTACTACAAACACCATAAAAAGATCTTAATTAAATATGGAATCAAATAATGTGTAATGATGTAAGGAAAAGAAACATAGAAATTTCAAGCAAACGAAAATCAAATATTGAATGCAGTAACACAAAAATGAAGATTAAGGAAAGAAAAAAATGAAGATTAAGGAAAGAAATATACCTTCAATAGAAGCTTTCAATTAATTAAGAGTCTCCAGCATAGATTTATACATCAAACAGCGATCAAAAATGCAAAGCTAAACCAGATCTGAAAATTAAAGATTCATGTCAATCAAAACCAAGATATAAAACATGACTGATACCCCTCGACTTCATCAAAATTGAACCAATCGTATAAAAGTGGTGGCTATGGATGAAATCTCGTTGAAGTTTTGAGATTAAGGAGGTCGAAAACAGAGGGGATATGGGTTGGGGTAGCTATAGATGGAGATTCAGGTGGGAAAAATAACGGTGGAGATGGAGAAACAAAGGAATGAGTTTGATGGATGGAGTGTTTTTCAGATCTATTTTTGTTCTTCGACCCCCTTCATATCGTGCCTTTTTAAATAAAAAACGTCCACCATATATCCTCTCTCATGGTATATATTTTGTGTCTTGCAAAGGGATTGTGTGTGTGAGTGAATTATTTTCTAAAAAATGAGTACCCTCTGATGATATAATTATCCCCTAATATTCTTCTTCTAGTGTTGTGTAATATAGTGATAGAGAGGAATCTTTCGGTTAGACTCAAATTTGACTATGTGGAGTGAGAAATCTATCAGCAATAAGTGCACATGATAATTTCACTGATTTGTTACACAAAAGTATAGGAAGGAATCTTGCCAGGAGGCCACATTTGATTGATTTCTATTTTTGTATTTTTTTCTTTTGGAAACTTTTCTTCTTTTTTTTTTCGAATTGAAAAGGAACTTATCTATTTTGTTAAAAAAATGCACTCTTTTTTGTTGTCACTTTTTCTTCAAGTAAAACCTATTAAAAATAAAATAAAAGTCAAAATAGAAAGATTATACTAAAAATAAAATATAGACACTAAAATAATATAAATTTTTAGGTAGGGTAAAAAACTATGTGTCTACAGCTTGCCCCTCTTTGACTACAAACACGAAGAGTTTTCAAATAAAGAAGTAGATAATGAGACAAGTTTTTACCCGACCATTATTTGAAAGAGGGACGAAAAAAGAAAATATGATCGATCTCGAGTTTTGGACAAACTATATATCCCGAGTTATAATAAAAATAGGTCACATGTAGTTCATGATGATGAAATGATGAGATGGTGGGTTGGAGGTCGAGTGAGGTCTTGTGAGGCTTCGGTCTGTGGCCCCTGTTGTTACGTCAATCTGAAAGATATAAGTCAAAAGAAAATATGATTACATGTTCCTATCTATGTAATTTATCTTGAATCTTCATGTGTCACGACCCCGAAACCCGACCATGATGGAGTCTACATAATTCTCCAGTAGACAAGCCAAAACCCAATGATGTGGAAGATAATAATAATAATTAAACTAATGAAAAGAGGAGGATATAAATGAAAAGACAGGGCCAATAGCATATATACATACCAACGTACAAAATATACAAAAGATGGCCCTAAAGTGACCGAATAGACAAAACAACACGAGAACCAACCCAGACATGGTGTCACTAGTACAAGAGCAACTGAGCAAAGAGTAGCTATACAACAGACTCTGTCTATCCAAAATACAAAATATAGACAGAATATACAAGATGGAAAGCATGTAAAGTCTCCAAAAGCGCCGGGAGCTTACCGCGATCCGAACTGCAACATGCCTCGAACGATAGGAAGGTCAATGAGGGTGGCTTGTACTAGGTGCTGCATCAGAAAAAGATGCAGAGTGTAGTATGAGTACCAAGACAACGGGTACTCAGTAGGCATCATAGGGCGACCGAGCACATATAGATAATATATAGATAATCAGATACAGAAAAAGCAGTTAAAACATAGGGATCCACCTAAATCTAGTTATAAAAGCCAAAATCGAAAGAAATAAACCAATAAAAAGTGAAACACGACAGGAGCCAATCCCAAAACAACAACAATCCAAAAGCACCAACCAATGTAATGCCATGAGAATGATATAATGTAAGAATGTATAATAGTATAAACCTGGAATACCTCATTGAGTGTCCAGAATATTGCATCGAACTATGCATATATATATGAGTAGATGAATGAAAGTTAAAAACCTGGAATAATGCATCAGGAGTTTGGAATACCGCATCAAACTATAAATAATGCATAAGAATAGTATTTTCCCCAATTTCCTTCCAAAACCCGTAGACAATTCCTACACGATTCATTTCAAATCCCAAGGTCATCGTAACCGTAGTAAACCCCATTTTTGAACCAAAAACCTTTGAAGTGCTTTCCTTCTATATACATGCTGTGCGATACAATATGAACGGCAAAATACCCTCCAAACCAAGAGAACTGACCTGGAACTCCATTAAAATCCACGCTATGGCCTCGGGCCCATAGTTACACACAACAATAGAACAAAGTGAATAAAACAAGGAAAATAACGCAGAAATTCACCGAGATTCTCTACTCTACCTCTAAGACCTCCTAAAAGCAAACTAAGGATTTTAAGCTAGCCACAACGATACTACAAGCTTCTAGACTAAGGATAAACATGATAATTCTACACTATAACCCGAAATGGCCAATTATAAGCGGTAAGTAGGATTTAAGCCTAAATCTATCTAAAATCCAACCTAACCTTCCAGTATCAGATAAATATATAAAATCCAACTACACTCAGTCTAGAAAGTAAATCGTAACTTACCTCAGGGCCGAACAACAAACACGAACCATCACTTGTGTGCCTTCCCCTTCTGAACAACCTCAGACAGCTGCCACGCTATCAAGAACATAAACTATGTGTCAAGACGAGAAGAATAACACCCATATTGATATACGGAAAAATCAGGCTAGAAATCAGGTCAAAAAATGACCCTAGGGGCCCGTGCAATGAAATAGGAAATAAAATTCACAATTAAGGTCGCGGTGGTTTAAGGAAACCATGCTCAAAACTTGAGCACGAATGGAGCTCGTTTTGGGTCCCAAAATAGCCCCGAAGTGCTACTAATTCGAGGATTTAAGATGTAGAATTACAAGATTTTTGAGATGGAGACTTACCAATTAGGGAGAGAATTACGCCAAGGGAGTGAGTCCCACGAACTCACGAATGTGTAGCCCAAGGAACAGGTTCTACAAGTAATTATCCAAGCTCCAAGAATTAATCAACAATGGAGTTTTACTAAATGGAGAAGAAGAGAGCTTTGGGAAAGGAGAACTTACCTATTATCGAGAGAATACGAATTCCAGATGAACAAATATTTTTCCAGGGTCAAGGACTGATTTGGATCAGTTTAGAAGAGTGTTTTGGTATTTAGGTGTTGGGAGAAATGAACAAAGTGGCTGGAAAATGAAGTGGACAACTTAAATAGCTGTTTCGGGTCCTTCATCGCGTTCACGACAGGACCCCCACATTCGTGAAGAGGAGCGAGCCGGACCATCGCGGTTACGACAGGCCAGCCATGCAATCGCGTAG
This sequence comes from Jaltomata sinuosa, assembly GCA_003996215.1. Lineage (NCBI taxonomy): Eukaryota > Viridiplantae > Streptophyta > Magnoliopsida > Solanales > Solanaceae > Jaltomata > Jaltomata sinuosa. Next base: position 85,317 of record QJPP01001935.1, on the reverse strand, counting down.
AGTAAGCCCCTGCCTGCTTCATCACGAACGCGAAGAGAAACCTTCGAGATCGCGATGGTCAAGGAACTAAACCACCACAAACGCGATGGCCACCTTGCGATCGCGATGACCAAAATGGTCTGCAACTTTTATAGCAGCAACCAACAATTCACCAAGGCCAAAAGTTCATCCAACGGACCCTCGGGATTCATTCAAAACCCCGTGAACACAAACTAACCACGCTACCCAACTAGAAATAACATTCCAGAATCTATGGAAATGATGAAACTCCCAATGGAGATTGTTTTAATGAAAAGTGGGCCCCATGCCTAAAACTGACTCAGAACTCAATACCTCAAAACAAGTCCAGAACCCCCGAGACCCGAACCCAAGGTCCCTCTAGCCCAAAGTTAACATTCTGGAGCTAACAGCGCTGAAGTAATTTCCATGCGAGGCCGTCTTCTCTGAATGTTGACCAAAGTCCACCCTACCAGCCAAATTGGCTTGAAAACACATAAAGCAACACAAAACCAAACCGAAAGCACTAAGATCCAGACCATTCGTCCTACTAGACCAAAATCCCCATTCCAGAGCCTATGGAACTGTCGGAATTTGATTTTGAGCACATTTACCAAGAAAGTTGACCAAAGTCAAAGATTTTCTAAGTTTAAGTTCTAAAATAGGGAAATAGTCATAATGACCTAATGAATACCCCGGGCATCGAACCTTCTATCTTGACAAGTTATAAATGACCTAAATCCACTAGGGGAAAGCTCGAAACACAAAAAAAAGCATGAAAAATAGGAAAATGACCGAGAGTGTCATTACAACATCCACTACTAAAAGAACTTTCGTCCGTGAAAGTTAGAAAAAGGATAGTACCTGAAGACTCGAAAAGACGAGGGTATTGGGTCTGCATGTCAGTCTCGATCTCCTACGTAGCCTCTTCGATAGGATGATACCTCCATTGAACCTTAATTGATGGAATCTTCTTGGACCTCGACTTTCTAACCTACCTGTCAAAAATATCAATAGGATCCTCCTCAAAGGCTAAAGACTCATCCAACTCAACTGACTCTAACTGAAGCACGTGAGACTCATCTGGAATATACCGCCGCAGCATAGAGACATAAAACACAGGATGCATACTGGAAAGAGCAGGAGGCAAGGCAAACTCATAAGTAACCTCTCTGATATGACGAAGGATCTCAAATGGCCCAATAAACCTTAGACTAAGCTTACCCTTCCTCCCGAACCTCAGGACGCCCTTCGTGGGCAATACCCAAAGGAACACACTGTCACCTACTATGAACTCTAGATCTCGAACCCTCCGGTTAGCATAACTCTTTTTCCTACTATGGGTAGTGCGAAGCCTCTCCTAAATAACTTAAACTCTATCCATAGAATCACGAACAAGTTGGTACCCCACGGCCTAACCTCGAAAGTATCAAACCAACCCACTGGAGATCTGCACCGCCTACCATACAAAGCCTCGAATGGAGCCATCTGAATGCTGGAATGGTAACTATTATTATATGCAAACTCTGCCAATGCTAAACACTGGTCCCACTGACCATCGAAATCAATAACACAAGCTCGCAACATATCCTCCAGAACCTAAATGGTACGCTCTGACTGATCATGATGTGGATGAAAAGCAGTGCTAAGCTCAAATCTAGTACCCAACTCTCTCTGAATAGACCACCAGAAGTGCGAAGTGAACTGAGTACCTCAGTCGGAGATGATAGAAACTGTCACACCATGCAAATGGACAATCTCTCGAATATAGATTTGAGCCAACCTCTCAAAACTGTAGGAAGTCTGAACTGGAAGAAAGTGAGCAGACTTCATTAACCTATCCACAATAAACTAAATAGCATCAAATCTCTACAAAGTACGTGGCAAACCCACTACAAAGTCCATAGCAATCCGCTCCCATTTCCACTCTGGAATGGGTAGCCTCTAAGATAAACCACCTAGCCATTGGTGCTCTAACTTCACCTGCTGATAGTTCAAGCACCTAGATACAAAAGCTAAAATATCCCTCTTCATCCCACACCACCAGTAGTGCTGCCTCAAGTCACAATACATCTTAGCTGCCCTGGGATAAATGGAATATCTAGAACAATGAGCCTCATCTAATATCAATCTGACAAAGTTACCAACTCTAGAAACGCAAATACGACCCTCGGTTCTCAGAATACCCTCTGAATTCAAAGTTACCTTCCTAGCCTCACCGATCAACACTTTGTCATGAATAATCCTCAACCTCACATCATCAAACTGTTGTGACCAAATCTGCTCCAACAAGGAAGATCTAGCCTCAATACAAGCAAGAATACGACCCGGCTCAGAAATGTCAAGTCGAACCAACCTGTTAGCCAAGGACTAGATGTCCCAAGCTAAAGGTCGCTCCTCTTTCGCTAAGAAAACCAAGTACCCATACTCACCGCCTTCCGACTCAAGGCGTCCGCCACCACATTTGCCTTGCTCGGATGATAGAGAATAAAGATGTCATAGTCCTTCAGTAACTCCAACCACCTACGCTGCCTCAAATTTAGATCCTTCTGGCTGAAAATGTACTGAAGACTATGATGGTCAGTAAATATATCACAATGCACGCCATAAAGATAATGCTTCCACATCTTCAATGCGAAGACTACCAACGCTAACTCCAAGTCATGTGTGGGGTAGTTTCTCTCGTGAACCTTCAACTGTCTAGAAGCATATGAAATAACCCGACCTTGCTGCATCAACACACAACCCAAACCAATACCTGATGCATCACAATACATGGTGAAACCCTAACCCTTGACCGAAAGAGTAAGAATCAGAGCTAAAGTCAACAAGGCCTTGAGCTTCAGAAAGCTCGCTTCACACTCATATGACCATTGGAAGGGAATATTCTTCTGAGTCTATCTAGTCAATGAAGCTGCTATCGAAGAAAATCCCTTCACAAACCATCTATAATAACCTGCCAACCCGATAAAACTGCGAACCTTGGTAGGAGAAGTAGGCCTAGCCCAATCACAAACTACTGCAATCTTTGCAGGATCTACCATAATCCCATCCTTAGACACCACGTGCCCCAAGAATCCCACAGACTCAAGCCAAAACTCACACTTAGTGAATTTGGCATACAACTGATGTTCTCACAAAGTCTGAAGTACAACTCTAAGATGTTGCTCATTCTCTTCTCTACTCCTCAAATAAATTACAATGTCGTCGATGAACACAATCACAAATGAATCCAAGTAGGCACTAAACACACGGTTCATAAACTCCATAAATATTGCAGGGGCATTAGTCAACCCAAAAGACATGACTAGGAACTCATAATGGCCGTATCGAGTCCTAAATGCAGTCTTTGGGATGTCCTTAGCCCTAATCCTCAACTGGTGATAACTGGACCTTAAATCTATCTTAGAGAACACTGCCACACCCAGTAGCTGGTCAAACAAATCATCAATACGCGACATCGGATATTTGTTCTTAACAGTCACTTTATTCAACTACATATAGTCAATACACATATGCATAGCCCCATCCTTCTTCTTCATAAACAGAATTGGAGCACCCCACGGAGAAACACTAGGCCTGATGAAATATCTACTCAATATATCATGGAGCTGATCCTTAAGCTCCCTCAACTCAGCAGGTGACATCCGATATGGCAGAATAGAAATGGGCTTGGTGACCAGCTCAACATCGATACCAAAATCAATGTCACGATCAGGAGGAAGACTCAGAAAATCATAAGGAAACACATCCAAATACTCGCAAACTATAGGAACTAACTCAAGAGGAGGAGTGGTGGCACTAATATCACAAACGTAGGCAAGATAAGTTAAGCACCCCTTCCCAACCGACCACTGGGTGCTCAGAAATGATATAACACCCCTTGATATGTGGCTATCAACACCCTTCCATATGATAGGGGGGATACCAGGCATCCGAAGAGTAACACTCTTGGCGAAGCAATCCAAGACCGCATGATAAGGAGCAGCTAATTCATGCCCAAGATCACATCAAAATCAACATATCAAGTACAACCAAGTTCACCCACATGTCGTACCCCAAGATAGTAACTACACAAGCCTGATGCACCTGATTGACTACTAAAAAATCACCTACTGGGTAGATACAAGAAAGGGCGCATGCAAAGACTCACAAGCAGACTCCAAACGAGTAGCACAATAAGTAGATACATATGAGAATGTAGACCCTGGATCAAACAAAATAGAAGCAGAATGATGAGAAATGGAGATTGTACCTGTGATCATAGCACCTGAAGCCTCGGCCTCTGTCCGGCCTAGAACCGCATACATGTGGCTCCGACCGCCACGACCACCTAACCTACCAGACTGAGGACCACCTCTAGTACCCTGGGGACCACCCCTACTACTATGTGAACCATCTTTAGCTGGTGGTGCTAGAGCCCTGTGGGCCTGAACTAACTTATCCTGATGCCTAGGGTGTTGTACCGATGGGCACTCTCTAGAAAAATGGCCTATCTCACCACAATCATAACAACCCCGACCAAATGTACTCCACTGTGAAGACCCACCTAAATTAGAATGACCATGACCTATGGACCCTGAATGACCACCTCGTGGAGTAGGAACAATACTCTGGCTACTCAAATCCTCAGAAGTCTATAAAGCCTCCTGAACAGGATGGCTCGGCTAGAAGCGCTACTGGTGTTGACCTCTACCATAGTAGCCTCTACCACGGGCCTGTGAACCACTGAAACTGCCCTGATGGTGGGGCCTCTTATTGCTACCCCCTTGGGCCTCATGAATTATGCTCTCAATAGTACGGACATGATCAACTACCTCCAGAAAAGACTGGCCCAATACTACCATACCCTTTATGTCCAAGCGAGGATGCAAGGTCAAACCTAAAACAAATTGACGTACTCTTTCACGCTCGATGGGCAGAATCATAGTGGCATGGATGGACAACTGGTGGAAGTGGACCTCATACTCAGTCACAGTCATGGAGCCCTGCTTCAACCCAGAGAACTAATCCATCAATTGCTCTCTCATGCTATGCGGTACATACATTTCCAGAAAAGTTGTGGAGAACTGGGCCCAAGTAAGCGGAGGTGACCCAGCTGGTCTGCAAGCAACACATGACCTCCACCACTGTTTTGCTAGACCATCCAGCTAAAACAAGGTGTAATCTTCTTCATGTGACTCAACTAACCCCAAATTATGTAACCTCTCCTGGAAGCTATTCAGAAACTCGTGTGCATCCTTCCTAGAAGCACCTGAAAACCTCGGAGGACCCAATCTCAAGAACCTACCCAGCATCTTCTGCTACTCAGAAGATATAACTGGCACGGTTGGAAGAGGTAGAGCAACTGTAGGAACTGGTAATATCTCTAATCTAGGAGCCACAGCAGCAGGATACGCTCCTGAACCCTGTGTTGCCGCCTGAGCTAAAGTCTGACCCTCATCTCTAACCTGAGAAACAATCGAAGTGGCCGGCGAAGCTGCGGGCAGACTCATACCCTTAAGGAACCCCAACAATCGAACCAAGATGTCCTGCAACACTGGAGTAGCTACAAAACCTGTCGAATGTTGGCTGGCCCTACATGCTTCGGCTTATACTGTACCTCATCCACTCTAACCTCAGGCTCTGGGGATGCTAGTCTAGCCTGGACCCGAGCTGGCACCACAGCCCATGCCCTACCTCGACCTCTAGGTTGACCTCTACCCCATCCCCTAGCTGGGGCGCTAACTGCAGGCATAGGGGCCTCATCCTCACCCACTACAGATCTCTTCTAAACTATCTCAGAAAGAGTGACACAAAGATAGCCAAAAGTTGATCAAGTCAAGAATGCACGAAAAGGGATCAAATAATATGACATACTTCCTTGGAATATCATATAACCTCTCGTAGATTAGATACGGACGTCATCGTACTGATCCACGAGACTCTACTAGACACATTTCTCTTATACTGGCAAGACTGGTGAAGCTAAGGCTCTAATACAAATCTGTCACGACCCCAAAACTGGGCCATGATGGCGTCTACATAACCCCCTAATAAACAAGACAAAACCCAATAATGCAGAAGACAATAATAATAATTAAACTAAGGAAAAGCGGAGGATATAAATGAAAAGACATGGCCAATAGCATATATACATACTAATGAACAAAATATAAAAAAGATGGCCCTAAAGTGACTGAATAGACAAAACAACACGAGAACCAACCCGAACCTAGTGTCACTAGTATAAGAGCGACTGAGCAAAGAGTAGCTATACAACAGACTCTGTCTATCCAAAATACAAAATATAGACAGAATATATAAGATGAAAAGCATGTAAATCTCCAAAAGCGCCGGGAGCTCACCGTAATCTGAACTGCTACAGGCCTTGAACGATAGAAACATCAATGAGGGTGGCTCGTACTAGGTGCTGCATCAGAAAAAGATGCAGAGTGTAGTATGAGTACCAAGACAATGGATACTCAGTAGGCATCATAGGTCGACCGAGCGCAGAGAGATATTATGAGATAATCAGATACACGAAAGCAGTTAAAACACAGGGATCCACCTAAATCTAGTTATAAAAGCCAAAATTGAAAGAAACAAACCAATAAAAAGTGAAAAACGACTGGAGCCAATCCCAAAACAATAATAATCCAAAAGCACCAACCAATGTAATGCCATGAGAATGATATAATGTAAGAATGCATAATAGTATAAACCCGGAATATTCATTGGGTGCCTAGAAAACTGCATCAGACTATGCACATATATATATGAGTTGATGAATGGAAGGTAAAAATCTAGAATAATACATGTGGGGTCCATAATACCACATCGGACTATAAATAATGCATACAAATAGTATTTTTCCCATTTTCCTTCCAAAACCCCATAGACAATTCCAACACAATTCATTTCAAATCCCAAGGTCATCGTAACGGTAGTAAACCCCATTTTTTAACCAAAACACTTTGAATGCTTTCCTTCTATATCCATGATGTGCGATGCAATATGAACATGAAATAATCAACCAGGGGAAAACCATTCACAACAAGGCAAAAACAGGGCAAAATACCCTCCAAACCAAGAGAACTGACCTGGAACTCCGTCCAAATCTGCGTTATGGCCTCGGGCCCACAGTTACACACAACAGTAGAACAAAGTGAATAAAACAAGGAAAATAATGCAGAAATTCACCGAGATTCTTTACTCTACCTTGAAAACCTCGTAAAATCAAACTATTGATTCTAAGCTAGCCACAATGATACTACAAGCTCCTAGACTAAGGATAAACATGATAATTCTACACTATAACTTGAAATGGCCAATTATAAGCGATAAATAGGATTTAAGCCTAAATCTATCTAAAATCCAACCTAACATTCCAGTAATTGATAAATATATAAAATCCAACTACACTCAGTCTAGAAAGTAGACCGTAACCTACCTCGAGGCCGAACTGCAACCACGAACCATCACTCATGTGCCTTCTCCTTCTGAACAGCCTCAGACAGTTGCCACGCCATCAAGAACATAAACTAGGTATCAAGATGAGATGAATGACATCCATATTGATATACGGAAAAATCAGGCCAGAAATCGGGTCAGAAAATAACCCTCGGGGCCTGCATAACAAAAAAGGAAATAAAATTCACAATTAAGGTTGCAGTGGGTTAGGGAATCCATGCTCAAAACTTGAGCACGAATGGAGCTCGTTTCGGGGCCCAAAATAGCACTGAAGTGCTACTAATTCAAGGATTTAAGATGGAGAATTACAAGAATTTTGAGATGGAGACTTACCAATTAGGGAGAGAATTACGCCAAGGGAGTGAGTCCCACGAACTCACGAATGTGTAGCCCAAGGAACATGTTCTACAAGTAATTATCCAAGCTCCAAGAATTAATCAACAATGGAGTTTTACTAAATGGAGAAGAAGTGAGCTTTGGGAAAGGAGAACTTACCAATTATCGAGAGAATACAAATTCCAGATGAACAAACGATTTCCCCAGGTCAAGGACTGATTTGGAGCACTTTAGAAGAGTGTTTTGGTATTTAGGTGTTGGGAGAAATGAACAAAGTGGCTAGAAAATGAAGTGGACAGCTTAAATAGTTGTCTGGGGTCCTTCATTGTGATTTTCAGAGGACCCTCGCATTCGCGAAGAGGAGCGAGCCGAACCATCGCGGTCGCGATAGACCAGCCATGCGTTTGCATAGAGCAAGCCCCTGCCTTCTTTATCGCGAACGCGATGGCCACCTCGAGATTGCGATGACCAAAATGGTCTGCAACTTTTATAGCAACAACTAGAAATTCACCAAGGCCAAAAGTTCATCTGACGGACCCTCAGGATTCATTCGAAACCCTGTAAATACAAACCAACCATGCTACCCAACCAGAAATAGCATTCTGGACTCAATGGAAATAACGAAACTCCCAATGGAGATTGTTCTAATGAAAAGTGGTTCCCATGCCCAAAACTGACTCAAAACTCAATGCCTCAAAACAAGTTTGGAAGCCTCGAGACCCGAACCCAAGATCTCTCTAGCCCAAAGTCAACATTCTAGAGCATGTTTACCAAGAAAGTTGACCGAAGTCAAAGATTTTCTAAGTTCAAGTTCTAAAATAGAGAAATGGTCATAACGACCTAACAAACACCTCGGGTATCGAACCGTCAGTCCCGGCAAGTCATAAATAACCTGAAGCCACTAAGGGAAAGCTTGAAACACGAAAAAAGCATGAAAAATAGGAAAATGACTGGGAGGGTCATTACATCATGCCTCAAGTGGTGAGATGACGTATTTATATAAGTTGAACTTTAAAGTGAACCATATTCTCTAGGTGGGCTCCTTATACTCAAATGTGGAAGTTGACTTGTTGTTTAAGTGCGCTCCTTCTACTTGCACTGAAATTGAACTTGAAAGTTGACCTTGTTCTTCAAGCGGGCTAGCTCATGCTACTTTTAACTAAACTTGGACTCAAAAATTGACAATGTTCTCTAGGCGGGCTTCTGAACTTCAAATGAGAGTTTTGATCCTATTCTTAAGGTGAGTTCCCTGAACTTGAAATTGAAACTAGTCCCTATTCTCCAGGCGGAATCCGAAAATCAAAAATTAATAAATAAAAATAGAACATTTCCCCATCAATTTTCAAGTAAAAAGTTTATGAGTATGAATTAAAAATGGTGCTTAGCTTGTGAATTGAGACTTTGAATGACACTTAAACTTTGTTGCATCACATGATTTAGATGGCTTCTGATTATTGAAAAGAGGGTCCTGCTAAGCTAAATCTAATTATCCAAGAGGGACCTACTGAATTCAATATCATTTTCCAGGAAGGCCCTGCTAACTTAGATATCATTTTTAAAATTAGAGAAACTAGGTAAGGATTCAAGTAATGTCTTAAATAGGATTTTAAGGCACTTAAGAATATTTGTAAAAATGATTGACTAACTTAATTAGGCTTATTTTGCGAAGAGTGATTTATTTAGAACAAATAAAATTAAAGTCATTGAAAACACAATTTAAAGAAAGATTTCTTCCAAAAAAATAAAATAGCATGACTTATTTAATTACGAGAAAATGGGAAAATTATTTAGACTAGCCTTGAAAGAAAATTCCTTGATAGTGAGAGAAGTATTTTATGCATATGAAAGTTTATTTAAGCAAAAAGGAGAAAATTCTTCGAACACTTAGTGAGGAAAATTCAACTTTTGAAACTTATTTAGGAGAATTAACACTAGATGCATTTTTATTAATATTATGAGTAAATTTATATATGTATTAATAAGAAAAGATAAACTTAAAATGGCTACTTGAGGGAATTTATTTAGATTATTTAAATGTTAGAGTTAATACGAATAATCATAAATAATTATAAATAAAGAAAGAGATAAGAGTGGAATTGGGTCTTTTCAACCCACTTTTGGTTGTCAAGATTTGAACTTTGCAATGCATGGACTTTGGTCCATTTTGCACATGTATATCAGTGCGTATATCAGCTTCTTTCTCAATATATATTCCCTACATATCACTGTCTAAATCTGTATATTTGCTTCCCTTTTGCATATTTCCTGTATATTGATCTTAAAACCTGTATATTTGCTTCCCTTCCCTTGTATAATTATCTATTTCTCTGTATACAACTGCGCATTAGCTCATTTGGACTTAGGTTGAGGCTTTACTCGAAGAAATGGGCTTGGGTCAAAAAGGGGATGCAAGAGGGAGTGAGAGAGTCCCGATGGACTCATTGGAGTTCATACATAGAAAAACAAAGGGAGTAAAGATCAGTATCAAGAAGAGAATCAAGTGTTGAAACATCTCATGACTAAGTCTAAAGAACGCTCCCCGATCACAAAGTAGTTCTTTAACCATGACAAATAATAACAAAATCAAGTTGGCATGTAATGGCATAGTAATAGATTCCTCTTTTAACGAAGAGTCTCAATCAAAGTATTATTAGTCAATCCAAGATAGAGATACTATAAATGACAATGATCTGTTTATCTATTGAATATTCAACATGCTAACTTTGTAGGCTACCCCAACAGTATTTGAAAGCAACGAGATCATTAACAACAAGCACAAAAATAAGGGATCACCTTTGAAAAACTTAAATTTCTATTATTCCCTACCCATTTAAACCCAGTAGTAGGCACCTGAATTCAAATATACACAGGAAAAAACATGTTCTTCCAATTCAAAAATAATGTGAGTTTAAATTCTTCTAAGGCAAAGACATTAGTTGAGTTTAACATGAACAAAATTCACTTTAAGCTAAGAAAAATCAATTTCATCATTGAGTACCTCGAACTTCAACTAAGCACGTAAACAAACTCGTAAATACCTTCTTATCAAAAACTTAAACAAGATTAAAGCACCAATAACACCATTTAGACATAAGAATACAGAGAGAAACATTCTTTTTTTTCAAGAGAAACGTTCATAACACTAGATTCAAAATATGTAGAGTATGTGGTCTCATATACTATAACATATACGTCAATTCTTTACAACGAAGGAAGAATGAATTAATTCAGATTTTGTAAGAAGTTCAATAGTTCAAAGTTATTTAAACAAATTAGTTTTTGCCAATTACATTCAAATAGGAGATATCTCAAAGTCATTTTAAGACAACAAATAGAAGAAGGCAATATAGTATTCTTCAACTTATAAAAAGAAAATATTTTATGGGAAGCCAGTTCTAAAATTTTGAGACTAGAACACAAGTCTTATGTAGGGGGAAATCAAAAATTCATTCCTAACTTTGGTCGATTAAAAATTAGCCGATCTCCTGCTCGTATTTTCATTTTAATGAATTCATCAATACCACAGATTCACTTATTCATAGACATAAAATCAAAGGAAAGAGATGGATAAATCCATATCTTAGCCATAATCTATCGAAAAACTTGGTGTCACACAAATCCTGGGCCATAGGCCCGACCAATCTCAACAGACAGGGAGAAAATACAAGAACAAACATGACACAATGAAGCTAATAAATCTACTTATACTCTACAATGAAATCCTACCCCAAACCTAAACTAAGGATCCATGCTCTAAGACTAATACTAAATAAGTAACCCAAACTAAGGCTCACAAAAGAACATTATTTTAAAGTCTTCGAGATGGCCATAATTTTGGAATTCAATATAAACCTAACCCTACCTAGAAGTTCCCCTAACCAAAGTACAATTTATACTATATATCATCTACCTGAGCTAAGTCTAAAGAATGAATGAATATAACCTACCTCAAGGCCGAATAACAAACACGAACCATCACACGGAAGCCTTCCCTTTTTGTAGAGCCTCAGCCTGATGCAACTCTATCAAATAAATTACACATTAATATGAGACTAGTGATACCCATAACAATATTTTATAATTTGGCCAAAAACCGAGTAAAAAATTGACCGTTGGGGCTCATCATTGACACCAAAAATTTATTTTACAATTATCTTCCTCATGGGGTAAGAAACCCAGGACCGAAAGTTGGGCGAGGGCAGAATTGAATTTGGACCTCTATTGGACTTAAAATCTTACATTAATGGAGAAACAAATCCAAGAATTCAAGACCCAAATCCCGATTTATGGATGGAAATGGCACTTGATGGGATGAAGGAACATAAAGGGGAAGAGTTTGGACTTACAAGGTGTAGAAATTACTAAAAACTCCCTTATCCAAGATCTGAAGCTTGTGAATACTTTGGATGAAATGAAATACGAAGAGAAAGAAAGGCCTTTATGGCAAGTGATCACTGCACCGGCAGAGGATTCACCGTAAGCGCAATGCTGCTACTGCAGTGAATCTCTCACAAGAGCAAAATCCACCAGGGGCACCAGGCTCTGTAAGAGAGAGTCACTACCCACAGGCGCGAGCCTGTATTAAAGATGAAAAAGCTGTAAGAGTGAAGACTAGTGCATAGTGCACCCTCCGTAAATGTAACAACCCTTTCCATTGTTATGGGTGAGCCAATTGTGGAAATATTTGGGTTAGGTTTTCCCCAAAATTGGAAGTTAAAAATTTTAGTCTAGGCTAGTTCTTGGATGAAATAGTAGCAAGGTATGGTTTAGGGTAATTTGGGAATAGATTGGGTAAATATAATAAAGTTTAGCTTGACTTTATATTAGCTAAGATAATAAGGAATCTGTAGGACTTTTGAAAGTGAATTCGAGTAAGTAGAATTTCCGATATTGAATGTGACGTAAAAGGGTTAGTTTGGAATATCATAGTTTGAGGGTGCATTGCATAAAATATAAAACTCAGAGAAATCTTGAATTTCTGCCTCGCCATACCCATAATAGCGGGTAACAAGCCGCTACAAGGCTGTCGCTATAGCGGAGAAATTCTTGCTATAGCAGGAGTCAAAGACGGTCAATCCCGCTAACTATAGCGGGATTGGGCCGCTATAGCGGGGTAAATTGTTGTTTATACAAAAACTTCTCCAAAAACATTTTATTCTTTCTAAACACATTTTGGGGAGGGCTTAGGCAATTTGGGGCAATTTTCACCTATTGTCCACCAAAATTCTTCGTAAAGGTAAGTTATTTATCCCTATTAACTAGTTTTTCAATTCCTCAACCTTAAAATCACTAGTTTACCAGTCTTGGGGAGGGTTTAACTTGACCTAGCTTTAATTTTTGGTGCTAGGGGGTAAATTAGGTGTAAAACCTTTGAGTTTTAGTTAAAAGTTGATTATTTACACCTACATGACTATAATTCACTAATGTAACCATGAAATTAGTAATTTTAATGTGAATGTATGGTGGGAAAGCCCTAAAATGGGTGGGATGACCATGAAATTGGCCTTGGGGTTTGGGATTAGGCAGTAATCCTCAATATTATAGGTCATTTGATTGATTATGTGTCTATATTATTTTATTTTTAGACCATAATCAAGCCGAGGTTGCCAAAAAATGGAATGCTCAGGTTCAGTAGAGCATTTCAGGCTTGGATTGAGGTAGGTGATAGTTCAAATGTAGTTGAAATCTAATTTGTGTTATGTGTGCATGATAACTATTCCTTAATATTGCTTGTACAATGCACATCCAAGGAAAATTAAATGATTGTTTGATATCCTAAATGTTAATCACATGCAATAAGTTTAAATGAAAACTTGTTGGTTTTTACAAGTGTTGTTTTTGTTATCATTGTGGTTGTGATTGTATTGATATTTGTCATTATTTTTGAATGTACTGGTATTTGGACATCTCCACAGGATTGGTTGATATAATATTGGCAGACACTTGATGTCTGCGATTTGGTACATGGACAAGAGCTCATCCCTTGCAGGTCATGGCTAGTGGGTGACCAGAAGACCCTTGGCATGTGTGTACAGGTAATTGGTGAGTGTGATAATTTCTTGAGTGAACTGGGGATTATATGTTTTCTTTATTATATTGTTTCCTTGAGTGAACCGGGCTTAAGTGTTTCCATTATTATGTTGGTTCCTTGAGTGAACCGGGTTTGTGTGCTTAATTGCTAAATATTGTTTCTTGATGTGAACCGGGATGCATATTAATTGCCATAGTTGTTATATTAGGGATCCTTGAGTGGTTTGAGTTAATTGCAAGCTGTGACATAATTCTATGTTGTCTATTACTTCTGTAGTTGGGACATGATTTATATGATTGTTGAGTCATTGTTGTTAACTTGGAGTCTTGTTGGTGGTCATAGTTTAACTTGAATTGTTATTATTGTTAACTCATATTAACTGAACTTCATGTTGTACTTGTCACAAGGTTAAGTGTTATGAACTTGGCGTAAAGTTGCATGATAGGGTTCATGGTTGTCTTGTTGTACTATGTTATGGTTATGTGTTCATATTTCTCATTTTGGGTTGGCCGATGACCCTACCAGTACACCATTATTTCTTGTGTATCGATACTTGTAACAACCTGTTCATTTGTTATTAAAAGGTACCTCATTATGTGTGAGCTACTCGTGCGAAGAAAGGGTTAGAAAAACTTTCAGGTTGGGGAGTTAGAAATTTTGGGCTAGGCTAGTCTCAAATGATTTCTGAATGAGGTAATGTCTAGGGAAATCTAGGAAAGGATTGGGTAAAATATGCAAGGTTGAGCTAATTTTTCTGTTATCTAAGGCATTAGAGAGTCTATAGGACTTTTCAGAAGTGAATTCGAGTGAGTAGAACTCCCGATACCGAAGTTGGCATGAAAGGGTTGGTTCATAATGTCAAGATTTGAAGTGTGTTGTGAAATAGGCCATTTTTGGGGATTTTCCGAGGTTTTGTTCCATGTCAACTGCTATAGAAGTTGACACTGTCCTACAGTGATGACTGCTATAGCGAAGAAATTCCTGCTATAGCATAAGTAAAGGGCAGTCAACCTGCTATAGCGGGCAGCTTCCGCTACGGCGGTACCACTATAGCGGTAATTAGGCTGCTATAGCAGAATACCGGGATCAGAAAACCCAAAAATAAGTTTTATAATTTCATTGTCTTCTGTTCAGCCCCAAAAACAGATGAGGGTTACTCCAAAAACCCTCCTAGGCTTCTCCAAGGCTTGGGAGCCATGTGGAGGGGAGATTCCAGCTAAAATGACGTAGAACCATGGATTTTGGGCATGTCATCCATCAAGAAATGCCTTCACAGAGCCAGAATATGTATTGTGCAGCTGCTTGGCGTCCAGGTAGGTTAGGTTGTTTTCATTGAGTAGATTTGACCTACTTTCATTTCATATTGTTGTATAGACGGAAAGGAGAAACCATGTCTAGGCCTTCAAGCGTGGAGTATGAAGGAGTATTGTGGTTGGCTAGATTGAAATACAAATTGATAGGGTTGGGGATGATGAATTGCCTATTTCGGATTACTAATGATTGTTATGTGATGTGTGAAGCCAAGATCCAGGAACTCGATTTTTGGGGCCGGTTCGGGGAACTATATCAAGCATTGTAGTTGTCTGGGAGCTATGGAAGAGGAGAAAGAAAAGAAGGAACCTCCTCTCTTCAACTCCCTCTGAGGTTTGAACTGCCAACCAACTCTTTCTACTGCGATTCATCAAAAGAATGAATGACCACTAGAGAGGGAAAGCGATAGAAATTGGTTCCCTACGACGTGTTCTGACTTTGCGCTTTCTAAAAACCACCCTAGCCTTCCACGCAAGATGTAGTACCCCCAGGAATCTTTTCAAACCTTAGTCAGGGCTACTTGAAGAACCTTTCATCTTTTCTTTGGAAATGCCTTGGGTAAGGAAATGTCTAGTTAAAGAGAATTATGGGAATGTTTCGATATAAAAAGAGTAGAGTAAACAGGAATGGTTGAGGTATTAAGGTTAGGGTATGCCTTTCCCACGTTGTGTTGTCTTAAAAGGAGAATTCTGGAATTGAGGTGTCTATTAGTTATATGTCTAAGGGGTGAACGGGGATTTAGTCTTCGGGCAGGATTGTCAAGGTTGGGGTTTCGTACCCGGGGGTGGTAGGTGATGGTTAATGTTTGCCTAATGCAATGTACATTCTGGTAGCTATAACTTAGTATTGTATGTGTTTCCGTGCTTAGGAAAGGAATAAAGAATGTCCACGTAATTTGGGGTGTTGATATGTGAAATGAATTGAATTATTGCTTGTTGGTTTTGCAAGGGTGGTTCTTGCTTATTTAAATATTTATTGTTGGTTTTGTATGATACTAATGGTTGGCTCAGGTACCACGCCTGGTATAGGTTTGATAATGGTTGGCTCGGGTACCATGCCTGGTACAAGTTACATATCGATTGGGTTGGTACCACACCTGGTATGAGATACTTTTGGGTTGGCTCGGGTACCACTCCTGGTATGGGATTCATAATGGTTGGATCGGGTACCATGCCTGGTACGGGTTGATTCACTTGCATTGATTGTATTCTTTAGTTGGTTCCATGATTAGACCGAGTTGTATTCTTGAATTGTGATTAGTTGCATATGGTCCATGAGAGGCCGGGTGATTACACTTAATTGTGGGGTTGGTCCTGGGGTAGACTGGGCATTGCATGTTAATACTAGGTGTTGGCATAGGGATCCTTGGTCGGTCCGAGAAGGATAAAAATTGTATATGCTATTGTTACTTTCTTATTATTTAAGTTGGTTGTTCAACCGGTCCATGTGGTTAATAAGTTTAGAAGGAAGACTGAGAGTCTGGAATTATATTGTTATGGGTCTAATTGTTACTTATTGTTCTTCACATGTTTGGTTCCTGAGAGGGCCGAGATTTATTATTATTTGGCGTATAGTTGGTCCTTGAAGGGTCGGGTTAGTGTGCTTAAGTAATAAAGTGGTTCTTCTATGAATTGGGGTCACATGTTATTGTCATAAGTGATGTCCTAGGGACCCTTGTTTGGTCTGGGTTATGTAAAAAGCATATATGTTTGTTGTCACTGAAAATTGTCAATGTCGGTTACACTGGTTATGTGTGGTTGATAAGCTAAGGAAGAGACTCGTGGTCGGTTTATAATGTTGGTTGTTGTTACTTGTCGAGTATGGCCCTGGGGGTCATTGGGGCAGTTTTGTACTAGTAGTGGAGGTACGACGGGTGCGGTCTACATCACTAAGTAGTGGGGTTTACTCTGGGTTGTTGAGTCATAGTGTTGACTCGGGTAAGGAAATGGTAGTCCGAGTATGGGCATAAATGTCGGGTAATGACAAGTGTGACTTGGAAAGTCTTGGTGTCAAGGTGACTTGGGAAGTCTAAAGGTAAAGGTGACTTGGGAAGTCTAGGTGTCAAGGTGACTTGGGAAGTCTAGGTGACAAGGTGACTTGGGAAGTCTAAGGGTCAAGGTGACTTGGGAAGTCTAGGTGTCAAGGTGACTTGGGTAGTCTAGGTGACAAGGTGACTTGGGAAGTCTAAGGGTCAAGGTAACTTGGGAAGTCTAAGGGTTAAGGTGACTTGGGAAATGTCCTAGCAGTAAGAGAATAGCATCTCATAGTGGTGGAGTTGGCAGCGGAAGGGATAGGCAGGCTTGGGTTTATATTGGGCTTTGGTAAGGTAAATGTTGAAGGGTCGAGTATTGTAATTAATTGTGCATTTCCCTTGATTTCTTATATGATGGTATGGAATGGATTCGGGCCGACCGATGATGCCTACCATTACGTGTGGTTGTACTGATTCTACTCTTGCTATACCTTTTGGGTATAGTCTGGTTGCAGGATTGGTGATGTTTCATAGGTACAAGATGACGGTGATTTTCAACAGCTTCTATTCTTGTTTCCATGGTGGGAGTTGTGTCCTCTTACATTTCTGTCTTACTCTTGTAGTAGCTCTTGTACCTATTTAGATTATATCCTAGGAAGGGTTGTTTTCCAGTTGTAAAAACGGTATATTGTTATGCCTCTGTAAGGAGTTTTCCGGAATTAAAAAGGTTTATAATTGTTTTCATGTATTAAAAATGGGGTTGTTTACTGCTATACTTTGTTTTCTGCGATTTACCTGTCAAATCGGGTGGTAAGGGTTCATCTATCTAGGTGCTTAGAGTAGGTGCCTGCACGGCCCGGTAGTTGGATCGTGACAATACTACACCTGCTCTTGTTTAGTTGAATACATGGCATATTCCGGCGACTATTTCGAGACCTCAGCTGTGATCCAGACAGTATTCAAACTCAAGGGTGAGCGACATCTTCCATGATACCATCTGTTCTTCACTTGTTTTCTGTTCCATTGTTTTGGACTTAGATATTACTTACATTTTGGGGTTGCATCCCCTTACTTTTGACAATTGTTAGAGTTTTGGTACGATGACTTTCAGGTTCTAGAGATGGTTTATTTTTGCAAACTTATTCTTACTCTTCATTTAAGATATTGACTATTGGCTTTATTAATGAGATTGTTTCAGTTTCCTATTTTTTTTGGCTAAGTGTTGGATGGTTTATCCGGTTAGTTGGTTCTTCCACCGGGGATTTTAGTGTGGGTGCTACTCACGGCGGGTTTAGGTCATGATAGTTAAGGCAAGCGTCACTCTACAAAAGCGAGGGCATGTTGATGTTGCCCTACTTGCTAGCGTAGCCAGCTCACCGCAGGAGCGGCTTTGCTGGAGCGGGCCAAGCACTGCAGGAGTGGCTGCACCAACACCAGTTGCATCAGTAGCTTAACCAAAAACCAAACTCCAAATGAACCCCTGTGATTTGTTAGGAACCCCTCGAACACAAAACTAACATGCTACCCAACTGGAAAAGACATTTTGAACTCAGTGGAATCAACAAAATGACTAGCGGAGGTCGTATTCACAAAATATTGACCAAAATCAACACTTAAGCTAAAATTCTAAACAACCACCTAAGTATCCAAAATGAGTCTGAAAGCCTCGGGACCTAAACCAAAGGTCCCACTAGCCCAAAATCCACATTTTGGAGCTAATGGAATTGATGAAATTCTCATCTGTGTCCATTTACTAAGAATATTGACCGAAGTCAAACTTCTCAACTTCAAAAGCTCTAAAATAATGAATTCCTTCTAAAACCCGACTGAACACCTTGGGAACCACGCCACTCATCCTCATAAGTCACAAACACATTATAGAAGCTATGGGAAGGGTAGAAATGGTAAAAATGCACGAAAATTACCATGAGGGTCATTATGAAAAGTATGAGCAAATCATGGATTGTCACATAATTTACCCAAAATTAGATTAAGCTGATTATAAGTCGATAAAAATGACCATGCTAGAACTAAGAAACTCGATGGGTGCATCATACCTTTCACTTGATTAACATAATTCTTTACTCAGTTTTTTTATTTTTACACCCCAAAATGAAGAGTCATTTCCTTTTGAGTAGGATTCAAAAAGGTGACTTTGAAAAACCCTTTCTTTTTCTTAAATAAAAGCCGCATCGTAGAGGGAAAAAGGTATGACAACTCTATCTTGAGAACAAGAAAAAGTGCAACTATGAGTTTGTTGAGGTCTTCTCAAACTATGTTGATTATATTGATGTTCACGTTTCATACTTAGGTAAAGCAAAAGGCTTAACTTTTCTTTTTCATCGAGCAACAACAAAACTAGGAGAAAGAGACCCACTTCTATTTCCTGCAAAAGATATGCTTAAGTTCTCTTATAGAGTTCCTTCTTTAAGATGATAAGGATGGAGATGAATGATGTTCTTTAAGGATCCTTTGAACTAGGACCTGCTTCCCTACCTATTGACCAAATAGGCATTTATGCTTCTAGAGATCTTGACATCAAGCATGGGAACGCATACCAAGATTTTCCTTATCCTAGATCTCCATTTTTTGCAATGAATGTAGTACCTCCTGGTAGGATGTTCCTTGAGGCTTCTCTTCCCATTCCATCCTATCAAAAGGTACTAAATTCCTTGTAGAAAATGGTGATCTAAGACAAGGGACATCTTGGTATGCATTTTCATGCTTGATGTCAAGATCTTCAGAATTAGAAATGCCTACTTGGTGAATAGGTAAGAAAGCAAGATCTAGTTCAAACCCTTGAGAAACATCATTCCTCTATATCATGTCATCTAAAAAAAGAAACTCTAGAGGAGAATCTAAACATATACTTAGTAGGAAATAAAAATGAGTCTCTTTCCCCTTGTTTTTTGTTGCTCAATGAAAAAAAAATAAAGCCTTTTTCCTTACCCAAGTATGCAACATGAACACCAATATCATCAACATATTTTGACAAGACCTCAACAAACTAATAGTTGTACTTTTTCTTTCTCTCAAGATGGAGCTGTCACTCTCCTTTTTCTCTCCATAATACGACTTTTATTTAAGAGAAAGAAAGGGATTTTCCAATTGAAGTGACTGCATTGAAAAGGGATTATTTTATTTGTTCAGAGTTGACACTTGGAATTGTGTTATGGAGTTTCAAGTTATCTTTTTAAATCCCTAATCAAAAGGTAATGTCTCTTTATTTTTGGTCTATAAAAATAAAAGACCGGGTGAGAAATTGTGTTGACCAAGGAGAAAGTATGAGGCACCCCTTGAGTTATGTGGTTCTAGCGCGGTTCTTTTATAGACTTATACTTAGCTTAATCTAATTATGGAAAAATTGCATTACAAGATATTATTTACTCGTACATTTTATTATTGATCATTAACCATTCTCAATCCAAATGTGTAATCCCATTCTTGATCTTGACAACACCAGCTTATAAGGATAACTTCTTTCTATGCTCGTGTGTATCGCACCTAATAAGCTTTCTCTACACATTTTATTTTGAATTAATGAAAGTTAATTATTAGAACAGGTTGACCAAGATGCGTAACCACATCCTTGAATTTCTTTGAAGTGTCTCAAAAAAGATGCCTAACTGCATTCTTAATTGAAATAAAGTTTAGTCGTATCTAATTTTATATAACATTCGACCCGTCCTATTATTTGTCTACCAACCCTGTTGAGATCGTAAAAGTATCCAGCACTTTTAACAACCTATGTAGAATATTGATTATCCAAATATATGAAAAATTATCCAATATTCATTTAATGTCCTTTGTTATTTTAGGTCTAAACCGACTGAACACCATTTAATTTAAAATAATTTCATACTTATCCTATCCATGATGAATTATTTTCTATCCGTATACTATGTAACAAATCAAACGTTACTGCAAACACCATAAAAAATATCTTAATTAAATATTGAATCAAATTGTGTGTAACAAAGTAAGGAAAAGAAACAAAGGAATTTCAAGAAAAAAAATCAAATCTTGAATGCAGTAACACAAAAATGAAGATTAAGGAAAGAAATATACCTTCAGTAGAAGCTTTCAATTAATTAAGAGTATCCAACATAGATTTATACATCAAGCATCAATTAAAAATGCAAAGCTAAACCAGATTTAGAAATTAAAAATTCATGTTAACCGAAACCAAGACATAAAACACGACTGATACCCCTCGACTTCATTAAAATTGAACCAGTGGTATAAAAGTGGTGGCTATGGATGAAATCTCGTTAAAGTTTTGAGATCAAGGAGGTCAAAAATAGAAGAAAATATGGGTTGAGGTAGTTATCGATGGTGATTCAGGTGGGAAAAATAACGATGGAGATGGATAAACAAAGGGACATGTTCGATGGATGGAGTTTTTTTTAGATCTATTTTTGTTCTTCGATCCCCTTTATATCATGCCCTTTTCAATCAAAAATGTCAACCATATATGCTCTCCCATGGTATATGTATTGTGTCTTGCAAAGGAAGTGTGTGTGTGAGTGAATTATTTTCTAAAAAATGAGTACCCTCTGTTGATATGATTATCCCCCAATATTCTTCCTCCAGTTTTATATAATATAGTGATAAAGAGGAATCTTTCGGTTAAACTCAAATTTGACTATGTGGGGTGAGAAATCTATCTGCAATAAGTGCACATGAGAATTTCACAGATTTGTTACGCCAAAGGATAGGAAGGAATCTTTCTAGGAGGCGATATTTGATTGGTTTCTATTTTTGTATTCTTTTCTTTTGGAAACTTTTCTTCTTTTTTTTTCTTGAATTGACAAGGAACTTATATTTCTTTCTTTTTTTAAAAATGCACACTCTTTTTTGTTGTCACTTTTTCTTCAAATAAAACCTACTAAAAATAAAATAAAAGTCAAAATAGCAAGATTATACTAAAAATAAAATATAGATACTAAAATGATGTAAATTTTTGGGTAGGGTAAAAAAATATGTGTCTACAGCTTGTCACTCAGTGACTGCAAACTCGAAGAGTTTTCAAACAATGAAATAGATAATGAGATAAGTTTTTACCTGACTGTTATTTGAAAGAGAGGCGAAAAAAAATGATAGATCTCGAGTTTTGGACAACCTATATATCTCGAATTATAAGAAAAATAGATCACGTGTAGTTCACGAAGATGAAATGATGAGATGGTGGGTTGGAGGTCGAGTGAGGTCTTGTGAGGCTTTGGTCCATGGCTTCTGTTATTATGTTAATCTGAAAGACAAAAGTCAAAAGAAAATTCAAGTACAAGATCCTATCTATGTAATTTCTCTTGAATCTTCATGCCTTCTCAAGTGGTGAGATTGTTGTTTTGATTTTCAGTTGAACTTGAAAGTTAACCATATTCTCCAGGTGGGATCCTTCTACTCAAATGTGGAAGTTGACCTTGTTCTTTAAGTGGGATTCTGCTACTTGAACTGGAAATGAACTTGAAAGTTGACGTTGTTCTTCAGGCAGGCCAGCTCCTGCTACTTTTATCTAAACTTGGATACAAAAATTGACCATGTTCTCTAGGCGGGCTCCTGAACTTGAAATGAAAGTTTTGATCCTATTCTTAAGGTGAGTTCCTGAACTTGAAATTGAAACTAGTCTCTATTCTCCAGGCGGGATCCGAAAATCAAAGAGAACAAATAAAAATAGAACAAATTTCTCCATCAATTTTCATGTAAAAAGTTTGTGAGTATGAATTAAAAATGGTTCTTAGCTTATGAATCGAGACTTTGAATGACACTTAAACTTTGTTGCATCGCATGATTTAGATGGCTTTTGATTGTTGAAAAAAAATTATTTTTCAGGAAGGTCCTGCTAAGGTAAATCTAATTATCCATGAGGGACCTGCTCACTTAAATATAATTTTTCAAGAAGGCCCTGCTAACTTAGATATCATTTTTCAGGAGGGTCCTCCTGCTAAGATAAATCTCATTTTTCAGAAGGATCCTGCTAAGATAAATCTCATTTTTTTAGGAGGGTCCTACTAAAATAAATTTTATTATTTAGGAGGGTCCTTCTAAATTAAAGACCATATCTAGGAGGGTCCTGCTAAACTATATCCGAGATAAGTCTGCAACTGAGTCGCCATTTCTGGTTCATCTAATTTTAAAAAATTGTGAATTTAGTTATTTGCGAAAACTTTAAGAAATTTTCAAAAAAATTGAAAATAATCTAGTCGCCACATTTTTTTTATAAAGAAATTAAGAAAACTTGAAAAGGGATTCTAAAAGATTTAAAAGTAGAAATAAAGCTTTTAAAATTAGAAAAACTAGGTAAAGATTCAAGTAATGTCTTAAATAGGATTTTAAGCACTTAAGAACATTTGTAAAAATGGTTGACCAAAATTCTTGACTAACTTAATTAGGCTAATTTTGCGTAGAGTGATTTATTTAGAACAAATAAAATTGAAGTCATTGAAAACACAATTTAAAGAAAGACTTCTTCAACAAAAAAAAAGCGTAACTTATTCAATTACGAGGAAATTGGAAAATTATTTAGACTAGCCTTAAAAGAAAATTCTTTGATTTATCAAATTGAGTGAGAGAAGTATTTTTTACATATGAAAGTTTATTTAAGCAAAAAGGAGAAAACTTCTTTGAACATTTAGTTAGAAAAAATACAACTTTTGAAACTTATTTAGGAGAATTAACACAAGATGCATTTTTATTAATATTATGATTAAATCTATATATGTATTAATAAACAAAAATAAACTAAAAGTGGCTACTTGAGGGAATTTATTTAAATTATTTAAATGTTAGAGTAATACGAATAATCATAAATAATTACAAATAAAGAAAGAGACAAGAGAGGAATTTGGGTCTTTTCAACCCACTTTTGGTTGTCAAGATTTGAACTTTGCAATGCATAGAATTTGGTCCATTTTGCACATGTATATCAGTGTGTATATCAGCTTCTTTCTCAATGTATATGTCCTGTAGATCGCTGTCTAAATTTGTGTACTTGCTTCCCTTTTGCATATTTCATGTATATTGACCTTAAAACCTGTCTATTTGCTTCCCTTTACTTGTATATTTATGTATAACATTATATACAACTGTGCATTAGCCCATTTGAACTTAGGTTGAGGCTTTACTCGAAAAAATGAGTTTGGGCCAAAAGGAGATGCAAGAGGGAGTGAGAGAGTCTCGGTGGACTCATTGGAGTTCATACATAGAAAAACAAAGGGAGTAAAGATCAGTATCAAGAAGAGAATGAAGTGTTAAAACATTTCATGACTAAGTCTAAAGAATGCTCCCCGATCACAAAGTCGTTCTTTAACCATGACAAATAATAAGAAAATCAAGTTGGCATGTAATGGCAGAGTAATAGATTCCTATTTTAACCAAGAGTCTCAATCAAAGTGTTAATAGTCAATCCAAGACAGTGATAATATGAATGTCAATGATATATTTATCTATTGAATATTAAATCTGCTAACTTTGTAGGCTGCTCCAACAATATTTGAAAGCAACAAGATCATTAACATCAAGCACAGAAGTAAAGGATCGCCTTTGGGAAACTTAAATTTCTATACTTCCTTGCCCATTTAAACCCTGTAGTAGGCACATTGTCACGACCCAAAACTGGGCCTTGATGGCGCCTACATAACCCCCCAGTAGGCAAGCCAACCCAACAATGCGGAAGACAAAATAAAGCAGTTTAATATAAGGGAAGCGAAGAGAAATATAAGAAGAACAGAGCCAATAATATATATACGTAGCAACTTTAATAAATATACAACAATGGCCCTTAAGTGACCAAGAAGACAAAATATATACAAGAACCAACCTAGACCAAGTGTCACCGGTACAAGAGCATCTAAAGTATGAAGTAGCTATACAACTGAGTTTATCAATCAAAAATACAAAATATAGACAGAAAAGTAGAAGGGAAGCAGTAAAAGTCTCCAAAACACTAGGAGCTCACCACAATACGAACAAGAGCTGGCCTCAAACGACAGGAAGGTCAACAAGGGTGACTCATACTAGGTGTTGCATCAAAAAAATGCAGAGTGTAGTATGAGTACAAAAATAATGGGTACCCAGTAAGCATCATAGGCCGACCGAGCGCAAAAAGATAATATATAATATAAATTACAGAAAAGTAAGCAAAATATAGGGATCCACCTAAATCTTGTTAAAAACCAAAAACAGAACTAACTGAACCAATAAGAAGGAAATAACAACAGAATCAATCCAGGCAACCGATAATCCAAATACACTCCAGCTAATGCAATGCAATGGAAGATGATGTTATACATGAGTGAATAATAGTATAAACCCAGAATACCGCATCGAGCGCCTGAAATAATGCATCGGACTATAAATGTGTGTATATATATAGAAAGTAAAAACTCGGAATAACGCATCGAGGGTCTGGAATACCACATCGGACTATAAATATATATATATGCATAGAAAGTAAACCTGAAATACCGCATCAGGATATATATATTAGTTTAGAAAGTAAACCCAGAATACCGCATCGGGCTGTATATATAAGTTTAGAAAGTATACCCGGAATATTGCATTGGGCTGTATATATAAGTTTAGAAAGTAAACCCAGAATACCGAATCGATCTATATATACATATGAGATTAGAAAGTAACGCGAAGAAAAGGTCCGAGAACATCCCTTGGACTGGCATAAAAGTAGTACTTTTCCTTTCCTTTCCCAAAATCAGTAGTATGAAACCCGAGATAACTATAAAAAAATCAAAAATTATGATAACCATAGTAATCCTCCATCTTGAACCAAAAACTTCGAAAAATCTTTCTTTTCTGTACCGCTAGATATGCAAATACAGTATGAGCATATAACTTTCTAAATCCAAAGAATATACCACACAAGCAAGGCAAACAAGGCAAAACACCCTCCAAATAAGATAACTAACTTGGAACTCCGTCCAATCTGTGTTATGGCCTCGGGCCCACAATTATACACACAATTGACAATTAGGTGAAAATAACTATGAAAATAGCTAAAAGTATCTACTCTTCCTCTAAAACCTCCTAAAAGCATACTAAGGATTCTATGCTAGCCAAAACAATACTACGAGCTCCTAGACTAAGGATAACAGTAATAATTCTAATCTAATATCCGAAATGGCCAATTTTATTACAAGTCACAAGATTTAAGCCTAATACTACCCTAAGATCCAACCTAACATTCTAGTAATATACATAATATAAAATCTAACTAAACTTAGTCTAGAAAAGTAAACTGTAACTTACCTCGGGGCCGAACCACAACACGAATCGACACTCGTGTGCCTTCCCCTTCTGAACAGCCTCAGAAAGTTGCCACGCTATCAAGAACATAATTCACATGTCAAGATGAGAAGAATGACACCCATATTGATATATGGGAAATTGGGCTAGAAATTGGGTCAAAAAATGACCCTCGGGGCCCATGCAACAAAATAGAAAACAAAATTCACAATTATGTTCGCAATGGGTTAAGGAACCCATGCCCAAAAGTTGAGTGCGAACGAGACTCATTTTGGGACGCAAAACAACCCTAAAGTCCTACTAGTTCAAGAGAATTTAAGGAAAGAATAACAGAAATTTACGAGGAAATCTTACCAATAGAAGTTGGGAAATCGATCACAGGCCATGAATTATCCACTCCAATGATCTGGAAATAGCCCACAAGAAGTTGGAGCTTAGAAGCTCAAGAAAAAATGGTAGAAAAGCTTTGGGGAAACTTTGGAACGAAAAGGATAAGATGAGGAATTAAAAGCGAAACTTACAAATTTAGAGCCAACAAACGATCATGAACCGGAAATATAGATACCTCCAAGCTTTAGGAATGAACAAGGGTGAAATGGAGGTTTTTTTGGGGTTAATATCAATGGAGGAACGCTTTGGGAAATTTTGGAAAATGAGTGAAGAAAGAGGGCTGGCCAGCCTTTAAATGCTGCCATGCCCAGGTGCTACAACAACCATGTAGGGCGCAGGCGCGCTGGCATTGAGGCGGCCAGGCACGCACAGGCACGCTAGCACCGAGGTGGCTGGCACATCGCAGGGGAGCTAGCTTGCCAAGGAACGCGGGCACGCACGCGCGGTGCCCAAGCGCAAGCGCTCGCGCACATGCATGGCCCAGTGATGCCCTAGCACCACACCAGCAACCAGCAACACCAACAGTCAATGCCAAGGCAGATTTCAAATGATGGGCCCCCAAGAACGCATCTGGGGTCCCACAAACACAAACGAGTTGAGCTATTCAACTAGAAATGACATTTCAGACTCAATGGAATTGAAAAAAATCCTAATGGAGGTCGATTTAATAAAAAGTAGGGCCCGCGCCCAAAACCAACTATTGGCCAACTCTTCCAAAATGAAACCCAAAGGATAAAAACAAGCCTGAAAGCCTCGGAACCCAAACTATGGTCCCTCTAGCCCAAAGTTGACATTCCGGAGCTAACACGCTGTCAGAATTTCTATCCGAGGCTGTCTTCTTCGAATGTTGACCAAAGTCAACCATATAAGCCAAATTGGCCTAAAAACACAGAAAATAAGACAAAACCAAACCAAAAACACCCAGACCCTGACCACGGGTCCCACTAGGCCAAAATCCCTGCTCTGGAGCTAATGGAACTGTAAGATTCCAACCATGATTTCTAAGAATGTTGACCGAAGTCAAAGATTTCCTAAGTTCAAGTTCTAAAACAGGAAAATGGTCATAACGAACTAACGAATGGCCCGGGCACCAAACAGTCAGTCCTGACAAGTCATAAATGACATGTAGCCACTGTGGGAAAGCTCAAAACATAGAAAAGCATGAAAAATAGAAAATGACCTAGAGGGTCATTACAACATCCACCACTAAAAGGACTTTCATCCGTGAAAGTTAAAGAAAGGGAAATACCTAGAGACTCAAGAAAGACGAATACTAAGCCTGCACCACTCTCTTGGAACCCCAAGTAGCCTTCTCGATCGGATGGTAGCCAATGGATCTATACTAAAGGAAAGCTACCAAACCTTAACTCCTTACTAGACAAGATAAACTCCAACCTAAAACTACAAAATTCCAAAGGTCTAACAACTGAACCAAACCTTAAGAAACTCAACCGGAATGCACCGACAGAACACCAAGACCAAGAGAACCAAGGCAATCAACACATGAAACTTGAAACCTCGATACCACAACCAGGTCCACCCAGAAAATCACCAACCAAACCTCTAACTCATGAATCCATTGACCCACAAAACCCTTCTATCTAACCTGAATCCTTTGCGCCATAACCATAAAGCTTACACAAGTCGGACACTCGAGACACCCTCGAAACATCAACTAAACCACCAGAGATCCATAGTTCCTGGTATACTCAACCACGAATGAAGTCACCTTCATACTCAAATCCTATTCAATCCAAGCTCTAGTCTACTATCCTCGAATATCTAAAATACCAACTCGTAGCACATCCTTAAAAAATGGAGTAACCTGATTTGACTGACCATCAACCAATGGGCGGATACTTTTGCTAAGATCAAACTCGATACCTGAACCCAACTAAACCAACCATCATAGCTCAACTGAAACTTGCACACCAGGGTCAGGAAGGAGATGGATGAACACCCTGTGTCGAAGGAGAACTCCCAATGTAAAATGAAACCATCCTCACTGAATCATGCCAAGTATGAATCAGCTGAAAGTGAATGAACCAAGGCAATCGGCCCAAAAAGACCCAAATGCAAAAAACCAACCTTTGCAAGGAGTGTGGTAAGCCTACACGAAGTCCATAGCCATCAACCAAGCTCTAAATTCTAGGAATACCATTGCTGCTCCAAATACTCAAACACCATTCGGATTTAAGATCAACTCACTAGCCTCACCTTAGAAAGAAGTCCACCATGCCATGAATATCAAGTCACACTTCCCTATGGGCAAAGGAAAGGATGTCTAGAGTCCAAGGTCGCCACCTAGCTATTGAAAATTTTGTTATCTCTCAACTCACCCTCTGACTCACAATACCCGCTCTATTGCACCAGTACACAAACCGCCAATTCCAAAAGCATTCATCATACCATAACTCAGCCGACACTGGTAGAGCCTAATCAATGCTAGAATCCCATGCAACAGCCAAGCCCTCAGATAATCAACTAATTCAAAACTCTAACCCTTGGAACACAAAGGCGACCTATAATCCCAAAGTACCATCAGAATCTAAAGTAGCCCTGCAGGTCTCAACCCGTACAACCTGACTATATACACCACACAACCGCTGGTCCTTGAAATAACACCGTTGAATCTATCCAACCAAGGTAGAATGGATTTGCCTATTGGCAAAAACAGTGTTGGAATCTGGCAAGTCCAACCTAGCCAGACGGTTAGCCAAGGACTGGATGTCCAAGTCCAACATCTACTCTGAAACTGAGATAGAGAAGCTAAGTTGTCCACACTTACTGCCTTCTGGCTCCAAGAAGCTGCAACCGAAGAGAACTTTTGATGAACCACCTGATGTAACCTTCTAGCCCACAATTCTGAGACCCAACTCTAATTGTCAATCAATGCCTCTATCGAACCCTCGTGTAGACTCATACACTGTCAATGAACACTATAGAACTGGAGACAAAAAGGCCCTGAATATATAGTTTGCCCAATCCATAGATGTTGCTGGGACTTGGGGCCTCTAAGCAATATAACAAGGCAATCATCGCTGATGCAACAAGCCCCCAGAGATAGTGCTGGAAATGGACACCACCTTAATCTCTACTAGAAGAAATCATGCCCGTAAATTTATCTAAGGAAAAATTTTGCTGCACTTTGTACTCGATCAAATCAAGTCATCAATACACAACCCAAAGCATACCCTCAGTCATCCCTCAGTCAGCTATTAGTAACCCATACATACAAACAACAGTCATCTCCCTCCTTTTTTAAACCAAACAGAACCCTTCCTAAAGATACACTGAACCTATCTAATTCTTTCTTAGGAGATCCTGGAGTTGTTCCATTAGCTCCCACAATTCTACTAGCGACACTTAATAAGATGGAATAGGAATAGGCCAAATGCCCAACTCAACCACAATGCTAAAGTCCAAACTCAACCAAACTAGAAATTAGGGAAAACCACAAAAATGACCCATATACCTGCTAACTTCCTAAACAAAACAATCAAAGAAGGTCGATCCTAACCTCCCGAGAAAAGCAAGGCCAACCAATACCTACTTCCTAAACTAATGCCATGCTCCTTAAGACAAAACAACCTCCCCTGACACAAAGCTACCAGCACCACACCACCCTAACTAAAAGGTTGAAGGCATACCCTAGACAATGGACTAGGCAACAACTACCCCGGGTTGCTAGAAATTGAATTACTCAAACAAATTCTAGAACCACATCAAAAACTAGAAATTTAAGCTAACGAGACCTAACCATGAGTCAACACACCCCATGTAGTTACCTCGCAAAGTCACACACCCCATCCACTACTACAAGAATTCAACTACCAAGAAAATCATATGCAAAAACACTATGCTTACAAGTTCTACCATAGGATTGAATAAGCTAATTCACAAATGTTAGGAGGCTGCTAACCAGAACTACCATAAGATAGCATAAGCTAATATACCTACAGTCCCAATAGTCACCCCTGCATGCGAGAAACACATACAAGTAAAAACAAACCCTCCAGCATCTCATACTACTGGAGCGTACACTGAGCAAACAACAAACAAGAGTGGATCTGAACACAATATGAATGATATAATAAAACTAGGTGTGATAATAGTATCGTATGTACCTCTCCCGACAGTTGCAGTACGTAGCCCCTGGTCCGGATAGTAAAGATCCATGGAGGTACTCGACCACATACCAAAATTGCAAAATCTTAAAGTATAACTGCCCAGAG
This sequence comes from Jaltomata sinuosa, assembly GCA_003996215.1. Classification (NCBI taxonomy): domain Eukaryota; kingdom Viridiplantae; phylum Streptophyta; class Magnoliopsida; order Solanales; family Solanaceae; genus Jaltomata; species Jaltomata sinuosa. The sequence continues at coordinate 54,332 of QJPP01001935.1, read as the reverse complement.
GGTATCTAGGTCTAAATCAGTAGTAAAATTATATATCTAGTGCTACGGATCAGCCGAGTCTAGTATTAGTGAGAAAACCAGTGGTAAAACATCCTTAATCTCTTTCACCTCCAGAAAATGCATAAAAAATCAATTTCACATCCATTTAGAAACCTTATACTGAAAACAGGCCCACGGGCCATGCAAAGTTTATAGAAAATGGCGGTAGTTAGGACTACAGCCCAAGTAGTAGTAAATAATACAGAAAACTCTTTATGTGATATGGCATGCTCAAGTATAAACTGCAAATCATAATCAACCTATCGGCCCTGCACAGGCTCAAACTGCTCTACAACACAGATAACCAACTTAGAATCATAACTCGATGTCTGGGACTTGCATACATTCCCAAATACCCTACCATTTATAGTACAAAGGCACATACAAAGACCACACAAGGCCATAAGGGTAATACTACAACATTCAACCCACTACTACTACCAATACAAGAAATAAGATGGACGGAAGAAGCATACAAGGTCTGGGGTGCTAACCTAGAGTACCCCACCCAAGGATGCTAATAAATATAGGTGTAGACGATAAATGCAAAATCTAAGGTAGGGAAAACAGTAACCTTAAACCTATCCAAAGAACCTCTCAAAGAATCGGGTGCTGTCCCTACCCGTGATACAGATACACCCTCTGGAAGACTCAAAGTACTAGCCATGGTGTCCTGAAGAACTGGGGTAGCCATAAATTGTACCAAAAGTTGGGCTGGCCCCAAACACCCCTTACTGAAGTGATAAGTTCTTATTCTAAAATCCTGGCACTGGAGAAAACACCAAAGCAATAGGCACAAAAGCCTCGCCATCACCCGCTGTCGTACTAGTCCTAGGCATCTGAGAAGGAATGGAACAAATGAAGTTTAGAAGTCAATAAAGCAAGGGATGTATGATAAGGAGCCAAGAATGGGGAACTTTTCCTAATAATAACCTATAGCCTCCCGTAGATAGGATACATATGTCATCATAATGATCCGTGAGACTCTACCAGACACTTGCTCTTTTACTAATGACACCGGTGAACCTAGAGCTCTAATACCACTTTGACACAAAAAACCAGGCCATTATGGCACCTACATAACCCCTTAGTAGGCAAGCTAACCCAACAATGTGGAAGACAAAATAAAGCAGTTTAATATAAGGGAAGCAAAAGAGAAATATAAGAAGAACAGGGACAATAGTATATATATGTACCAACTATAATAAATATACAACAATGACCCTAAAGTGACCAAGAAGACAAAATATACAAGAGAACCAACCCGGAACTTGTGTCACCGGTATAAAAACATCTAAAGTATGGAGTAGCTATACAACCATCTTTGTCAATCCAAAATACAAAATATAGATAGAAAAGTAAAAGGAAAGCAGTAAAAGTCTCCAAAATGCTGGGAGCTCACAATGATCCAAAAAAATAGCTGGCCTCGAATGATAGGAAGGTCAATAAGGGTGACTCATACTAGGTGTTGTATCAGAAAATTATGTAGAGTGTAATATGAGTACCAAAAAAATGGGTACCCAGTAAGCATTATAGGCCAACCGAGTGCAGAAATATAATATATAATATAAATTACAGGAAAGTAAGCTAAATACAAGGATCCACCTAAATCTAGTTATAAAACTAAAAATAGAACTAACCAAACCAACAAGAAGGAAATAACAACAGAATCAATCCAGGCAATCGACAATCCAAATACACTCAAGCCAATGCATTGCGATGGGAGATGATGTGATGCATGAGTGCATAGTAGTATAAACCTGGAATACCGCATCAGGCTCCCAAAATAACATATCAAATTAGAAATGTATATTTATATACAAAAAGTAAAAACTCAAAATAACGCATTTGGGGTCCGGAATATCGCATCAGACTATACATATATATGTGCATAGAAAGTAAACCCGGAATACTGCATCGGACTGTATATATAAATTTAGAAAGTAAACCCAGAATACCGCATCAGGCTATATATATAAGTTTAGAAAGTAAACCCAGAATATCGCATCAGGCTATATATACATATGAGTTTAGAAAGTAACGCAGAGAAAAGATCTGGGAATGTCCCTTGGATCGGCACAAAAGTAGTACTTTTCCTTTCCTTTCCAAAAATCAGTAGTATGGAAACTGATATAACTCATAAAAATCCATAAACTATGATAACTATAGTAATCCTCTAGCTTGAACCAAAAACTTTGAAAAATCTTTGTTTTTTGTACCGCTAGATATGCAAATGCAATATGAGCATATAACTTTACAAATCCAAAGAATATACCACACAAGCAACGAAAACAAGGCAAAATACCCTCCAAATAAGAGAACTAACCTGGAACTCCATCCAATCCATGCTATGGCTTCGAGCCCACAGTTACACACACAACCGACAATAAGGCAAAAATAATGGAAATTAACTATGAAAATAGCTAAAAGCATCTACTCTACCTCTAAAACATCCTAAAAGCATATTAAGGATTCTTGTAATGACTGGGTCCATCATTATGGGTAAACCATTTGTGCCAAGTTTCAGGTTAGAAAACTTCTGGGTTTGGGAGTTAGAAATTTTTGGGATAGGCTAGTCTCAGATGATTTCTGAGCGAGGTATGGCGTAGGGTAATCCAGGTGAGTATTAGGTAATGTATCTTGTGTTGAGCTACTTTTTTCGTTAGCTAAGACGTTAAGGAGTCCGGGGGACTTTTTGGAAATGAATTCGAGTAAGTAGAACTCCAGGTATTAAGGTTGACGTGAAGGGGTTATTCCAGAACGTCAGGATTTAAGGTGTGTTATAAAATGAGAACTTTTGGGGGATTTTTTGAGATTATGTCCTGTGTCAACCACTATAGCGGTTGATCCTATGCTATAGCAACCACCGCTCTAACAGAGAAATTCCGACTATAGCAGAAGAAAATGACGATCAGTACTACCATAGCGATTGGCTCCACTACAACAGCATTGCTATAGCAGTGTACGGACCTCTATAGTAGAATCAACTGGGTTTTAATGTATAAACTTCCCCAAAACATTCAATTTTTCCTTAAGAACATTTTGGAGAAGGGCAAGGGCGATTTGGACAATCTCAACTATGTTTTCACCAAATTTTATCCCAAAGATAGGGATTTTACTCCCCTAACTTAGTACTATGTTTCTTACGCAGTAGAATAGTTAACTGCGGGTTTGGGGGAAAGTTTGGGCTAACCTAAAAATGTGGAATCCTGGGAAAAAGGGGATTCTAGGGTATTGAGTTTTTGGGTTAGGTTATTTATGGTTCATTCATGCTTTAATTACCATAATTAGCTTATTTCATCCGTAAATATTGTAGCTTAAGGTGAATTAACAGTGGAAAACCCTGAAAATGTGTGGAATGATTACGGTTTGGCCTGGGGATTAGGATTTTTCATAATCTGAATGATTATGGTTTGGCCTGGGGACTAGGATTTTTCATAATCCGGGTAATTTTAGGCCATTGGACTATTTTTTTTATATTGTATACTTGTTTTTAGACCAAGAGCAAGCAAAAGCTTCTGGAAACGGGAAGGCTCTGGTCCAGTAATGTTTTCAAATGCAATGTATATAAATATAACTATAGCTTAGTACTATATGTGGTTTCATGCTTAGGAAAGAAAGTTATGAATGTCCAAGTATTTGGAGTGTCAATTATGTGAAATGAACTTGATTATTGCTTGTAGGTTTTACAAGATTGTTTTCTGTTCATTTAATTATTAACGGTTTCTTTTGTGTGATATTTGGTTGGCTCGGGTACCACGCCTTGTATGGGATATTAACGGTTGGCTCGGGTACCATGCCTAGTGCAGGTTCTATATCGGTTGGCTCGGGTACCATGTATGGTACGGGTTTAATTTACATTATTGATTGTGTTTGTCAAAGGTTCCATGAGTGTACTAGGTTGCTTGTTGAATCTTTGATTGATTATTATTGGTCCTTGAGAGGTTAGGTTATTACACCTAAATGTGGGAATAGTCATGGGGTGGACCGGGTAGTACATGTTAACACGTAGATGTTGGTCTAGGGACCCTTAGTGGGTCCGGGTGACATAAAAAGGGTATAGTGTTATTGTTATTATTCATTGTTTAATGGTTGTTAAACCTGTTCATATGATTGATAAGTAGAAAGGTAGACTGAGAGTCTGGAAATATATTATTCGTTGTTTTACGTGTTTGTGATACTTTACTCACTTTTGGTTTATTGTATTTATATTGTTTGTTGGAGCTAGTTGATGATCCTACCAGTACCCAATGGTTGTGTACTGATTCTGCACTTTTTTTCTTTCTGTGAGTATTGGACATCTTCCGGTGGCTCATACATGACCTCAGATCTAGTCCCAGTGATTCTAGACTTTAAAGGGAGCTGCTTCTGTGCTGCTTCTGTTGGGCTACCTTATTTTTTTCAGGTTAGTTATAGTCCATTTGTTTCTAGACTTAAACTCTTGTTTTCTTTTGGGGTTGCATCCCTGTTCTAGACTTTTGGTAGATGGTTTTGGTATGATGACTTTTAGTTTCTAGGGGAATTTTTGTAGGATCTTATCTTACTAGTATTTTGATGTTGAATGTTAGTTTATTTTAATGCAAATTGGTTTGAGCTGTTAGATTTTCTAAGTGTTGGGTTGTTGACTAGTTCACTCATCCGGGCGATTCAGGTGGGTGCCACTCACGGCAGGTTGGGTCATGATAAAGATGATATCAGAGACCTAGGTTTATTGATCTCGTCATACCAAAATAGGTCTAGTAGAGTCTTACGAAATGGTATGGAGACATCTGTACTTTTCTTCGAGAGGCTATAGGGTTTTAGGAAAGTATCTCTTTTTTCTTCCTTCGTGCTATAACTTGATTCCCATTGGTATCTGGTGATACAAATTGGTATCTAACTTCTTTCACTCTTTTGTCTGTAGATGGTTAATACTAGAAATAATAGAGGAAAGCGGTGGTCCAGGTAGCAGGCCCAGTGGTCAGAGAGAGAGGAGGGAGCAGGGGAATAGGTAGGGCAACACCCACCAAAGGTGAATCTCAGGAAGCTATATGTGCAAGGGCAGAAACCCCTCTCCCACCCCAAGATCTGGTTAAGGAAGAAGTTGAGGTTGTTGTTGAAGAGGGCGTGGAGCAGGAGGAGGCAGCACCAACTGCAGGTGTAGGCCTTCCCCCTATATCGCCTAAGGTATTTCAGCAAGTGTGAAATTTTCTGAGTAGGCTGGTAGGTGCTGGAGCCACCCCTACGAGTACTACAGATCAGATTCTGGGAACCCAGACAATGATTATAATTGATCCTAGGATGGATGCGATGTCAGGTACTGATGACTTCTTTCGTCCGATGCTAGGTCTAGTTATGACTGGGAATAAGCACGAGATGCTGACTAAGTTCTTGAAACTAAAACCTCCTACATTTCAGGGTACTGAGAAAGAGAATGCTTATGAGTTTATTCTGGACTGTTATGAGAGGCTGCATAAGGTGGGCATTGTGCAGCAGCATAGGGTATAGTTCATCACCTTTTAGCTTCAGGGTGATGCCAAGTAATGGTGGAAGTTTCATGCGGAGTGTCGGTCATTAACTTTGCTTCTACTGACCTGGACAGAGTTCCATGCTCTTTTTCTAGAGAAGTATGTGTCTCGCACCTTGATAGATCATAAAAATGATGAGTTTATATCTCTTGAGCAGGGTAACATGTCAGTTTTAGCCTATGAGGCTAAATTCCATGCCTTGTCCTGCTTTGCTACTCAGCTTCTAGGTACAGTAGAGGAGAGGATTCACCTGTTTGTGAAGGGCCTGAATACTGAGTTGTAGGTGTTGTCTATGTATATGACCTCAGCAGGGAAGAGTTTCAATAAGGTAACAAATTTTGTGAAGAAATTAGAGGGGTCCAAACAGGTTGGGCAGGCTAAGGTGTTAGCCAAGAAGTCCCGAAATGAAGGAAATTACAGTGGTTCATACTACAAGGGCCACAATCAGCAGGTGTATTTTTCTCAACCTATTTAGTCAGCCCTGCCAGCTGCTACAGGTGGTCGTTCGGGAGCTAGTCAGCAGTTTTCAGCTCCTAGAGCCCAGGGGGCTTCTTATACTTCTACTAGCAGGCCTACTCTTGACTGAGGGTGTTTTTATTATGGTGATATGGGTCACTTCAAGAGGGATTTCCCTTATAGGCAGACATGTAATTGGACTCAGTAATAGTCTAAGGTTGTGGTTCCAGCAGGTAGAGGTGGCTACGCAAGTGGTCGTCCACAGGGTGGTCGAGGTAACTTTCAGAGAGGCTGGGGAGATAGAGGAAATGGTGGTGCCGACAGGGGAATGGTGTAGAAAACTAGGGAAGTTGCTCATATTGATGACTGGACCCATTATTATGCTTTTCCAGGGAAGTCTGAGGCTGAAGCATCAGATGCGGTGATCACAGGTACAATTCTAGTCTGTGATAGGATGGCCTCTATATTGTTTGACCCAGGTTCTACTTATTCATATGTTTATGTGAAATTTTCTTTGGGTATGGATTTGATTTGTGATGTCCTTGATTCCCCTATTCATGTTTCTACCCTGGTTGGAGAGTCTGTGATAATAACTCATGTTTATCATACTTGCCCTGTGGTTTTTGTGGGGTTGTAGACTTGGGTAGATTTTGTTATTTTGGACATGTTAGACTTTGATGTTATTTTGGGTATGACCTGGCTATCTCTATATCATGCAGTGTTGAATTGTAATACTAAGACTGTGACTCTAGAAATTCCGGGTAAGGATAGGCTAGAGTGGGAAGGTGTGTACAGGCCTAAGCCGGCTAAGATCATATCATTTATTTGGGCTAGGAAGTTAGTGGGAAGAGGGTGTTTGGCCTTCTTGTCTTATCTCCAGGATGATAGCGTGAAGTCCCCATCTATTGAGTTAGTTTCGGTAGTTTCAGAGTTTCAGGAGGTGTTTCCGGCAAATTTGCCTGGTATGCCTCCGGACAAAGATATTGACTTTTGTATAGAATTGGATCTGGGCAATCGCCCAATTTCTATTCCTCCCTATCGCATGGTTTCAACAGAGTTGAGGGAACTTAAGACTCAGCTTCATCAACTCTTAGATAAGGGCTTTATCCGTCCCAGTGCTTTACCTTAGGGTGCTCCGGTGTTATTCGAGAAAAATAAGGATGGTAGTATGAGGATATGTATAGACTATAGGAAATTGAACAAGGTCACTATCCGAAATAAGTATCCTCTACCTCTCATAAATGACCTCTTTGACCAGTTGCAGGGTGCATCTGTATTTTCAAAAATTAACTTAAGGTCAGGGTACCATCAGTTAAAGCTTAGGCTTGAGGACATCCCTAAGATGGCATTCTAGACTCGGTATAGGCATTATGAGTTCCTAGTAATGTCGTTTGGGTTGACCAATGCACCGATGGCATTCATGAGTTTGATGAATGGGGTATTCAAATCATATTTGGATTCATTCATCATTTTGTTTATAGATTACATCCTGATTTACTCTAAGAGTAAGGAAGAGCATGCAACGCATCTTTGCATTGTTTGGGTATTTTGAGGCACCAAAAATTATATGCCAAGTTTTCCAGGTGTGAATTTCGGTAGACTTCAGTATCCTTCTTAGGACACGTGGTGTCAGAAAAGGGGGTGATGGTGGACCTCCAAAATATTGAGGCAGTTAAGAGTTGGGTCCAACCTTGATCTGTGACCTATGTTAGGAGTTTTGTGGGGCTTGCAGGCTACTATCACAGCTTTGTCAAGGATTTTGCTTCCATCGATACTCACTTGAAAAGGTTTACTCAGAAAGAGGTACTGTTAGTGTGGTCCAACAAGTGCGAGGAGAGCTTCCAAAATCTCAATACACTTCTTACTACAGCTTCCATTCTATCACTGCCGATTGAAGGTAAGGATTTCATTGTGTATTGTGATGCTTCACATTTGGGTTTGGGTGTTTTGTTGATGCAGGACAGGAATGTTATAGCTTATGCTTTAAGACAGTTGAAGCCCCATGAGAATAATTACCCAACCTATGATTTGGAGTTGGCAGCAATGGTCTTTGCGCTAAAAATTTGGAGACACTACCTTTTTGGTGTCAACTGTAAAGTATTCACGGACCATCACAACTTGCAACATGTATTCACTCAGAAGGATTTGAACCTGAGGCAGAGTAGGTGGATGGAATTGTTGAAGGATTACAATGTGACCATCCAGTATCATCCGGGCAAGGCTAATGTGGTGGCAGACACATTAAGCCTGAAAGTGGTTAGCATGGGCAGTCTGGATTGTTTGGGTGTGTCTAGACGACCATTATCTAAGGAGATTCGGGATCTAGAATCCAAGTTCATGTAATTAGGCATCTCAGCACAGGGTGGGTTATTGGCCAGTATTGAGGTCAAACTTACATTTATAGAAGAAATAAAATCCAAGCAATTCCAGGATGCATAACAAGCTTCAGAACAAGGTGTTGTCAGGGGAGGCCCCGAACACCAAGCTTGACGCGTGTGCAGTGCTGAGTTTCAGAGGGAGGATTTATGTTCCTTGGGTTGATGACTTGATGCAAAATGTGTTAGCAGAGGCTCATGGTACACTGTATTTAATTCATACGGGTATAACCAAAATATACCAGAACTTGAGGTAACTTTATTGGTGGCCTGGGATGAAAAGGGACATAACAGATTATGTGTTCAAGTGTTAGAACTGTCAGTAGGTCAAGTATAAGCACCAAAGGCCTGCAGGATTACTTCAGAGGATGCCTATTCCTGAGTGGAAGTGGGAAAGGATAGCAATGGATTTTTTGGTGGGTCTTCTTAAGACTTCGGGGAAGTATGACTCTATTTGGATCATTATGGACAGGCTAAACAAGTTGGCTTATTTCATTTTGGTCAGAGTGGACTATAATTCAAAGCAGTTGGCTAAGATCTATGTTAAGGAGATTGTGAGGCTGCATGGGGTACCACTCTCCATCATTTCAGGCAGGGGTACGCAATTTACCTATAAGTTCTGGGGTAAGTTACACAAAGAGTTGGGCACTCAACTCACCTTCAGGACAAAATTTCATCCTCAGAAAGATGGTCAGTCAGAGAGGACAATTCAAGTATTGGAAGACATGATGAGCATATGTGTGATCAACTTTGGGGAACATTGGGACCAGTTTCTACTGTTGCATGCGTTCTCATACAACAACAACTACCACTCTAGTATCGACATGGCACCATTTGAGGCATTGTATGAGAGGGGATGTCTATCACCCATATGGTGGTTTGAGGTAGGCGATGTGAAACCTTTGGGCATGGACTTAGTAAGGGAAGCTCAGGAAAAAGTGAGGGGAATTCAGACCAAGTTGCTAATAGCCCAGAGTAGGCAGAAAGAGTATGCAGATCCCAAGGTAAAAGACATGGATTTCTAGGTTGGTGAACAAGTATTATTGAAAGTGTCAATAATGAAGGGGGTTATACTGTTCGGCAAGAAGGGTGAGCTCAGCCCCCAGTACATTGGTCCCTTCAGGGTTCTCTAGATTGTAGGGCCAGTGGCTTACAGGCTAGCACTGCCACTCAGTTTGTCCAGAGTCCATCCAGTCTTCCATGTATCAATATTGAAGCAATACCATAGGGATGGGGAGTACATTATTAACTGGGATTCAGTTTTGTAGACAAGGATCTTCAATATGAAGAGGAACCAGTTGCGACTCTTGATTAGGATGTCCGAAAGTTAAGGACAAAGAAGATCAAATCAGTAAAAGTTCAATGGAAGCATCATTCAGTTGATAAAGCCACTTGGGAAACCGAGAAGGATATGCGGGACAAGTACCCTTACTTATTTGAGGAATCAAGTACTACACTTTCCCTCTTTTATTTCATCCTTTGAGGTGTGATCGTTCGGGGATGAACGATGGGTAAATTTGTCACGCCCTGAGGTTACCCTCTAGATGTAACACAGGACTTGGGACCACAAGAATCCCAAGCTAACCCTTGGTCATAGCATTCTCAAGCATAACAAAAGGTAAGCGGAAGCATAATACGTAAATTCATCAAGGAAACACCAATAAAGGGTGTAAGGGCCTCATAACATACAATATCCAAAAAGGGAATTCAAATACAAACTATGTATGAAAGCCTCTAGTCATAACATAAAGCGTTGCTAGGACAAAACCCTAGCTAACTCAGAGTATTGAAGTAAAGCTAACATAAGGAAAACCATAACTAGTCCTTGAACCATGAGGACTCACCACATCTGACTAAGGAAGTGGCCTGAGACTCTAGCCACGAAGCTGAGAAGTGGTACCTGAGTTTGCATCATAAAAGATGCAGCGCAATATGCATTAATACTATGGAATGTACTAAGTATGTGAGCGATGCATAAGTAAGGAAAACATGATGTAAAAGGGTACTTAAACATAATTCATACGTAGTAGAGTATCATGAAAAGATATCAACATGAAAAGCTAAATCATAAGGCAAAAGCCAACTTCAAGATGATATTTCATAAAAAGGTTCATAAAGCTTAGAAAACTTGAAAACATAACAGACGGGAGTTTCGTATAACCGACATGAGACCACGTGAGCTACATGAAATCTAACTATATAACCCTAGTTAGAAAGCTGACTCTGAACACTGCCAAGGAACAAGTCACCATATCCATTTATATAACCCTAGTTGGCAAAGTTGTCCTATGCCCCGCTAAGGCAAGGAAACCATACATAAAGACGTGGATCCACTCTCATAAGCCTTTAAGGCACATATCATATCATATCATGACCTACGCTGGCAACGTAGTTTATGGGACTAAGGGTACTCTCACCCCATCCTCTTGGTGCTAAATACTACTCCCAAAACATGCATCCATATAGCTCATAATCATGAAGGCATACTCTCATGCCAAATATTGTTCATAGGTGCATACTCTTATGCCAAATCTTATTCATAAGGGCATACTCTCATGCCAAATCTTATACATAAAGCATGAAAACACATCAGGTATCATGCAACTTTCATATCATAGTTCATAAGCTTAGCATAGCCATAATTCAAAAACATGCTTTTCTTTCTAAATTCATACTTGAAGAATGAGGCATGCAGTTTCATAAATACATAAATGCCATGATATCTAATCATGCCAAGTTTCTCTTGAAAACATGCAATTTCATAGTTTCATGCAATAAATCAACATTCATGCTTGGGCTTTTAAAATCAATAAGAGAATCATACTTAAATCATGAGTAATCAAGAAGAAACCATGAATTTAAACATAGAAACTGATTTCATAAACTTTCCCCAATTTCTGGATCAAAACCCTAATTTCATATCTTCATAATCCAACATAATAATTGGGGATTTTGGGCACAAGGGTGAAAGGAACCCTTTGTTAAAAACCCACATACCTTGGTGGAAGATTACCCACTTAATTGGAAAACAATTAGGAGACTTGACTTGGAGCTTGGAGACTTGAGCTTGAGAGCAATTTTCCTCTTTAAGTGAAAAATGATGAACTTAAGAGAGCATTAGGGTAATATGGGTGAAAACCCTTCTAAAAGTAGTCAAAAGGACTTCACTTAATACATAATAGGGTGGAAAATGACCAAAATTTCGCTGGGAATTAAATAAGAAAAGGCTGGAAAACAGTCAACCTTCAGTGACCATGGTTTGGTCGACGGTCCGTACTTCGAGAAGACGGACCGTCCTGGGAGCCGTCGTTTATGCACTTAAAAAGGGGCTGCTGGATCTTAGGGATAATGGTAAGAACGACGACCCATCATCCAGAAGGACGGGCCATCCTTCGACTCATCATTTCTGGCACTTGGAAGATAGATTTCTGAACTTAGGACGACGAGTAACAGGAAAGCTGAGAAGACGGTCCGTCATCCAGAAGGACGGACCTATCTTGAACTCGTTATTTTTGGGATTAACTTAGGAGTCCTCTGGAACTCGTACTACGGGTGGGAACGACGGTCTGTCATCCAAAAGGACAAACCATGCTTTGACCCATCTCCTCTGGGACACCTTGAGGGGTCTTCTAGAAATGGGACGACGGGTGCACAGGACGGGCCCGTGCTTCCAAATGATGGATCATCGTCTGAGCCGTCGTCTCTGGAAACTTGAAATTTTCTAAGATTTTTAACTTAGATAGCTGGATACGTGTACGGGGTATTACAATATCTCCCCCTTGGGATCATTCATCCTCAAATGAAGTCTAAACAAGGGAACTGTGGAGAAAACAGCCCAACCAACATCATAACATAGAAATCAAGGGGTAATCATGAAAGATGAACTTCTTGACTTGAAAACATGATAAAATAACTTCATAAAACATGTTTGCATGCTAGGATCATAAGGGAAACCAGTAAAATTGAATCGGAGGGACATACTAAGGACGGAATTCCTTACTCAAGCTGAAACTGTATCGAAAAGAAGAGGATGGTGGTACTTGGCCTTCATGGATGACCCTGCTTCCCAAGTAGCCCTTTAATTGAGTTGTAAAAGCTAAAGTACCATCATTATAACTGACTTCTAATAAAAACTGAGTTGGATTCATGAGACACGTATACATGCTGAGGATGTAAAAAAATGACCAACATGATAGGAACTGGATATCCAACATGATAACTTGTCTGGGATGAGAGTAGGAACTCAGCTAAAACTCATAAGGAACGAACATATTCTAGAAATCGCAGTTAACCGAAAGGGACACCAAACTGAGAGAAGTAGATATACGGGGAAGCTATTCTCTTCTGAATATCACTCCTACCATTTGCAACTAACACCCTCAACGGCGCACATAAAAGTACTAAGGTCTGAGTCTAACAACCCGATCCTCCATGTTCAAACCTATCTCGACCACATCTCTTGCATCTAGAACGTCTTCTAAGGATAGTATTCCCTCTTATCACAATAACCAACTAACCTGAGGCTCCCAACCAAAGGGTCACTAGTTGTGCAAAATAATTATCCACATGTATCCCACCACGATATTCAAGATTATAACTATGGTCACCTTATGATTTCATAGCTTACCCTATTTAAGACTTCTCTCCTCTCCCTTATCATAACTAGGAATCGCAGATTTAGGGACTCTTACAGGGGGACATACCAGACTACCTCTTTTAACTATTTCGCATGAATAATCCTTACCTCATAATTCACCCACACCTAGAAGTCAAGGTGGAATAAGTACACTAATAAAGAAAAGGAATCTGCTACCTTCCTGCTGGGCTACTACAAGGCCTTCTCCCCTAACACTTATAACATCATAAACCAGAACCATTGAAAGAAAAGAGCAGGAGCAGGAGCGTCACGACTAAAGGATTACAGATTGATCTTAACTTACACTTAGCGTGATCAAGCCACTCAAGGTGAGGCTTGGGGAATTAAGCATAATAGGTATGAGCACTTCACATACTGGTCACGTAAGACATGAGTTAGTGGGGATCACCACTCCTCGTCATCACAGGCTAAGATCCAAAGGGCTTTAGAATAAGGAAATCATAAGCGTGAATCATTTCAAGAATCAGGTCTGAGCATATACATGGCGTAACATGCTTTGATTTTCCATTGAGGTATTTCTGAAGACTGACTGAGTAAACATAACTGAGCATACTGCGATACATGGGTTCACATAAATAACATACCTCGGGGCATAAAGATGGAATTCATAGACTCGCAGAGTAAGAGTAGAATCATTGTCTGAAGCAATCACTTGCCATTCTAGAATCTGAACATGAGCCTGAGTCTGAAATAGGACCATGATGCTGACACATAAGGCATGCAAAAGGTATCATAATGGCAGAAGTATACTTAGGATGCTAGGATGGAAATAAGCTTTTGCCTCCCCTCTTGACTTTGTTCTAACACCCACAAACATTGCTACTTGAGCCTCTAAAATCTGACTGATTCTACATTCCACCATCTCCCCCTTAGGTTCATGCTACCCTCATAAGTCTATGGACCTCTAACCAACCTCTCAAAGGAACTATGATCATTTTACCCTAACAGAACATACATTACTCCATAATCTAGCACGAACACCCACTTCCTTCTATAGTCTAAGACTCTCCTTCTCCTAAAAGTCTAGGACTCAACCCTCCTATCCCCACTTAGTTCTAGGTCAAGACAACTCACAACCAAATAGGAATAGGGGTCCGGGGGCTATGGATGCATAAAGGAAGAAAATCTAGTGACGTACCTGATTTAACTCCTGGAGGAATACTCTGATCTGACTGGCTAGGCAATGAAAGGAATTGGTTTTGGAGCTGAACATCACAGTTTCTCTGCTTAGATGGGGGGCAATTCCTGATCCTATGGCCTAACTGACCACACCTAAAACACCTCTCCTTACCTACAAGGCACTCACCTAAATAAAACTTACCACAACTACTACAACGAGGGTACCTCAAGGTCTTCAGAGCCTTATGGTGACAAGACTGAGAGTCGAGGGTAGGTGTGCAAACTGAAGATGGGGTTGGTCTGGATGACCTCTGCTGAGAAGATGATTGGTCCCGTGTTCTGGTCTTTTTGTTTTTACTCTTACTCTTCTTTAGTTTCTCTTTCTCATTCAACTGAGTTGTCATGGTTTGAGCCAACATACAGATGGCTTCACAAAATTCTGCATTTGTAACCTCATGATCTGGAGTGTTTGGATTAGCATTCCTCATGGGGTTTCTTCGTGGAGACATTATCTGGAATGCGTAAGGAACATATTAAAAGGGTAAGTATAGTCAAACTCTATCGTACGCTAGTAAACATGAATAAGTGAAGTTTTTCCTAAAACATATCATAGCCTCCCCCTCATAAGTGTGGCGTGCTTCACACCCATGAAAAAGATTCTACTCGTTGCGGCTTTCAAACATCCTAGGACTCTTGAACCTGAGGCTCTGATACCAAGTTTGTCATGCCTCGAGGTTACCCCCTAGACGTAACACGGGACTTGGGACCACAAGACTCCCAAGCTAACCCTTGGTCATAGCATTCTCAAGCATAACAAAAGGTAAGCAGAAGCATAATATGGAAATCCCATCAAGGAAACACCAATAAAGGGTGTAAGGGCCCCATAACATACAATATCCAAAAAGGGAATTCGAATACAAACTATGTCTGAAAGCCTCTAGTCATAACATAAAGAGTTGCTAGGATAAGACCCTAGCTAACTCAGAGTATAGAAGTAAAGCTAACATAAGGAAAAGCATAACTAGTCCTCAAACCATGAGGACTTACCACAGCTGACTAAGGAAGTGGCCTGAGACTTTAGCCACGAAGCTGAGAAGGGGTACCTGAGTCTGCATCATAAATGATGCAGCGCAATATGCGTTAGTACTATGGAATGTACTAAGTATATGAGCAATGCATAAGTAATGAAAACATGCTTTAAAAGGGTACTTAAACATAATTCATACGTAGTAGAGTAGCATGAAAAGATATCAACATGAAAAGCTAAATCATAAGGCAAAAGCCAACTTCAAGATGATGTTTCATAAGAAGGTTCATAAAGCTTAGAAAACTTGAAAACATAACAAATGGGAGTTTTTTATAACCGACATGAGACCACGTGAGCTACATGGAATATAACTGTATAACCCCAGTTAGCAAAGCTGACTCTGAACCCTACCAAGGAAAAAGTCACCATATCTAACTATATAACCTTAGTTGGCAATGTTGTCCTATGCCCCGCTAAGGAAAGGACACCATACATAAAGAAGTGGATCCATTCTCATAAGCCTTTAAGGAACATATCATATCATATCATATCATAACCTACGTTGGCAACGTAGTTTATGGGACTAAGGGTACTCTCACCCCGTCCTCTCGGTGCTAAATACTACTCCCAAAACATTCATACATATAGATCATAATCATGAAGGCATACTCTCATGCCAAATCTTGTTTGTAGGGGCATACTCTCATATTAAATCTTATTCATAAGGGCATACTCTCATGCCAAATCTAATACATAAAGCATGAAAACACATCGGGTATCATGCAACTTTCATATCATAGTTCATAAGCTTAGCATAGCCATAATTCAAAAACATGCTTTTCTTTCTAAATTCATACTTGAAGAATTAGGCATGCAATTTCATAAATACATAAAGGCCATGATATCTAATCATGCCAAGTTTCTCTTAAAAATATGCAATTTCATAGTTTCATGCTATAAATCAACTTTCATGCTTGGGATTTTAAAACCAATAAGAGAATCATACTTAAATCATGAGTAATCAAGAATAAACCATGAATTTAAATATAGAAACTGATTTCATAAACTTTCCCCAATTTTTGGATCAAAACCCTAATTTCATATCTTCATAATTCAACATAAGAATTGGGAATTTTGGGCACAAGGGTGAAAGGAACCCTTTTTTAAAAACCCACATACCTTGGTGGAAGATTACCCACTTGATTGGAAAACAATTAGGATACTTGACTTGGAGCTTGGACACTTGAGCTTGAGAGCAATTTTCCTATTTGAGTGAAGAATGATGAACTTAAGAGGGACTTAGGGTAATATGGGTGAAAATCCTTCTAAAAGTATTCAAAAGGACTTCACTTAATACATAATAGGGTGAAAAATGACCAAAATGTCGCTGGGAATTAAATAAGAAAAGGCTGGAAAACAGTCAACCTTCAGTAACCACGGTTTGGTCGATGGTCCGTACATCGGGAAGATGGACCGTCCTGGGAGCCATCATTTCTGGGCACTTAAAAAGGGGCTGCTTGATCTTAGGGATAATGGTTGGAATGACGACCCATCGTCCAGAAGGACGGGCCGTCCTTCGACTCGTCATTTCTGGCACTTGGAAGATAGGTTTTTGAACTTAGGACGATGAGTATCAGGAAAGCTGAGAAGACGGTCTGTCATCCAGAAGGGCGGACCATTCTTGGACTCGTCATTTCTGGGATTAAGTTAGGAGTCCTCTGGAACTCAGACTATGGGTGGGAATGACGGTCCGTCATCCAAAAGGATGGACAATGCTTCGACCCATCTCCTCTGGGACACCTTGAGAGGGCTTCTGTAAATGGGATGACGGGTGCATAGGATGGGCCCGTGCTTCCAATTGACGAATCGTCGTCTGATCCATCGTCTTTGGAAACTTGAAATTTTCTGAGATTTTTAACTTAGATAGCTGGATACGTGCACAGGGTGTTACAAAATTAGTATCTATTGTAATGACCGGTTCTGTTGTTATGGGTTAACTTTTTGTGCCAAGTTTCCAGTTAGAAAACTTCCGGGTTCGGGAGTTGAAATTTAGCTTGGTTAGTCTTGGATGGTTTCTAAGCGAGGTATGGTCTAGGGAAATCCGGGTGAGGATTGGGTAATGTATATTTTGTTGAGCTAGTTTTTCCGTTAGCTCAGATGTTAAGGAGTCCAGGGGACTTTTCAAAAATGAATTCTGGTAAGTAGAACTCTCGGTATTAAGGTTGACGAGAAGGGGTTATTTCGGAACGTCAGGATTTAAGGTGTGTTGTAAAATGGGCACTTATGGGGGATTTTCTGAGATTCTGTCTTGTGTCAACCACTAGTGGTTGACACTATGCTACATTGGCCATCTCTATAGCAGAGAAATTCCCACTAAAGCAAAAGTCAACGACGGTCAACATCGCCATAGCGGTCAGCTCCACTATGGTGGTGCTGCTATAGCGGTGTACGGACCACTATAGTGGAATAAGTTGGGTTTTAATGCAAAAACTTCCCCAAAATGTTTAGTTTTTCCTCAAGAACATTTTGGAGAAGGGCAAGGGCGATTTGGACGATCTCAACTCCATTTTTCACCAAATTTCATCCCAAAGGTAAGGATTTTACTCCCCTAACTTAGTACTATGTTTCTTACGCAGTAGAATAGTTAACTGTGGGTTTAGGGGGAAGTTTGGGCTAATCTAAAAATGTGGAATCTGGGGAAAAAAGAGGATTCTAGGGTGTTGAGTTGTTGGGTTAGGTTGTTTGTTGTTCATTCATTATTTAATTACCATAATTTGCTTATTTTATCTGTAAAAATGGTAGCTTAAGGTGAATTAATGGTGGGAAATCCTAAGAATGGGTGGAATGATTATGGTTTGGCCTAGGGATTAGGATTTTTCATAATTCGAGTAATTTTAGGCCATTGGACTAATTTTTGTATATTGTATACTTGTTTTTAGACCAAGAGCAAGCAAAAGCTTCCCGAAACGAGAAGGCTCTAGTCCAGTAAAGTTTCCAAAAGCAATTTGAGGTAGGTGATGGTTAATGTCTTGCCAAATGCAATGTATATACATGTAACTATAGCTTAGTATTGTATGTGCTTTCATGCTTAGGAAAGGAAGTTATGAATGTCCAAGTATTTGGAGTGTCAATTATGCGAAATGCACTTGATTATTGCTTGTTGTCTTTACAGGGTGTTTTCTATTTATTTATTTATTGACGGTTGCTTTTGTGTGATATTCGGTTGGCTTGGGTACCACACCTGGTACAAGATATTAACGGTTGGCTCGGGTACTATGCTAGTACAAGTTTTATATCGGTTGGCTCGGGTACCATGCCTGGTATGAGTTTAATTTACATTGTTGATTCTGTTTGTCGGAGGTTCCATGAGTGAAGTGGGCCGCTTGTTGAATCTGTGATTGATTATTATTGGTCCTTGAGAGGCCGGGTTGTTATACTTAAATGTGGGAATGGTCATGGGGTGGACTGGGCAGTGCATATTAACATGTAGATGTTGATCTAGGGACTCTTAGTGGGTTCGCGTGATGTAAAAAGGGTAGTGTGTTACCATTATTGTTCATTGTTTAATGGTTTTTAAACTTGTTCATATGATTGATAAGTAGAAAGGTAGACTGAGAATATGGAAATATATTATTGGTTGTTTTACATGTTTATTCTACTTTACTCAGTTTTGGTTTATTGTATTTATATTGTTTGTTGCAGATGACCGATGATCCTACCAGTACACGGTGGTTGTGTACTGATTATGCACTTGTTTTCTTTTTATGAGTACATGAAATCTTCCGGCGGCTCCTACGCGACCTCATATCTAGTCCTAGTGATTCCAGACTTCAAGGGTGAGCTGCTTCTGTCGGGCTACATTGTTTTCTTCCAGTTAGTTATAGTCCATTTTTTTCCAGACTTAAACTCTTGTTTTCTCTTGGGGTTGCATCCCCGTTCTAGACTTTTGGTAGATGGTTTTGGTACGATGACTTTTAGTTTCTAGGGGGATATCCCCAGGATCTTGTCTTTATAGTATTTTGATGATGAATGTTAGTTTATTTTAATGCAAATTGGTTTGAGCTGTTAGATTTGCTAAGTGTTGGGTTGTTGACTAGTTCGCTAATCCAGGGGATTCGGGTGGGTGCCACTCACGGAGGGTTGGGTCATGATAATTCTATGCTAGCCACAACATACTACGAGCTCCTAGACTAAGGATAACAATAATAATTCTAATCTAATATCCGAAATGGCCAATTTCATTACAACTCACAAGATTTATGCTTAATACTACCCTAAGATCCAACCTAACGTTTCAGTAATATATATAATATAAAATCTAAATAAACTCAGTCTAGAAAAGTAAACCGTAACCTACCTCAGGCCAAACCGCAAACACGAATGGACACTCATGTTCCTTCCTTTTTTGAATAGCCTCAGAAAGTTGCCACACAATCAAAAACATAATCCAGGAGTCAAGATGAGAAGAATAACACCCATATTGCTATACGGAAAATCAGGCCAGAAATTGGGTCGAAAAATGACCCTCGGGGCCTGTGTAACAAAACAAAAAACAAAATTCACAATATGTTCGCAAGAGGTTAAGAAATCAATGCCCAAATGTTAAGCATGAACAGGACTCGTTTCAGGGCCCAAAATAGCCCCGAAGTCCTACTAGTTCAAGAATATTTAAGGAAAGAATAACGGAAATTTACAAGGAAATCTTATCAATAGAAGTCGGGAAATCAATCACAGGCCACGAATTATCCACTCCAATGATCTAGAAACAACCCACCAGAAGTTGGAGCTTAGAAGCCCAAGGAAAAATGGTAGAACAGCTTTGGGGAAACTTTGGAACGAAAAGGAGAAGAGGAATTAAAAGAGAAACTTACCAATTTAGAACCAACAAACGATCATGAACTGGAAATATAGATGCCTCCAAGCTTTAGGAATAAACAAGGGTGAAAATGGAGGTTTTTTGGGGTTAATATCAATGGAGGAACACTTTGGGAAATTTTGGAAAATAAGTGAAGAAAGAGGGCTGGCCAGATTTTAAATGGTGCCACGCCCAGGTGCTACAACGGCCATGCAGGGCGCAGGCGCGCTGGCGCTGAGGCTACTGGAATAATGCAGAGGTGATGGCTTGCCAAGGCAGGTGGGCACGCAGGTGCGGCGCCCAGGCACAGGCGCGCGTGCGCAGGCGCGACCCAGGAGAAGCCCTGGCGCCACACAAGCAGCCAATGCCAAGACATATTTCAAATGATGGGCCCCTGGGAATGCATTCGGGGTCCCAAAAACATAAATGAGCTGAGTTATTCAATTAGAAATGACATTTTAGACTCAACGAAATTGACAAAAATCCTAATGGAGGTCGATTTAATGAAAAGTAGGCCCCACGCCCAAAACCAACTATTGGCCAACTCTTCCAAAATGAAACCTAAAGGCCAAAAACAAGTCTGGAAGCCTCTAGACCCGAACAATGGTCCCTCTTGCCCAAAGTCGACATTCTAAAGCTAACAGCACTGTCAGAATTTCCATCCGAGTCTGTCTTCTCCGAATATTGACCAAAGTAAACCATACAAGCCAAACTGGCCTGAAAACACAAAAATTAAGAAAAAACCAAACCAAAAACTCCCAGACCCCGACCAAGGGTTCCACTAGGCCAAAATCCTCACTCTAGAGCTAACAAAACTACGATTGCTAATAATGTTGATTAAAGGCAAAGATTTCCTAAGTTCAAGTTCTAAAACAGGGAAATGGTCATAACGACCTAATGAATGTCCCAAGCACCGAACCGTTAGTCCCGGTAAGTCATAAATGACATGTAGCCACTGTGGAAAATCTCAAAATACAGAAAAGCACGAAAAATAGAAAATGACCTGGAGGGTCATTACACACATGAATTCAAATATACACAAGAAAAAAATGTTCTTCCAATTAAAAAATAATGTGAAGTTTAAAAACTACTAAGGCAAAGACATCGGTTGAGTTTAAAAAGGACAAAATCCACTTTAAGCTAAAAGAAAATCAACTTTATCATTGAGTACCTCGAACATCAACTAAGCACGTAAACAGACTCGTAAATACCTTCTTAGAAAAAACTTAAACAAGATTAAAGCACCAAAAACACCATTTAGACATAATAACACCATTTAGACATAAAACAACAGAGAGAAATATTCATAACACTCGATTTAAAATATGTATAGCATGTGGTCCCATATACTATAACATATACATCAATTCTTTACAACGAAGGAAGAATGAATTTATTCAGGTATTGTAAGAAGTTCAATAGTTCAAAGTTATTTAAGAAATTAGTTTTTGCCAATTATATTCAAATAGGAGATATTTCAAAGTCATTTTAAGATAACATATAGAAGAAGGCAATATAGTAATCTTCAACTTATAAAAAGTAAATATTTTAAGGGAAGCCAGTTCTAAAATTTTGAGACCAGAACACAAGTCTTATGCAGGGGGGAATCAAAAATTCATTCCTAACTTTGCTCGATTAAAAATTACCCGATCTCCTGCTTGTATTTTCGTTTCAATGAATTCATCAATACCACAAATTTACTTATTCATAGACATAAAATCAAAGGAAAGAGATGGATAAATCCATATCATAGCCATAATCTGCGAAAAAACCTGGTGTCACATAAATCCTGGGCCATAGGCCTCACCAGTCTCAACAGATAGAGAGAAAATACAAAAACAAACATGGCACAATGAAGCTAAAATATCTACTTTTACCCTGCCATGAAATCCTACCCTTAACCTAAACTAAGGATCCTTTCTCTAAGACTAATACTATATAAGCAACCCAAATTAAGGCTAAAGAAAGAACACTATTTTAAAGTCCTCGAAATGCCCATAATTTTAGAATTTGATATAAACCTACCGTACCTCGTAGTTTGCCTAACCAATATAAAATTTATACTATATATCATCTACCTGAGCTAAGTCTAAAGAAAGAATGATTTTAACCTACCTCGCGGCCGAATAACAGACATGAACCATCACACGGAAGCCTTCCCCTTCTGTAGAGCCTCAGACCGCTGCAACTCTATAAAATAAATAATCTGCATATTAATATTAGAGTACTAATACTTATAATGATATTTTACAATTTGGTCAAAAATCAAGTAAAAAATCAACCCTCGGGGCTCGTCATTGAAACCAGAAATTTATTCTATAATTATCTTTCCCATGGGATAAGAAACCCAAGACCAAAAGTTGGGCAAGGTTGGAGTTGAATTCAGACCTTTATTGGTCTGAAAAACATACAGTAATAGAGAAAAAAATCCAAGAATTCAAGACCCAAATCACGATTTATAGATGGAAATGACTCTTGATGGGATGAAGGAACGCAAAGGCAAAGAGTTTGGACTTACAAGGTGTATAAATCGCTAAACACTCCCTTATACAAGCTCTGAAGTCTATGAAAATTTTGAATGAAATGTAATACGAAGAGGAAGAAAGGATTTTATGGAAAGTGATCACCACACCGGCAGAGGATTCACTGCAGGCGCGACACCACTAGTGCAGTGAATCTCTTGCAAGAGAAAAAGCCACCTGGTGCACCATGCTATGCAAGAGAAAGCCACTACCCACAGGCGCAAGCCTGTACTGACAATGAAAAAGCCACAAGAGTGAAGACTAGTGCACCCTCCATACATATAACAACCCTTTCCATCATTATGGGTGAGCCAATCACGCAAAACATTGGGTTAGGTTTTCTCCAAAATAGGAAGTTAAATTTTTTAGGCTAGGCTAGTCTTGGATAAAATCCGAGCGAGGTATGATCTAGGGCAATATGGGAATAGATTAAGCAAATGTAATAAATGTTAACTTAACTTTATGTTAGCTAAGATGATAAGGAATCTGTAGAACTTTTTAAAAGTGAATTCGGATAAGTAGAACTCCCAATATCGAACGTGACATAAAGGGGTTAGTATGAAATATCATGGTTTGAGGGTGCATTGTGAAAAAGGCAAAACTGGGAGCAATCCCGAGTTTCTGCCTCGCCACACCTGCTATAGAGGGTGGCAAGCCTCTACAGGGCTACCGCTATAGCAGAGAAATTCTCTCTATAACGGGAGTCAAAGGCGGTCAATCCTGCTATATTGGGTGGATTCTTCTATAGCAAATCCACTACAACGGGATCGAGTCGATATAGCAGGGTAAATCATTATTTATGCAAAAACTTCTCCAATAATATTTTATTCTTCCTAAACATGTTTTGGAGAGGGCTTAGGCGATTTGGTCCAATTTTCACCTATTTTCCATCAGAATTCTTCGTAAAGGTAGGTAATTTATCCCTATTAACTAGTTTTTCAATTTCTCGACCTTAAAAATTACTAGTTTATAATTCTTGGGGAGGGTTTAACTTGACCTAGTTGTAATTTCTGGTACAAGAGGGTGAATTGGGTGTAAAACCTTTGGGTTTTAGTTAAAGGTCGATTATTTACACCTACATGACTATAATTCACTAATGTAACCATGATATTGATAGTTTTAAGGTGAATTTATGGTGGGAAATCCCTAGAATGGGTGGGATGATTATGAAATTGGCCTTGGGGTTCGGGATTAGGTTGTAATCCTTAATATTATAGGTCATTTGATTGATTATGTGTTTATATTCTTGTTCTTACACCACAATCAAGACGAGGTTGCCAGAAAAGTGAAAGCTCAGGTTCAGTAGAGCATTTCAGGCTTGGATTGAGGTACTGATATATCAAATGTAGTTGAAATCCAATTTGTGTTATGTGTGCATGATAACTATTCCTTAGTATTTCTATTACAATGCACAACCAAGGAAAAGTGAATGAATGTTTGATATCCTAAATGTTAATCACATGCAATGAGTTTAAATGAAAGCTTATTGGTTTTTACAAGTGTTGTTTCTGTTATCATTGTGGTTGTGATTGTATTAATATCTGTCATATTATGGAATGTACCAGTATCTGGACATCTCTACAAGATTGGTTGATATAAGGTTGGTATACACTTGATATCTAGGATTTGGTACATGGACAAGAGCTCTAACCCATGCAGGTCATGGCTAGTGGGCGACCAGAAGACCCTTGTCACATATGTACAGGTAATTAGTGACTGTGACGGTTGCTTGAGTGAATAAGGGATTATGTTTTTTCTTGATTATATTGGTTCCTTGAGTGAACTGGGCTTAAGTGTTTCCATTATTATGTTGGTTCCTTGAGTGAACTAGGTTTGTGTGCTTTATTGCTAAAGGTGGTTTCTTGATGTAAACCGGGATGCATGTTAATTTCCATAATTGTTGTCTTAGGGATCCTTGGGTGGTCCAAGTTAATTACAAGATGTGACATAATTATGTGTTATCTATTACTTGTGTAGTTGTGACATGATTTATATGATTACTGAGTCATGCTTGTTAACTTGGAGTCTTGTTGGTGGTCATAGTTTGACTTGAATTGTTATTCTTGTTGACTCATATTGACTGAACTTCATGTTGTACTTGTCACAAGGTTTATGAACTTTGAGTAGAGTTGCATGATAGGGTTCATGGTTGTCTTGTTGTACTATGTTATGGTTATGTGTTTATATTTCACATTTTGTGTTAGTTGATGACCCTACGAGTACACCATTATTTCTTGGGTACTGATACTACACCTGCTCTTATTTTGTTGAATACAGGGCATATTCCGACGACTGTTTCGAGACCTCAGCTGCTATTCAGACAATATTCAAACTCAAGGGTGAGCTGCATGTTCCAAGCTACCATAAGTTCTTCACTTATTTTTTGGTCCATTGTTTTGGACTTAGATATTACTTATGTTTTGAGGTTGCATCCCCTTCCTTTTGACAATTGTTAGAGTTTTGGTACGATGACTTTCAGGTTCTAGGGATGGTTTATTTTTGCAAACTTATTCTTACTCTTCATTTAAGATATTGACCATTGGCTTTATTAATGAAATTGTTTTAGTTTCCTATTTTTGACTAAGTGTTGGATGGTTTATTTGGTTAGTTGGTTCTCCTATCGAAGGATTTAGTGTGGGTGCCACTCATAGCGGGTTTAGGTCATGAAAAAGTTGGTATCAGAGCCCTAGGTTTATTGATCTTGTTGTAACAAAATGGGTCAAGTAGATTCTTATGGAATGGTACGAAGACATCTTTACTCTTCTTTAAGAGGCTATAGGACCTTGGGAAACTATCCTTTCTTTCTTCTTATGTGCTATAACTTGATTCCAATTAGTATCTTGTGATCTATATTAGTATCTAACCCTCTTCATTCTTTTTTTCGCAGATGGTGAATACTAGATCGAATGAAGTAAGAGAAGAAGCTCTACCTGCAGGACTGGCTGTTCGAGGATGAGGTAGGTGTAGGGCAAAGGGAAGAAGGATAGTAACACCCATCGATGGAGCTCAGGTAGCAGCTAACCAGGTACATCAGAAGCCAGTATCACCTCCCCCACCCAGGATTATGTTGAGGAGGCTGAGGCAATAGACAAGGATGGTGAGGAACTGGAGGTGGTAGCACCGACTAGAGGTGAAGTCCTTCCTCCGATGTCTTCTGAGGCTATTCAGCACGTTCTACTGAATCTGAGTGGGTTGGTTGGTACTGGAGCCACCCCCATTGTGGTGATTTTCCAGGTTCTGAGTGCTCATCCCACTGCCACTTTAGCTCCCAAGATGGATAAGGCTTCGGGTACTGATGTATTTCCCCATCTTATGTTAGGCCTCATCATGACCGGGATCGAGCATGAGTTGCTGACCAAGTTTCTAAAAATGAAATTTCCTTCATTTCATGTACCGAGGCTGAGGATGTATTTGAGTTCATCCTTGATTGCTATGAGAGGCTACACAAATTAGGGATTATGCAACAACATGGTGTTGCATTTGTGACTCTCCAACTGCAAGGGGATGCCAAGCAGTGGTTGAGAGACCATGTGGAGTGTTGGTCACCAGCTTTGCCTCCATTGACTTGGGCTCAGTTTGATGCCTATTTTTGGAGAAGTATGTAACCCGTACTCTTCAGGACCACAAGAAGGATGAGTTTTTACCCCTTAAATAGGGTAGTATGTCAGTTGCGGCCTATGAGGCTAAGTTTCATGCTTTGTCTCGCTATGTTACCCAGTTGTTGGGCACTAAGGAGAAGAGGATTCGATTATGTGTTGAGGTTTGAACACTGATCTTCAGGTTTTGTATGTTCACATGACTTCTGCAGGAATGAGCTTCAATGATGTAGTTGATTATATGAAAAAGCTTTAGGGAGTTAAGAAAGTTGGTCAGGCTAAGGTATTAGCCAAGAAGTCCCAGAATACGGGTAACTATAGTTGATCTTATTCCAGGGGTAATAGATAGCAGGTTCGCTCGGGTTATCCCATTCAGTCAGCTTTGCCAGCCTCTACAGGTGGTCATTCAGGGGCTATTTAGCAGTCTCCAGTTGCTAAAGGCCAAGGGTCTTTATGTTCTTTGGCCAACAGGACTTCTTTTGAACGAGGATGTTATACTTGTGGTGTTGTGGGTCACTTTAACAGAGAGTGTCCTTTGAGGAATACATGTAATTAGGTACACTCGCAGACAAGGGCTATCGTTCCAGTAGGTAGAGGTGGATGTGGTAACATTAGGGTCCATCCACAGAGTGGAAAGGGTAATAATCAAAGAGGTCATGGTGGAATCAAGGGTAATGGTAATGCAGGAAAGGGTGGAGCGCAGCCTATTAGGAAGTTTTCCCAGCTTGATGATAGATCTCACTGTTATACCTTCCTAGGCAAGACCGAGGCTGAGGCTTTTGGTGTCGTTATTATACGTACTATTCTCGTATATGACCGGATGACTACTATTTTGTTTGATTTGGATTCCACTTACTCTTATGTATCTATTAGATTTGCTTTGGGTCTGGACTTGGTCTGTGATGTACTGGATTCTCATGTATGTGTTTCTACTCCAGTTGGAGATTCTGTGGTAGTGACCTATGTATATCGTGCACGTTTTATTTTGTTTATGGGTCTTCAGACTTGGGTAGACTTGATTATTTTTTACATGCTTGATTTTGACATCATTCTGGGTATGACTTGGTCATCTCCATATAATGTTGTTATTAACTGTAATACTAAGACAGTGACTCTAGAAATTCCAGTTATAGGTAAACTAGAGTGGGAAGGTGTGCATAAGTCTAAGCCAGTGAAAATCATATCTTTTGTTTGGGCTAGAAAGCTAGTAGGGAAGGGGTGTTCAGCCTTCCTAGCTCATCTTTGGGATATTAGTACGGGGCCACCTCCTATAGAGTCAATTCCTGTGGTTTACGAGTTTCAAGAGGTATTTCTTATGGATTTTCCTGGTATGCCTCTAGACAGGAATATTGATTTTTGTATTGATTTAGAGCCGGGCACTTGCCCAATTTCTATTCCTCCATATCAAATGGCTCCGATAGAGTTGAGGGAACTCAAAACCAGTTACAGGAATTGCTTGATAAGGGATTTATTTCATCCTAGTGCTTCACCTTGGGGTTCTCCAATTTTGTTCGTTAAAAAGAAAGATGGTAGCATGAGGATGTGTATTGATTACAGGAAGTTGAACAAGGTTACCATCAGGAATTTATATCCCTTGCCCCGCATAGATGATCTCTTTGACCAGTTGCAAGGTGCTTTTGTATTTTCAAAGATTTACTTGAGGTCGGGTTACCATCAGCTGAAAATTCATCCTGAGGACATACCTAAGACAACTTTCAGTACTCGATATGGGTATTACAAGTTCCTAGTGATGTCTTTTGGGTTGAGCAATACGCTGGTAGCTTTCATGAGCTTGATGAATGGTGTTTTCAAGTCCTTCTTGGATTCTTGTGTGATAGATTTTATTGATGATATTTTGGTTTACTCCAAGATCAAGGAGGAACATGTAGGTTATCTTTGCATTGTCTTGGAAATTTTGAAAGAGAAGCAGTTATATGCAAATTTCTCAAAATGTGAGTTTTGTTTGTCTTCAATTGCCTTCTTAGGGAATGTAGTCTCGGCAAAGGGGGTGTGGTAGATCCCCAGAAGATTGAGTAAGTTAAGAGTTGGATTTGGCCTAGCTCTATGACGGAGGTTTGGACCTTCATGGGTCTTACTAGTTACTATCATAGGTTTGCCAAGAATTTTGCTTCTATTGCTACCTACTTGACAAGGTTGACTCAGAAGAAGGTGCCATTTGTTTGGTCGGGTAAGTGTGAGGACTGCTGCTTCCAAAATCTTAAGACACTTTTGACTACAACTCCTATTCTTTTATTGCTGGTTGAAGGTAAGAATTTTGTTATATTTTGTGATGCTTCACATCTTGGTTTGGGTGTTGTGTTGATGCAGGACAAGAATGTCATTGCTTGTGCTTTGAGGCAATTGAAGCCTCATGAAAAGAATTACCCAACTCATGATTTGGATTTGGCACTGGTGGTATTTTCGCTTAAGATTTGGAGACACTATCTTTATGGTGTCAAGTGTGAGGTATTCACAGACCATCTTAGGCTGCAGCATGTGTTCACACAAAGGTATTTAAACTTGAGACAGAGGAGATGGATAGAGTTATTGAAAGACTATGATGTGATAATCCAGTATCATCCGGGTAAGGCCAATGTGGTGGCAAATGCATTGAGCTGGAAACCAGTAAGTATGGGCAGTTTGACCAATTTGAGGGTGTCAAGGCGACCCTTGCCTAGGGAGTTTCAAACTCTAGAATCTAAGTTCATGCAGTTTTGTGTTTCATAAAAGGGTGGAGTTTTGGGTAGTATTAAGGTGAAGTAAATATTCCTCGATGAAATCAAGGCCAAACAGTTTAAGGATGTGGAATTAAATAAAATTTGGAACAAAGTGGTATTGGTGAGGCTTCAGATGCCACTCACAAAGCGTGTGGAGTATTGTGGTTTAGAGGGTGAGTATGTGTTCCTCGGGTTGGTGATTTGATTCAGATTGTGCTAGTTGAAGCTCATGGTTCATGATATTATATTCATCTAGGTTTAACAAAAATTTATCGTGACTTGAGATAGCTTTATTGGTGGCCTGGGATGAAGAAGGACATAGTGGAGTATGTATCCAAATGTCACAATTGTCAGCACGTAAAGTATGAGCACCAAAGTCCTGCGGGTTTGCTCAAAAGTAAACCCATTCCTGAGTGGAAGTGGGAAAGGATAGCTATGGATTATGTGGTAGGTCTTCCTACAACCTTGGGGAAGCATGACTCAATTTGGATTATAGTGGATAGGCTGACTAAATCAGCCCATTTTATTCTGGTCAGAGTGGACTACAACTCTAAATAGTTGGCCAAGATCTACGTCAGGGAGATAATGAGGCTACATGGTGTACCAGTTTTCATCATAAATTTTAGGGCAGGTCGAACGAAGAGTTGGGCACCCAACTCACTTTTATCACAATCTTTCATCCTCAGACTAATGGACAGTCGGAAAGGACAATTTAGGTGCTTGAGGACATATTGAGGGCATGTGTGATCAACTTTGGTAGCCATTGGTACAAGTTCTAGTGATTGTGTGAGTTCTCATACAATAACAGTTATCACTCTAGCATTGATATGGCTCCATTCGAGGCACTCTATCGTAAGGGGTGTAGATCGCCCATAGGATAGTTTGAGGCTGGTGACATAAAACCTTTGGGAACTATTTTGGTAAAGGAAGCTCAGGAAAATGTGATATTTATCCAAACCAAGTTGTTGGCAGCCCAGAGTAGGAAAATTGAGTATGCAGACTATAAGGTGAGGGACATTTCATTAAAGATTGGTGAAGAAGTTTTGTTGAAAGTGTCACCTATCAAGGGAGTCATGAGATTTGGCAAGAAGGGCAAGCTTAGCCCTCGGTATATCTGTCTATTTGAGGTTTTTTGGTGATGTGGGGCTGGTAGCATACAGGTTGGCATTGCTGCCAAGCTTGTCGAGGATCCATCCGGTATTTTATATATTCATGCTTAAGATATACCATGAGAATGGGGATTACATTATCAAGTGGGATTTAGTCTTATTAGATAAAGATCTTACTTATGAGGAGGAGCCGATTGCCGTTCTTGACCGGGATGTCTGAAAGTTGAGGACAAAGGAGATTTGATCGATAAAGGTCCAATGGAAGAATCATTCGGTTGAAGAAGCCACTTGGTAAATGGAGAAGGACATACAGGAAAAGTACCCTCACTTGTTTGAGGATTCAGTTACTCTTTTATTTTCTTGACTTGACTCATTTTTCTTGTTTGATCATTCGGGGATAAATGATGGGTAATTTGGTATCTGTGGTAACAACCCTTTCCATCGTTACGAGTGAGCCAATTGTGCAAACATTTATGGTAGCTTTTCCCTAAAATTAGAAGTTAAAAATTTTAGGCTAGGCTAGACTTGAACAAAATTCAAGCGAGGTATGGTCTAGGGCAATTTGGAAATGGATTGGGTAAATGTAATATAATTTATCTTGAATTTATGTTATCTAAGATGATAAGGAATCCTTAGGACTTTTCTAAAGTGAATTCGGGTAAGTAGAACTCCCGATATCTAACGTTACATAAATGGGTTAGTCTAGAATGTCATAGTTTCAGGGTGCATTATGAAAAAGGAAAAACTGGGAGCAATCCTGGGTTTCTACCTTGCCACCCCCACTATAGAAGGTGGTAGGCTGCTACGGGGTTGCCGCTATAGCGGAGAAATTCCAGCAATAGCGGGAGTTAAAGGCGATCAATCCCGCTATAGCAAGCAGATTCCACTATAGTGATGCCGCTATAGCGATGCCGCTATAGTAGGATTGGGTTGCTATAGCAGGGTAAATCGTTGTTTATGTAGAAAATTCCCCAAAAATATTTTTTAAACACATTTTGGCGAGGGGTTAGGTGATTTGGGGCAATTTTCACCTATTTTCCACCAGAATTCTTCGTAAAGGTAAGTTATTTATTCCCATTAACTAGTTTTTTGATTCCTCGACCTTAAAATCACTAATTTATGATCTTAGGGAGGTTTTAACTTGACCTAGCATAATTTATGGTGCAAGGGGGTAAATTGGGTGTAAAATCTTTGTGTTTTAGTTAAAGGTTTATTATTTACACCTGCATGACTATAATTCACTAATGTAACCATGCAATTAGTAGTTTTAAGGTGAATTTATGGTGGGAAATCCTAGAATGGTGGGATGATCATGAAATTGGCCTTAGGGTTTGGGATTAGGCTGTAACCCTCGATATTATATATCATTTGATTGATTATGTGTTTATATTCATGTTTTTAGACCACAATCAAGCCGAGATTGCAAGAAAAGGTAAAGCTCAGGTTTAGTAGAGCATTTCAGGCTTGGAATGAGGTAGGTGATGGTTTAAATGTAGTTGAAATCCAATTTGTGTTATGTGTGCATGATAATTATTCCTTAGTGTTGCTTGTACAATACACATCCAAGAAAAAGTGAATGATTATTTAATATCCTAAATGTTAATCACATGCAATGAGCTTAAATGAAAGCTTGTTGGTTTTTACAAGTGTTGTTTCTGTTATCATAGTGGTTGTGATTATATTGATATATGTCATTATTATAGAATGTACCAGTATTTGGACATCTACGGGATTGGTTGATTTAAGGTTGGTAGACACTTGATGTCTGGGATTAGGTACATGGACAAGAGCTCATCCGCTACAGGTCATGGGTAGTGAGCGACCATAAGACCCTTCGCATATGTGTACAGGTAATTGGTGAGTGTGACGGTTCCTTGAGTGAACTGGGGATTATGTGTTTTCTTGATTATATTGGTTCTTAGAGTGAATCGGGCTTAAGTGTTTCCATTATTATGTTAGTTCTTTGAGTGAACCGGGTTTGTGTGCTTAATTGCTAAAGGTGGTTTCTTGATGTAAACCGGGATACATGTTAATTTCCATAGTTGTTGTCTTAGGGATCGTTAGCTGGTCCGAGTTAATTACAAGATGTGACATAATTTTGTGTTGTCTATTACTTGTGTAGTTGGGACATGATTTATATGATTGTTGAGTCATGGTTGTTGACTTGGATTCTTGTTGGTGGTCATCATTTGACTTGACTTGTTATTCTTATTGACTCATATTGATTGAACTTTATGTAGCACTTGTCTCAAGGTTAAGCATTATGAACTTAGAGTAGAGTTGCATGATAGGGTTCAGGGTTTTCTTGTTGTACTATGTTATGGTTATGTGTTCATATTTCTCATTTTGGGTTGGCCTATTACCCTACATGTACACCATTATTTCCTTTGTACTAATACTACGCCTGCTCTTCTTTTGTTGAGTATAGGGCATATTCCAGCGACTGTTTTGAGACCTCAATTGTGATTCAGACAGTATTAAAACTCAAGGATGATCTGCATCTTCTGGGCTACCATGAGTTATTCACTAGTTTTCTTGTCCATTGTTTCAGACTTAGATATTACTTACGTTTTGGGGTTGCATCCCCTTTCCTTTTGACAATTGTTAGAGTTTTGGTATGATGAATTTCAGGTTCAATGGATGGTTCATTTTCGCAAACTTATTCTTACTCTTCATTTAAGATATCGACTATTGGATTTATTCATGAGATTGTTTTAGTTTCCTATTTTTGGCAAAGTGTTGGATAGTTTATCCGGTTTTTTGGTTCTCTCACTGAGGAGTTTAGTGTGGGTGCCACTCACGGTGGATTTAGGTCATGATAGTAAGGGCAGGCCTTACTCTACAAGAGCGAGGGCCTACTGACATCGCCCTACTTGCTGGCGCAGCTAGCTCACGGCAGGAGCAGCTCCGCTGGAACAAGCTGAGCTTCTTAGGAGTGGCTACACCAACACCAGTTGCATCAGTAGCTTAACCAAAAACCAAATTCCAAAAGGACCCCTGTGATTTGTTGGGATCCCTGCGAACATAAAACTAACATGCTACCCAACTAGAAACTGCATTCCGAACTCAGTGGAATCAACAAAATGACTAACCGAGGTCGTCTAGACAAAAGATTGACCAAAGTCAACACTTAAGCTAAAATGCTAAACAAGCACCTAAGTACCCAAAATGAGTAGGAAAGCCTCGGGACCTGAACCAAAGGTCCAACTAGCCCAAAATCCACATTCTAAAGCTAACGAAATTGATGAAATTCTCATCTGAGTTCATTTACTAAGAATATTAACCGAAGTCAAACTTCTCAACTTTAAAAGATCCAAAATAATGAATCCCTTCTAAAATATGACTGAATACCTTGGGAACCACACCACTAATCCTCACAAGTCACAAACACATTATAGAAGCTACTGGAAGGGTAGAAATGATAAAAATGCATGAAAATGACCATGAGGGTCATTATAAAAACTATGAGTAACTCATGGATTTTAACACAACTTATCCAATGTAGATTAAGCTGAGTATATGTTGAAAAAATGACCATGTTAGAACCAATAAACTCGAGAAGTGCCTTATACCTTTCACTTGATCAACAAAATTCTTTACTCAGTTTTTTGTTCTTACACCCCAAAATAAAGAGTCATTTCCTTTTGACTAGGATTCAAAAAGGTGACATGGAATACCATAACTTAATTCCTAGTGGAGAATTTGAATAAAATAAATCTCTTCTCAATACTGGCACTTTAGTTTGAAAAAACCTTTCTTTTTATTAAATAAAAGCCGCATCGTAGAGGGATAAAAGGTGTGACAACTCTATCTTGAGAGCAAGAAAAAGTCCAACTAAGAGTTTGTTAAGGTCTTGTCAAACTATGTTGATGATATTTTTGTTCACGTTTCATACTTGGGTATAGCAAAAATAACAAAACTAGGAGAAAGAGATCCATTTTTATTTTCTGCGAAGGATATGTTTAGGTTCTCTCATAGAGTTCCTTCTTTTAAGATGACAAGGATGGAGATAAATTATGTTCATAAAGGATCCTTTGAATTAGGACTTGCTTCCTTACCTATTAACCAAGTAGGCATTTATGCTTCTGAAGATCTTGACATCAAGCGTGGGAACGTATACCAAGTGTAATGACCCTCCACGTCATTTTATGTTTTTCATGCTTTGTCTGTATTTTAAGCATTCCCTCAGTGGCTATAGGTCATTTATGACTTATCGGGACTGACGATTGGGTGCCCGGGCCATTCGTTAGGTCGTTATGACCATTTCCC
This sequence comes from Jaltomata sinuosa, assembly GCA_003996215.1. NCBI lineage: Eukaryota > Viridiplantae > Streptophyta > Magnoliopsida > Solanales > Solanaceae > Jaltomata > Jaltomata sinuosa. The sequence continues at coordinate 20,084 of QJPP01001935.1, read as the reverse complement.
TAATTAGAACTTGAACTTAGAAAATCTTTGACTTTGATCAACTTTCTTGGTAAATGTGCTCAGAATTGAATTCTAATAGTTTGATTGGCTCTAAAATGGGGATTTTGGTCTAGTAGGACCCTCGATCTGGGTTTGGGAGCTTTAATTTTGGGTTTGTGTTATTTTCTGTGTTTTCAGGCTGGTTTGTCTTGTGGGGTTGACTTTGATCATTATTTAGAGAAGTCGTCCTCGGATGAAAATTCCATTAGCGTTGTTAGCTCCAGAATGTCGACCTTAGGCTAGAGGGACCTTTTGTTCAGGTCTCGAGGCTTCCAGACGTGTTTTTGGCCCTTGGGTTCCATTTTAGAAACATTGGCCAAAAGTTAGTTTTGGGTGTGGGCTCCACTTTTCATTAAATCGACCTCCATTGGGATTTTTTTTGATTCCGGAATGCTGGTTTAGTTGAATAGCCCAGCTCATTTGTATTCGTGGGACCCTGGAGGGGTTTCTGATGTTCCGTCGGAGAAAGTTTTATGTTGGCTTTGATGTTGGCAGCTGGTTGTTGTCATGGAACTAGCAGGCCATCACCTTCGCGGAGGCATGGCCACCTACGCGCAGAGCACCAGCCGCCCTCCTTCCTCGCTTGGCTATCGCCTAGGCAGTCGGCAGGCTGCCTGTGCGCACTTGCATGCATGGTGGAAAACCCCCGTATGCGCTAGGCAAGTGCTTGGCCTTCGCGTGCGCAGGTGACCGCCCGTGTACGCATGGCCGCGTAGGCAGCCTGGCCGCGTTTGCATAGGGCATGGCTGGCAGCTTTAAGCTGCCTTCTCCAACTTATTTCTTTCATTTCCAAACCTTCCCCTATGCATTTTCCTCCATTAAAACAGACCTCCTAAGCTCCAATTTGAACTCCAAAGCTTGTGGTAACAACTCTTACCATCCGTGGTCATCCTTGCACTCGAAATTGGTAAACTTCCACCTTCAAATTCCTAATTTTCCTTTTGAATTTCCCTTGAACTAGTAGCACTTCTGAACTGTTTTGAGCCCCAAAACGAGTCATATTCGTGCTCAACTTTTTAGCATGGGTTCCTTAACCCTCCACGAGAATAATTGTAAATTTTATTTTTTGTTTTATTATGCGGTCCCCGAGGGCCATTTTCCGGCCCAATTTTTTGTATAGCAATATGGGTGTCGTTCTTCTTGTCTTGATACCTGGATTTTATTCTTGATAGTGTGGCAGCTTTCTGAGGATATTCAGAAGGGGAAGGCACACGAGTGATGGTTCGTGTTTATGGCTCAGCCCCGAGGTAGGTTACGATTTACTTCCTAGACTGAGTTTAATTAGATTTTATATATTTATATGTTACTAGAAAATTAGGTTGGACTTTAGGTAGATTTAGGCTTAAATCATGTTTATTGCTTTAACTGGCCATTTCGGATCATAGTTTAGAATTATTGTGTTTATCCTAAGTTTAGAAGCTTATAGTATCATTGTGGCTAGCTTAGAATCTCTAGTTTGCTCTTAGGAGGTTTTAGGGGTAGCGTAGAGGCTCTTTGTGATTTTGGCTTTTACTTCCTTATTTTATCCACTTTATTCTACCATTGTGTGTAACTGTGGGCCCGAGGCCATAGCTTGGATTTGAACAGAGTTCCAGGTCAGTTTCCTTGGTTTGGAGGGTATTTTGCCCTGTTTTGCCTTGTTGTGTGTTATTTTCTCTGAATATGAATATTTTATGCTCATATTGCATTGCATACTATCGATACAGAAAGGAGGGATCTTGTTAAGGTTTTTGGTTCAAACTTGAGATTCACTACGGCTATGATGATTTTCGAAGTTTAAATAAGTTATATTGGGTTTTACTATGGATTTTGGAAGGAAAAAGGGAAAACACTGTTTTATGCATATATCTATAGTCCGATGTGCTAATCTGGGCCCCTGATGCATTATTCTAGGTTTTTACTTTCCATTTACATACATATATATATGCATAGTCTGATGCGATATTTTGGGGAGGCCGATGCGTTATTTTGGGTTTATGCTATTACACATTCATACATTATATCATCTTCCATCACATTGCATTGATTTGGGTGCTTTTGGACTGTCGGTCGATTGGGATTGATCTTGCTATTACTTCATCCTTATTGGTTCGGTTCGCTCTATTTCCATTGTTATAACTCGATTTAGGGGATCCCTATATTTTAGCTTGCTTTCCTGTAATATATTATATATATTATCTTTCTGTGCTCGGTCGGCCTATGATGCCTACTGGGTACCCATTGTCTTGGTACTCATACTACACTCTACATCTTTTTCTGATGCAATACCTAGTACGAGCCACCCTCACTGATCCTCCCATCGTTCAAGGCCTGTTGCAGTTTTGACTGCGGTGAGCTCCTGGTGCCTTGGAGATTTTACATGCCTTCCATCTTGTATTTCTGTCTATATTTTGTATTTTGGATTAGATAGAGTCTGTTGAATAGCTACTCCGTGCTTTAGTCGCTCTTGTACCGGTTACACTAGCTCCGGGTTGGTTCTCATGTATGTTTTGTCTTTCTTGGTCACTTTAGGGACTTCTTTTGTATATTTAGTATTGTTGGTATGTATATATACTATTGTCCCTGTTTTCCTTATTTTATGTCTTCCGCTTTTCTTACTTTAATTGTTTTTATTGTCTTCTGCACCATTGGGTTTAGCTTGCCTACTAGGGGGATTATGTAGGCGCCATCATGGCCTGGTTTTGGGTCGTGACAGAGTGGTATCAGAGCTCTAGGTTCACCAGTCTCGCCAGTACAAGATCAAAGTGTCTAGTAGAGTCTCGTGGATTGGTATGATAACATCCGTATCTAATCTACGAGAGGCTACAGGACATTCCTAGGAAATATGTCACCTTGTTTGATTCCTTGTCATGCATTCTTGGCTTATTCAACTTCGGATTATCTTTGTTTCACTCTTCCTCAGATGGTTTGGACGAGATCTGCAACGGGTGAGGATGAGGCCATTGCACTTGCAGTTAGGGCCCCAACCAGGAGACAAGGTAGAGGTCAACCCAGAGGCCGAGGTAAGGCACAGGCTGCAGCTCCAGCTCAGGCTCGAGCTAGACTACCATCACCAGAGCCTGAGGATAGGGTTGATGAGGTACAGTATAAGCCAGAGCGAGCAGGGCCAGCTCAGTATCCGGCAGTTTTCGTGGCTACTCCAGTATTCCAGGACACTTTGGTTTGGATATTAGGGTTTCTTGAGGGTGTTTTCGGGAAAAATGACTTTGTGTTGAAAATTATTTCAAAAATCTAGTTGGCTTCAAAACGTTTTCAATTTTAAAGCAAGAGTCGCCACTTAGTTTTATAAAAGGAAAACCAAGAAAAACTTGTAAAAAATCTTTTAAAGTCAAAACAGATATAACTTAAAAAGATTAAGAGATTAAGGGTAAGGGTTCAAATTAATATCTCGAGAAGGTTTTGAAGACACTCGGGATATCCGCTAACTCGCGGTTACCCGAACTTGTTTGAAAATAACTTATTAACTAACTTCTGAAAAGGTCTTGTTCATTTTTAACTTGAGAAAATCATCTTGTTTTTAACTTGATTTAGGAAAACATAGGATTAGGATTCTATTCCAATAGTGAATAAAATTTTGAAGCACTTGGCAATAATTTGAAAACATGGTGAATTATTTTAAGGGAGAAGCATGCTTGTTGACAATTAAAAATGCTTAACTATTTTTAATCATGATAAAAACAATAAATAATTTAAAGAAAGTTTTAAAACAAGAAAAAATCATTCTTTTAGGGACAATCCAACTAAGTTAAAAGAGTTAGAGTCCAAATTAATACAAATAATTCTACTCTATATAAACAAAGATGAAGAGGAGAGAAGAAAATTAATTAAGCCATTGGCTTACTAAATCTGTCCTAAAAATCTAGTTTTGGGCCCTCTTTAGGCCCACCGTCGTTCTTTCTTGGACTTGGGTCAATTCTGTCAAACTTTTGCCTTTATGAGGCTATGGTCACTGCTGCTCATGTTTTGGGCTTGGCCCATTTGTTCAATCTTAGTCCTCTTGGACTGTTGTTGTTGCCGCTGTATTTACTGGTTGTTGACCCATTTCTCACTTTCTTCGACCTGTGTTTGCAATTGGCGGGCTGACTCAAGGATTGCTTAAACTTATGTGAGGGATGCAGAATGAGAATTCTTTGAGTCCCCAACACTCGAGCAGATGTCACATGTCACGAGAGAAAATAAGGATTAGTATTTTGATATACAACTTATCAACGAGTATTTAAAGAACATGAACTTAAGTAGTGCACATAAGGACTATTTTTAAGGATAACAAACTTGATTCAATCTTATAGCAAATAAATGATTCTGGACCTTGAGATATAGATTGAGGTAAAAGACACTAAAGATGAAGGAGACGGATTTTAGTTCTCTAGACCTAACTTGACTAATCATATTTTATCATCTGCACATACTTATGTATCCTAACTCAGAACAGATACGACATATATCACACAACTTCAACCATAACAAGGCTATACGCATATGAATGGATTTAAACGTCGCTATATGGAATTAAACTCTTTTAATTTCAATCACACTCAATGCCCAAGCCATTCAGTCATAGCAGATTTCATTCTTGTTGACAGGAAAGAAAACTTTTAAAGAGAGGGGAAGTAAACAAAAGAGTTACACCAAAGGCTAGTTTACTACGAATATTGTTTTCCTTAGGCATAATGGAGTTGATAATCGAGCAAGCATACAGTCACATCAGCGAGAAAGAAGAAACAATCATAATAGAGTATAAGCGTAACAACTTAGAGACCAAGTAGAGATCTAAACAAATTGCATTTGAATACACATGCTAACAATGTTTCAGCTTATGACAGAGTCTAAAACTTGATCCAAAACCACATTCCCTTCTATTGCGATGACGCACATGGGCAAGGAGATTACGTTTATGAAAGAGCAAAGACATGATTCTTTATACGGAAAATAAGGTGTAAAGAAGTTTTGAAATAACTTTAAACCAAAACCAATTTTTCAAGGCCTCGAAGTGCAAAAAGAGAAACTATTTCTTAATCAAAGAAGAGGCAGGGTCATAACAGTCATGCAGATTAATTAAAACGACACCAGAACTTGTATGCTTCCTATGCTTAAACAAAATAGCAGCAAAGAGAAAAGATGATGGCATAATGAGACACACGAACAGGTAAAGAATAGAAGATTGTCGTGGTTAAATGCAAAGGTGCAAAGCCCCATTTTAACCACCTAATATGTTACTTAGTCATGACATTTACCTCAATTCATTCTAGAGCTACAACCAGAATTCACAGGAAAAAACAGTAACAAGCACCATAGAGCAAAACTCGAAATTACAGATTAAATAATCCTTTTTCTTCAAGAGGAAACTAAGGAGGGTTAAGGGTGATTGAACTACCATTCTTTTAAACCCCAATTGATACAAAGGAAAGTCAAGTAGAGATCTTTAGAGGGGTTTTCACTGTTAAACATTTGCTACACAGTTGTACTAATAGCAAAAAGAAACAGAGTTAATACCACATTTCAAAGGGTTAAACTTTGAACAGAATTTGAACACATCACACACAAACCAGTGAATTTAACAATACATGCCCCAAAAGATTCACTCTCGAAAATAGCCTATTTGTCTTTGACGAATTAACTCTTTGAATGAAAATCTTCACACAAATACCAAGCAATACATACATGATCTCATAACTGCAATCAATATCTACTCATACCTCCAGAGTGTAAGAGAAAAATTGATAGCAACTTCAACACACAATTATCCCCAAACAAGACCAGCTTAAAACCAAAATATTCTACTAATTCTAACAAAAATACATGAAAGGAAAATAGAGGGGTGGAACAAGATATTACCTGTTGGTGAGCAGCGACTGGGACAAACGAGACATCGACGGGGAACTTCGACACCACCGAAACTTGAAACGATTTCGCCGGGACTCGAATTTTAGTGTATTTTACTCTGAACACTTGACTTGGTTACGTAGGATTAGAGAAATACTTCTCCAAAATCCTTAAAATTTCCCCCAAAACTAGCCACCTCACACCTCAATCTTAGAGGGTTTATATAGAGAATTTCAGGTGTCTCCAACTGATGGAAATTGGGGGGAAATTTCTCGGGAAAATCGGATAAGAGTTGAGGGATTTGAATTCCAAAAATCAAAAGCCTCTTATGCAGCCATGTTTGTACCTATGGGAGTACGATTTGATCATGCACCACTGATCTTGAAGCTCATCCACCGTGTTTTTAGGGATGAGGACGCGTTGAGGACACCTGGACGATTTCCAGGTTCTTCTATAACCTAGACACCTCGGCATTTTGTACGAACAGACGGTGGTAGGGAATTTTAATGGAGGGGTAACGATTTCTAAAGATTAGGGCATCTTTTGAGGTGAGTTTGCAGGTCGTTTGGGCTGGATTTGATGGAGGAGGGTACTGGGGTTGTTCATTTGGGTTTGTCGCTTTGGAGGAGAGGAGATAAAGGGGTCATTTGTTTGAGTTGTTTGTGAGAGAGAAAGGGAAAGAAGAGTATATGGGTGAGTGTTGGGCCGGGTTCAGGCGGGTCAACGGAAATTGGGTGTGGGCTTGGAGGAAAATGGGAGTGGGCCAGCGGTTTGGATGAGTTGCTGGCCCAAGAATGAAGATTGGGGCAAAGGCTGATGAGTGGTGTTATAAGGTGTATTTAGAATGTGGCCACTTTAGGTTTAGGAGATAGCCAAATTAGGAGTGATTAGATGAAGTTCGGCTAGGATTTAAATAGTTTAAAGAAATAGTGCTAGAATAGAAATAAAGCAGAATCGATTAGAAATTAATTCCTGAGCTTAATTAATTTAAATGATTTGAAATAATTATTGTTTGCAACATAGAATTACTTCTTAAATAATTATGAAATTAATTTATTCAATTAACCTCTCATTTGAATTAATTTGAAGGAAAATCAAACATTTAATCTTTTAGAAGGACTTTCTTATGAAATTAAACTTTAAAATAATTCTTTAAGTGAGCTTATATAAATTCCACATAATTAAATATGAAAGATATAAATTGTTACTCAAGACTATTATAAAGCTGATTTAGAAAATGTTTTATCCCTTTTTTTTCAAAACAGTTTTTTTAAAAATTGTTTAAAATTCAAAAAGGCTCAAGATTAATTCGTAATGTGGTGGGTAAAAATTGGGTGTCAACAACTACCCCTCCCTTTGGGTAGGGTGAGTGCAATGAACTCTGGGTAAAGGGATTTGAGGTTCCCAATTTTATTCGACCACAGATTCATCTTCAGGGAGCGGTTGGTTCTAGCATGAATTTCAAGAAATCATGGCCGAACTCCGGTATAGAGTTTTCTACATATCCCAGGTTACATGAGAACTCAGGCCACTTGTAGTTTGGTTCTTGATTTTACGCATGATTTTGAAAGAATTCCAAACTATCCCAGTTTTAGAGTACGGAGAGATCGAAAATCTGGAGAGTGAGGAGGTTGGGGGAGGTTTGGAATGTAGCTGAGTTTTCAACATAGAGCCCGCCTACATATCCTAGGACTCAGGGAATCAGGCTGCTTGTAGTTCAACTCAATCAGTGGAAAAGGTAATCTTTATGTTAAGACAACCTTTGGCTCGGGATGAGTGACGAATAATTGAGCTATAAAAAAAGGCTTGTAACCTCTCAACTATGAATGTGGTGCACTTCACACCCATAAGTATGATTTTACCTGGACATAATTTCCAAACCTCAAGGTGTATCGTCACCCGAATTTGAAAAGAAAGAATATTGCTTTAGTTCACAAAATACCCTGGATGCGAAACTAAGACTCCATAGATAGGAAATACCCACATGCCTTATGATAGGGGTGTGGTTTGATGGCGGTGGTAGTCGTTCCTCAGGTTGCATCCAAAAAGTTTGATATCCCTCTTCGGACTATGTCCCAGTTAGCTGCTAAGAAAAAGTTCCACGTTTGTGATGCGTCCTTTTTGGTGTAGTCCGCACTTGTGATTTTGCTTTGAGAATTTCATCCTTCTCGGATTCTCTCGACAACATCTCAAACAAAATTGTTAGTAGTAACATAATTCCATTTGGAGAGGTAGTTTTCGTTATCATACCTCATCTTGGGATTACGTCCGAATCTTAGGTTGTGAAATCTTTTGACGTATTTCATACCTATTGTTCTGCTTCAAGATTTTCATCCTCTTGGATGTTCTCAGCAATATTTTGAAAAGATTGTTAGTAGTAAAATAGCTCAATAAAGAGAGATAGCCTTGTACCTCATTTGTTTTACGTCTGTTGTTTCTGAATCAGACATTATCCCTGTTTTAAGAAATAGCAACTTCCATGATGATTAAGCATTATAGCCTTCTTGGCTATCGGATTGGATTTCCTAATTCTCATTCCCGTTGTTGCGACTTAAGCACTTTGCGCATTTCCGTTGCTGCGGCTTAGAAGTGTTAGATTTGCGCATTTCCATTGTTGCAACTTAAACACTTTGCACATTCCTATTGCTGCGGCTTAGAAGTGTTAGATTTGTGCATTCCCGTTGTTGCGACTTAAACACTTTGCGCATTCTCGTTTCTGCGGCTTAGAAGTGTTAGATTTGCGCATTCCCGTTGTTGTGACTTAAACACTTTGTGCATTCCCATTGTTGCGGCTTAGAAGTGTTAGATTATCCAAATCTATGGTGGTTGAATGTGGTGATCTTTGAATATGATGACTTTTGTAGTCATTGCGATGGTGACGGTCCTCTTGACCGTTTGTGGCATTCTCTTGAATGTGATAGCCTTCTTGGTTATTGGTAGCGGTTTTTTGCATATGCCTTCAGGGTGAATCTTGCGCATCATCTGTATCGACACAACTAACAAATATTCCCTGCATTGTCAGGATTTGGGTAATCTAGCACATCATCTGACTTTGGATAGAGGCGGCTTACAGATGCCTTTGATTTGTCAACTTCAAGAAATCTTGCACATCATTCGACTTCAGATAGAGGCGGATTACAGATGTCCTTCGAATTGCCAGTTTTTAGGGTAATCTCGCACTTTTATCCGATCTTGGATATAACGCGACTTATAGATTTCCCTTGAATTGCTAGCCTTTGGTTAGTCCTGCACAATATCAACGTCAATATGTCGTGGCTTATATATAACCCTTGGACTATCAATTTTTGGTAGTCTTGCACTTTTACCCAATTTTGGATATTATTGCGACTTACGTATTACCCTTGAACCATCAATCTTTAGGTTATCTTGCACACTATCCAGTTTCAGATATTGATGCATCATATAGATAACTCTTAGTTTGTCAAGTTTTGGGCAATCTTGCACACTATCCAATTTCAGATATTGGTGTGACTTACAAATAACCTTTGGCCGTCTAATTTTGGGGAAAATCCAGTACATCATCCGATTTAGATGGCGTCTTACAAACACTCTTCAGACTATATTCTTTTGACCTCGACGGAAAGCGGTACTTGATTATTGGGGTGACAAGGCCTTTGCCACATGATCAGATATAGTTGTATCTTCTGGCGATCGACACTTTCAAATAAAAGTGCATAAATATCATCAACATCAGACTCCTCCGTCTTACGCGATATCGGATATAAATATGCTGAATGTCAGACTTGGCATAATGAATGATGATAATGATATCCTCAACATTAGACTCCACTGTCTCAAGCGATCTCGAATATAGGTATGCTGAATGCTAGACTTGGCATAATAAATTATAATAATATCCTTAATGTTAGACTCCTCCGTCTTACGCGATATCGGATATAAATATGCTGAATGCCAGACTTGGCATAATGAATGATGATAATGATAATGATGATAATGATATCCTCAATGTTAGACTATACCATCTCACGCGATCTCAGATATAAGCATGCTAAGGGTCGATCCTGCACAGCAAGTGCGACTTAGGGACGCCTATGAATGTCATCATTTTTGCAACCGGCCAGTAAAGGGAAATAGTCTTCGCAGGGGATGTGTATTTGCGGTATTGAATGACAATATGGATGATCATGCAATGGTCCTCGTGACATGGTCCTCTCAATATGCAGATGTGATGGTCCTCGCGACATGCAAATATGATGGCCCTCGTGGCATGGCCCTCGTGGCATGGTCCTCGTGACATGCAAATATAATGGCCCTCATGGCATGGTCCTCGCGACATGCAAATATGATGGTCCTCGTGGCATGGTCCTCTCGATATGCAAATATGATATGGTCCTCTTGACATGGTTCCTCTGGTCTTTATTTTGTCATGTCGACTCCTTTATGGATACCTGTGCTTAAGACAAATGGTTAGTAGACACGGTGTCACTCTTACTAGCGACCACAGTCAAATTTGAAAAACTTTAAAGATGACGTTTATGAAGCTAATCAAAACAGACTTTCATTTGCAACGTGAATGAAATGGTCGTGTCCATTTCTAGGGACAGCCATAAATACCATCTTTGAATATCATCTGTTCGTGGTAATTTCTGACTTGTCGGGGATTGGCAAAGAATGTTGTTGATCTCTTATTTGGTGTCCCAATTTGAAACTGACCAAAATGTCCTGATCCGTTTGGGGACTTGAGAACGTTGTCAGTCTCTCTTTATCTGGTAGTTTCTGTGAACTACAAGAAGATTCGTCCGTTCTAGGGACTTTTGCCATCTTTGGCTTCTTTCCGCTGCTTTGTCTTTTCTCACCAAACTTTGGGGCATCTGATCTCGTTGCGTTTTTTTGAACGCGTTGGATAACGAAGGACTGCTTTCTAACAATCTTTTGGGGACAACCTGCATCCACAAAAAAATTATTAGTTTTTTGTCAAAATTGGTCTGTGTTGACCTCCTTCGATCTTCTGCTCCTCGTTTTGTCTTCTCTGGATTCTTTCCAATCTCAGGTACTAGTCGCCCTTGACTCTCCTCGGGACACGGTAGACATAAGGAGTAAAACTAGTTTTTGTAATGATCTTTAAATAAATTCTTTGGAAAACAAGGATTTGGAAAAAAAATAGTTTGGAAAGGTCTCTGCCTACCATGTCATATGCTAGCCCAACGAATGTGCTTTACTTGAGGCTTTAACATTTTCTAACATATTGCTGGAAGACTCTGGAGATCCTTTGTCATCTTGGCTGGGGTGTTCAGAAATGCTTTTTGAGAAATCTGTCACAGCTGGGGATTAATCCACCAAGGACTGGGAATTTTTGAAGTAGACTCTGATCTCTCGGTGTTGGGGAATTCTTTGGAGTTTGTTTCTAAACTCTTAAATGAAGCTCGGTGGAAATTTTGAGGTCCTCCTCAAAAATTTTGCCCCAGTTAAAGGTTTCATGATGAATCTCATTCTATTGGAGTGAGACTTGAGACTTTGTGGGGATTACGAGATTCTTTCTCAATATTCACTTTGGTTGCTCTTCGGCACATTTTGTATTTTTACTTGCCGGAGGATGCCCTTTGCCTTCAGAATTTTTGAGATTCCTTTCTCAAAAATTCTGCCCCACTTTCTATTTCCTGGGCAATATGACCGAGCTGTTGTGGCATTTATATGTCCATAAGCCTTCTCTTGTTTTGCTGGAAATGACCTTCATCTTCTGAATTTTTGAGACTCCTTTCTCAAAAATTCTGCCCCAGTTTCCATTTCCTGGGGTGATATGACCGAGCCATTGTGGAGACTACGTATTCCATTGAGGCAGGAATTAGGTCAAACGTAGTTGCCACACTCAAAGTGGGAAAAAATTAGAAATAAATTAAGGGGTGACCGAAGCCAATAGAGGTCGCCTACGTATCTCATTCTTGAGAATTCAGGTCAAACGTAGATCAGGATGGGAAGGGGAAAGATAGATTTTCTAAAGGGTTGACCAAAGCCAACATAGGCCACCTACGTATCTCATTTTTGAGAATTCAGGTCAGACATAGTTCGTACAAGGAAGATAGGGAAATTTTTAAGCTTTTACTAAGTGCAAAACGATTATAATTGGAAAATGCGATTACAAGGAAAGAAATGAAAGAAAAATCATCTCTAGGTGTAGTATCTCTTCACAGCATCAAAATTGATTGTTTTAGTCCACACTAGACCGTCTATCTCAGACAGAATTAAAGCTCCTCCAGATAACAACTTTGGACAACATAAGGGCCCTGCCAACTAGGCACAAATTCTTCTTCGTCTCTTGAGAGGGAAGGATTAACTGTCCATTCCTTGAATTGAATTCTGAATTGACCAGTAAATTTTGGAAGATGATGTTTGTGCTTATTCTCATCCTATTATTGTAGGACCAGTTAAAGATGTTGATGTACGACTTGAGCAGGCGGATAAGCTCTTTCTTTTATACTTTTGACAAATGAACACCGACGCTGATTTCTTTCACTTGACCGTTGCCTCCCAGATTGACCACCTCAAACTCTTTTAGGTGGGGCCTTTTCTGGTCTTCCAAATTCTTAGACTTCTTTTTTGTTCATTCAAGGACCATGATGTCTTCAACATACTCCTCAAAATCATCATCGTCTAGCTCGATTTGTTCATTAAGCTTTTGACATGACATGACACTAGCAGGTTTTAACTTATTATTACTGAGACCAAAATAAAATGGGTTAGATAATAAATAATTTTTGAAAAATAAATATACATAAATATATTTTTATTTATTTATTTATTTATTTTTTAAAAAAATAAGGAGGCTTTCATTGAAATTCTAAAAAAAAAGCATCAAGTTATGGCTACGACCCGCGTGAGTGCAGGTTCATGCCTTTTGGAAAGCAGTAAATAGCACGAGAAATATTAAAGCATAAAGGATGGGTCACGGAGCCTCATCCGGACCATCACCAATTTTGCAAAACAGAGTCTTTGTCTATCCAGCGGGGTAGAGAGTCACAAAGGGAGTGGCAACCCAATTCTGCAACTTTTTGCCAAGCTTGGTATCCCTAATCAAGGCTGCTTTAGGGACTTCTTCTAATATGGCATCACATTTTTTGAATAGATCTCATATTCCATCCCCTAGATCGTCACTTGTAGGGAAAGACTGGGATAGATGAGTCAAAGGTCTTGGAAATTCTCGATCATCCTCTTTATTAAGAATAGTTCTTGCATACCATTCGTCATCAGTTTCACCTATAATGATGGTCACCCCTCCATGTTTTGGTGAAGGATTGCTACCAGGAGAGGCTTTTTGGAGAATGATGACTCTTTAATCGATTAGGTTCTAAATTTTGTGTTTCAGATTGATGCAATCTTCAGTGGTATATCCAACACTTCCTGAATGATATGCGCAATGTCGATTGGGTTTGAAGAATTTAGATGTTGGGTTAGCAGGCTTTGGTTTGATAGGATGAATTAGTCCAGCTGTTTTAAGTCTCTCAAAGAGTAAAGTTCGGTTTTCAGCTAATGGAGTAAAGCCCCGGGGAGGCTTCTTCTTATGACTTGGATGAAATATTTTATTTTGGTATGTTGGAGAAGCTACTTCGTGGTATGTTTGGGGATTTGAGTAGAAAGTAATTGGTGCTTGAAAATTTGACTGAAAGTTTTGGTATGTTTGTGGATTTGGTTGGTTATTTGGTGGTGGAGCTTGGTATTTTGGGTACGTAGTTTGATATTTAGCTCGGGCATAAAAGATGGGATAGGGGCTTTGCGAGGTTGAAGGGTAGACGTTTTGTGGCGAAGGCTTTATCGAGTCGTATTTGAGAGACTTTTCCGTGCTCCAGTTATAAGAAAATGCAAGGGTATTGTTGGAAGAATGTTCAGGTACCGCCGTATTCAAGGGAGGGACATGAAGTAGAGACCTTCATTCACTTGGGGTGGGTAATTTTTCATGGATGATCAAATTAATCAGACTTCTTGTCTCTCTCATCTCATTTCTTATTTATTAACTTGTTGCGTCAGTAGCGCAATCAACTCACTTTTCTTAGATAGGATAGTAGTCATCCTAGTTAAAACGATGTTCTCAATATCCTCAGTCATTATTGTTTTCCCTATGTTACGATTAGGGGAGGAAACCTTGCTTTCTCTTGATTTTGTGAGGTAAGAGGATTCTGCCATCTTTTCTCAACACAGATCAGTTTCTTTTCCTGTTACAGGAAAAATAACTCAAAAATAAGAATATGTTAGATTTCATAAGTGGTAAACAACGCAAGACATTTGACTGGAAATAAACACATAAAGTTGCTTTTGTCAGGGCGAATTGATCCATGGGTAATCATTGACTCTAGGGTTTGACAAATAGGAATTTCCCATCGATTTTGGATGAGTAGATTCTATCAGGAAAGTTGACTTGTCGAGTCTTCATCTTTTGATTCTTGTCTTGTAGCACTTGATGTGTCTTCTGAATTTTTTGGCATCTCCGTCGAAGTGGAGAAGTGAAAATTTCTTAAGGATAGGGGTGGACCCTGAAAGGATGCAGTTCGGATACGGTAAGTTCATTTTCTGAAGTGGTAGAAACAAGACTTAAAGGGATTTTAAGAAGTCTTTGGATTTTTTTGGTTAATTTGAAGAACTCCAAGAGCGATTTTGGTCGGACTTTGCACGGTGAGTTTTATCCTTCCTATGGGTTCTAGAAATATTCGAGTAGTAGTGGATCAATTCACTTTTGATTTGAGCAATGCACGTAAGCACGTAAAACAATTATAACACATAAAAATATATAATAACACGTGTATCCTAACTTGGTGACCTTTTTTGTGCCAAAGGTAGGCCTAGCATTTTGAAAGACGTATATGTCATATAAAATCATTTTATTTCCCCAAAAATAGAGATATATATAATCGAAATTTCTCGGTAAGGGATACACTTTGAAAAAAGAGGAAATAATATATAAAGTAGGCCCGTGCAAGGGCAAAACAAAGCAAACCCACGCAGGGGTATTTTAGGAAAGTCAATACATAATGATAAACCCGCGCAGGGGTGGCATTATGATGCTCCTAACGACGATCCTTCATCCATTTGGCCTTTCTTGGACTCCTTTGCAATCTCTCGAGGTTCGTACAACCATTTGAATTTGAGGAGACTAGACGTCCTACAAAACAAATAACTAGTTAGAATATCTCATTTTGGGGACAATAGTCTAATTCTTCCGACATATACGTCTTTCACATAAAGACCTGATCATCTTTTCGGGTCGGGGGCCTCTTTCGACACAAGGTGGTCTCGCTAATGGGCCCGATACCTCTGGGTTACCGGGTCAACTTAGGTCAATGCCTATTTCAGGGATTTGGCTCCGCTCTACGCTAGTTTGACTAGAGTGAGTTTTGAAAAGAGACTAGGAACCTGAGTGGACAACTGCGGACTGAAACAATGAATAAGTGTCGGCCAACCTGGAACCAACTAATTGCTCATTGTTTTGAAAATTCTAGTTTTTTAAGTAGAGAAGTGATCGCGAAGACACGCGTAATCACTTTTTTCCTAATGCATTCTATTTTTGCCATTAGCCGAAACCTGTATGCCATGAATGCAATAACAGTTTACAATTTGCAAAAATTAAACACGTAAATTACAAATAACTACTTTTACTATCTATTACAAACCCGAATAGTTAGTTAAATAAGTTAGTTTCAAACAATAAGGTTAAAACCTAGTTGAATTATCCCCAGCAGAGTCGCCATTTTTGTTTTCGAGAAAAATGACTTTGTGTCGAAAATCATTTCGACAAGCTAGTTAGCTTCAAAACATTTTCAATTTTAAAGCAACAGTCGCCACTTAGTTTTATAAAAGGAAAACCAAGAAAAAACTTATAAAAAAGTCTTTTAAAGTCACAACATATATAACTTAAAAAGATTAAGATATTAAGGGTAAGGGTTCAAATTAATATCCCGAAAAGGTTTTGAAGGCACTCGGGATATCCGCTAACTCGCGGTTATTCAGACTTGTTTGAAAATAACTTATTGACTAACTTCTGAAAAGGTCTTGTTCATTTTTAACTTGAGAAAATCATCTTGTTTTTAACTTGATTTGGGAAAACATAGGATAAGGATTTGATTCCAATAGTGAATAAAATTTTGAAGCACTTGGCAATAATTTGAAAACACGGTGAATTATTTTAAGGGAGAAACATGCTTGTTGACAATTAAAAATGCTTAACTATTTTTAATCATGATAAAAACAATAAATAGTTTAAAGAAAGTTTTAAAATAAGAAATATTCATTCTTTTAGGGACAATCCAACTAAGTTAAAAGAGTTAGAGTCCAAATTAATACAAATAATTCTACTCTATATAAACAAAGATGAAGAGGAGAGAAGAAAATTAATTAAGCCATTGGCTTACTAAATTTGTCCTAAAAATCTAGTTTGTGGGACCTCTTTAGGCCCACCACCGTTCCTTCTTGGACTTGGGTCAATTCTGTCAAACTTTTTCCTTTATGAGGCTCTGGTCACTGCTGCTCATGTTTTGGGTTTGGCCCATTTGTTCAATCTTAGTCCTCTTGGACTGTTGTTGTTGCCGCTGTATTTACGGGTTGTTGACCCATTTCTCACTTTCTTCGACCTGTGTTTGCAATTGGCGGGCTGACTCAAGGATAGCTTAAACTTAAGTGAGGGATGAAGAATGAGAATTCTTTGAGTCCCCAACACTCGAGCAGATGTCACATGTCACGAGAGAAAATAAGGATTAGTATTTTGATATATAACTTTTCAACGAGTATTTAAAGTACATGAACTTAAGTAGTGCACATAAGGACTATTTCTAAGGATAACAAACTTGATTCAATCTTATAGCAAATAAATGATTCTGGAACTTGAGAAATAGATTGAGGTAAAAGACACTAAAGATGAAGGAGACGGATTTTAGTTCTCTAGACCTAACTTGACTGATCATATTTTATCATCTGCACATACTTCTGTATCCTAACTCAGAACAGATACGACATATATCACACAACTTCAACCATAACAAGGATATACGCATATGAATGGATTTAAACGTCACTATATGGGAAATAAACTCATTTAATTTCAATCACACTCAATGCCCAAGCCATTCAGTCGTAGTAGATTTCATTCTTGTTGACATGAGAGAAAACTTTTAAAGAGAGGGGAAGTAAACAAAAGAGTTACACCAAAGGCTAGTTTACTACGAATATTGTTTCCTTAGGCATGCTGGAGTTGATAATCGAGTGAGCATATAGTCACATCAGTGAGAAAGAAGAAACAATCATAATAGAGTATAAGCGTAACAACTTAAAGACCAAGTATAGATCTAAACAAATTGCATTTGAATACACATGCTAACAATGTTTCAGCTTATGACAGAGTCTAAAACCTGATCCAAAATCATATTCCCTTCTATTGCGATGACACACATGGGCAAGGAGATTACGTTTATGAAAGGGCAAAAGACATGATTCTTTATACGAAAAATCAAGTGTAAAGAAGTTTTGACATAGCTTTAAGCCAAACCAATTTTTCAAGGCCTCGAAGTGCAAAAAGAGAAACTATTTCTTAATCAAAGAAGAGGCAGGGTCATAACAGTCATGCAGATTAATTAAAACGACACCAGAACTTGTATGCTTCCTATGCTTAAACAAAATAGCAGCAAAGAGAAAAGATGATGGCATAATGAGACACACGAACAGGTAAAGAATAGAAGATTGTCGTGGTTAAATGCAAAGGTGCAAAGCCCCATTTTAACCACCTAATATGTTACTTAGACATGACATTTAACTCAATTCATTCTAGAGCTACAACCAGAATTCACAGGAAAAAATAGTAACGAGCACCATAGAGCAAAACTCGAAATTATAGATTAAATAATCCTTTTAATTCAAGAGAAAACTAAGGAGGGTTAAGGGTGATTGAACTACCATTCCTTTAAACCCCAATTGGTACAAAAGAAAGTCAAGTAGATATCTTTAGAGGGGTTTTTGCTGTTAAACATTTGCTACACAGTCATACTAATAGAAAAATGAAACATAATTAATACCACATTTCAGAGGGTTAAACTTTGAACAAAAATTTGAACACATCACACACAAACCAGTGAATTTAACAATACATGCCCCAAAAGATTCACTCTCGAAAACAACCTATTTTTCCTTGACAAATTAAATCTTTGAACGAAAATCTTCACACAAATACCAAGCAATACTTACATGATCTTATAACAGCAATCCATATCAACTAATACCTCTAGAGTTTAAGAGAAAAGTCGATAGCAACTTCAACACACAATTATCCCCAAACAAGACCAGCCTAAAACCAAAATATTCTACTAATTCTAACGAAAATACATGAAAGGAAAACAGAGGGGTGGAATGAGATATTACCTACTAGTGGGCAGCGACTGGGACAAATGAGACTTCGACGGGGAACTTCGACACCACCAGAACTTGAAACGATTTTGCCGAGACTTGAATTTTAGTGTATTTTTCTCTGAAAACTGACTTTGTTACGTAGGATTAGAGAAATGCTTCTTGAAAATCCTCAAATTTTTACCTAAAGCCAGCCACCTCATACCTCAATCTTAGAGGGTTTATATAGAGAATTTCAGGCGTCTCCAACGGATTGAAATTGGGTGGAAATTTCTTGGGAAAATCGGATAAGAGTTGAGGGATTTGAATTCCAAAAATCAAAATGTCACGACCCGATTTCTCGGTCATGATGGCACCTACAACCCCCGGTAGGTGAACCAATCCCTGTAGCCCAGAACAGCTAGTAATGGGCTACTATCTAACAAATAAGAGAACAAGATGAATAAAATAGATAACAAGTATATAAATATATACATATGCGGAAACTAAACCAACCCCAAGACCTGGTATCATAGTACAGAGCCAAACTACATACATGGAGCACAAGTAACCAAAACTATATATACAGATGTCTCTGAATGGAAATAGAGTACATGAAGCAAAAGATAAACTAAAGCTAAGCTCCGATCGCCAAGAGCCCACCTTCAGCCTGAAGTAGTCTTCAACAGATCTCCAAGCACGAATCTCAACGATCTACCGGCGATGGCCCACACTAGGATCTGCACCCAAAGATGCAGGGGTAGGGGTGAGCACCAAATGCGAAGCATAAGGTACCCAGTAGGTATCATAGGCCGACCGGGCACATATAAGATAAAAGAGCAGTAATAGACAGAATAGAAGCAAGTAGTCACAGAAATCAACGAAAGGTACACAGGAACTAGCCCAGAGGGAAATCAACAGAACCACATGTGAGGCTAGTAAGCAGAATATACACACCAAAGGCACAGGTGATAGTAAGAAACAACGCACATGGGATCCTTGCAACAACAGTGTATACAAAATAAGTTTACGGAATGGACGGTATACCGGTAACCTCAAGTGTAAGAAGAAGGGAGAAAGAATAATAATAGGCATGCTCCAGACAAGAATCAATACTCAACTAATCATATCAACCTCAAATCCAGAACCTAACAGTCTAGCAGTAACCAATCTCATTACTCCAGTAAATTAGCAAAAGTCTACCTACAGTCCCTCGCGACCCATTACAAGCGAGAACACAAACAAGTGAAAACAAACCCTCCGGCATCCCATACCTACCGGGAGATGAGCGTACAATCAGCAAACAGCAAACAAGGGTGGAACCTCGAACCATGAATGATATGATGCATGAAGATCTCAAGTGCCATAGTATCTCTGTATGTACCTCCTCCGGCGCCGATCCGGCCCAGCAGGTAGTTCCATGGAAGGACTCTGCCCGTATACCTCTACTCCCCCGTATACCCCTCTTCCGGCACACGCAGCCCGTAGCCCCTGGCCCGGATAGCAAGGTCCATGGAGGTCCTCGACCCCATACCAAAACCCAGTATCAGAACATGTATCAAGATAGAGTCCCAGTCTCGATATCAAGATATAGAACCAGTCTCGAATATGCATGCCCAGACCCTGTCCAGGACTAAAAATAGTAGGAAAATATCTCAAAAACCCCTCCAAGGGTGCCCGGGCGTCTCCGGGTCTAAACAGTAAAAAGTCATCTCAGGTGCTCGGGCCAACCGAGGCTAAAAATCATCTCAGGTAGTAAGAAAACTCAACTAGCACTCCGGCCCTGCCGAGTCTAGTGATAATCGTAAAACTGATGATTTTAAACCACAAGTGAAATCAATCATTTCCAAATCATTTCCATCAAAAACGGGCCCCCCGGGCCATGC